>VXAC01005768.1:573907-620335 GCA_013399225.1 Rhipidura dahli | reverse complement strand
CCCCGCCTGAATGATCTCATATGGGCATATTTCAGTGTGATTTCTTGCAGTCAGTAGGTGGGGAGTGCAGAGGGATGGAGCCTGGTAAGCCCCCCATAGCTGGCTTTGCAGAGCTGAGGGCTTGGCAGCTCTTGTCCCAGTTTCTTTCTGGACCTGAAGGATAGATTATACTTGAGTCAATTGTATTTTTATCTGGAATTTGTTGATAGGCAAGAAGTAGAGGGAAGGCTATGAGGGCTGTTTTTGTATCCCTGACTTGTTATAGTGGCTTTACAAGCACCGATATCGTTTTGGCAATAATAGATATCACTGGAAGACTCGTTTTATTGCTGTAGAATTACTGCAGTGTGTGCTCCCAGAGAGAGTAAAGTCCTGGTATGAGACCTGCAAAAATACAGGGAACTTGAAGAGTTTTGGTTTTAATGCTTACCTAACAGGAACAAACCAGGCTACACGTGTGAGGTACAATACGTCCTTAATTTGTAGTTTCTCTGCTGAAGTATGGTGGATCATTAAACATAAATGGAGCTGCATACTTTGCTTGAGCTTTAAGACAAGGTAGTATTTGAATCAGTTTGACTTTAGACTTTACCAGTCATTTAGTAAAGTGTTCACAGATTACTGCCTCCTTTGACTAAGAAACATCTTCCACATGAGCATTCTGGTTTTTATTCCCTGTTCTTTGGTTCTGCCAGAATTTTGAAATATGGGTGCATAATTACATAGCTGCTTTGCTGTTGTGTTCGAGCAGCCATGCATATGTTTTTATTAACATAGTGTGCAAATTTATGAGTATCATTTTTATTATAAGAAGGGATGCATGCTGCATTCCACTAGTAAAGAAAATAAGTTGCTTTGCGTTTGCTGCAGTTTTAATGAAATATTCTCAGCTGATCTTAACTGGTTATAAAATTGTTGGTAAATTGAGCTTAAATAACATGCATTTCTTAAAATGCCGTGATTGAAGTGTGCAGATGCTTGCATTTCATAAAATTAAAACAGAATGGTCAATTTTGTAGCAAGAATAGCCAGTGTAAGTGCTGAGGTGTTTTGCTTGGGTTTTTTTTTTTTTGTTTTTTTTTTTTTTTTTTTTAATTATAATCATAGAATGATTTTGATTGGAAGGGAATAGACAGGTTTCACTTGGTGAAAGAAGGACCTTGTTGACACAGCTGATAAATACCCCTGTAAGTGTCACAGAGTTATGCAACTCCTGAAATGTAATGGGAATTTAATTTGCTCAGTGCCTTGTCCTTTGTATTTTAAGGTTGATCCTACATCATACACCACACTCCCTTTTTCTTTTCCCCCTCCCTGCAATCTCTGCTGTACATGTAATACTTGTAAAGTTTGTTTTCACAACTAGTAACTAAAGAGTTTGCCTCATGAATTTCCTGTTTTGCTGTGTCAAAACTTTCAAAGATTGTGCAACTTTGTTCAGACCAAATGAAACAGTTTTGTATTGGAAGCAATTTCAGACATGTGGCACAGATTCTTTTTACGGGCCATGTTAATGGCTTCCTGTATGTTCTTCTAAAAATAGTTTTCAGAAAAGATACAGTGATATGGAAAGTATGTCAGAATTGAAAAATACAAGAAAACAACAAAAACCTTTTATGTATTTATAGTAGTTTATTAAGCTACAAGCAGTGATGCATATTATTTAGGGTATTCCTGCAATGACTTGCTCCACTCTCTGTTCCTTTAGAGATTTTTTTTCTCCCCAGTAAAAAGTGACCTAGTGTCATTTGAGATGGAGTTTGGTGTATCCCTGTTGGGACAGTAAATAGTGTTGTTTTAGCAATCTTTAAACAAAAGGGTTAAATATACTTCCATGTATGTTCAGTGAATTATTATATTCAAATGTAATCAAATTCTCTGTTGTTTTAGTTGTCAAAATAAGGCATTTGAAAATGAAGACTCTCTAGAAAGTGGAGGGGAAAATGAATAAAAAAGAAAGCATTAAGCTGGCAGATGAATCACTTAGACTGTGGTGCTGTTGTGGGCTGCTTTGAATGTGCTGTGAGTATGGCTTGGAACACCCTAATACACAAACCTGACTCTTGTCGAGTCAGTGGATGGAGGGAGAGGCATTTTCTGCAGGCAGCCTGGGTGAGACACCTGAGGCATGTGCCTGAAGTGAGAGCAAATATTGGAGTGTTTTCTGAAGGGTGATGTGCAGCGTTGGAAGAATGAGATTCAAGTGGCAAGCTCAGGTGTTTTTCAGGATTCATTGTTTAAAAACTGGAAGTGTTACTTTTTGAAAAACTGGAAGAGATACAAATAGGGATTCAGTTCCAAAACTTTGAGAAAAATCTACAAGTATCCTCAGATTGATTCTTACTAAGTCATGTAACAATTGCCATGGCATCTGTTGTATGAAATGCTGTTTCATTCATTCTTGCAACAGTTTTGTATATTTATACAGCACAGTCTTTTGCATGCTTTTGTAACCAGGCCTACATTGGGGAAAAAAAAAGGTTCCTGATCTATCCATTTTGTAATATTTCACGTAAGGAGGAGAGGGACCTAGACAATACAAATCTTGCAGTGGGAAGTTGCTGAACAGAGATGGGATTGATTGGTGACTCACACTTTAGTTGGAGGATTGCTTCATTTCTTGCGTGTGCTGGAGGGAAGTCTCGACTCCTGGCATCAGTTCAGCCAGCTCTGAGCTAAGCAAAATGGTGTTTTCACAATTTTTGCCATCAGTTTCTGAGATGCTGTGAAGCACATTTGGTATAGTCTTAGTTTACTAAATTGTTATGTTTTTAGCAGCTGTTCTTTGTTGTATTGATGCCTCTGTAAAATAATGGGCTTGTTTTAATTGTTTTGCAAGCTATCTGTATTGTCTTAATTAATTTGGAAAGAATTGAACAGCCAAGAGTTACTGTTCCTCAAAATCTTGCATAAGATTTTTTTTTAGCTTTTTTTTTTTTTTTTTNNNTTTTTTTTTTTTTTTTTTGTAGACTGTCAGGTGATACAGCCCTTCCAAAACCTGTGATTTCTTCCCGTTTCAACCCACAGTTGTACTAACACTGAGTCTGAATTTCTTGGAATACTGAGAATTCCTAGAGAAATGTTATAGATTTAAGAAATTTTAAAACATTAGGCTCCAGAGGAAATGAAATAACCATAAATATCACCTGTGTAGAAATAGTCCCTCTGTGGATTTCTTCTAATCCCCTATCAAAGCGTGCAAGTGCCTCTAAAGCTTGCATGTGCTTGGAGGGACAGGTGCCTGCTCCTCCAGCAAGGTGTGGTAGATCTGTGAGGAGTGATAGGAACAGAAGGGTAAAACTGAGTGGGATGAAGCAGCCATACAGGAAGGATTGGCAGAAGATGTGTGAGGAAGGGGGAGTTGAGTAGGAGAAGGGCAGGCACAGAAAAGCTGTGAGCAGAGCTCTGAAAGTGCTGGCAAGGAGTTTGCAGTGTATGGGAACTTGATATGAAGAAGAGAAATTAGTATGAGCATGTGTCCTATAGGGAGATTTTTATTACAGCTTTCTTAAAAGCAGAAGCTAATCTAGCACAGGAGAATGATAACTGCAACCTTTACAGTGTGTTGGGAGGTTAGTGACTGAAATGCAAATATAGAAGCGACTGAAGTCAGTAATGAACTGTCAGATACTAACTGTGTTTTTCTGTCTGATTAGGGGTCCATAAGTTAACTTCAGAGGTAGCACTAAAGAGATTCAGTTAGCTTGGGTATTTGCAAGGGCACTAGCAATGTGCAGCATATATTTAGCAAAATATTAACATTTTGATTATCTAATATTTAAATAAATTGTGCTCATAAGTAACTTTGTGCATACTTTAGTTCCTCAGACTGCTTTGAATGTTGCTTCTAAGATCTAATTTGGATGAGTGGATAGGTTCTCTCAAATAATTGTTTTCTTCTACCTCCTGTGTTCTGGATTCAATTCAGGTTAGATCAGAATTGTAATTTTAGCTTGCTTAGGGTGAGGTGGATGCAGTTCATTTGCCATAGCAGAGTACTGTGTAAGAGGTTAAAAAAAAGTGTGATAAATCCTGAATTTGTGCTGATCTTGTTTTAAAAGGGATTTAAAAATGTGGATCATGCAATTTTTTCCTAATTGGGCTTCTTTAGCTGAAATATGATCAGTGTAATGCAGCTGTTTTAAGTCTGTGATGAAAGGCAGCTTAGTGTTCTTTAAAATGTTCTCCAGCTGACAGCTGTTCTGTAGCTCTGCAGGAACCATTAGCCAGTTATCTGTATTGGCAGAAAATTATTCAGCATGATTTTATCTATGGGGAAATAGTCTTCAGGCACCAAATATGCCCAACCTTCATCTTCTGACTAAGTCTAGACTGTGAATGTGCAGTTATACAGAATTTTCTTTCCTGGGCTTGTGCATTGTGCTGTTTAACCAGTACTGCTGATTGCAACTCTCTTGGAGGTTGTACAGCTACTACAACAGCACACTGACTTTATATGATCCCAAAAAATGTTATTAAAAAAAAAAACCTGCAATTGAATTTCATCTGAATACTGAAAATAGCTCATCTTACATCTGGTGGCCCTTAAACTTCAACATTTTGGAAACCAAAAGAGAAATTTGACCCTGGAGCTGTGAAGGTGGTTGAGATGCAGAGGATCCCCCCCTTTGCAAGATGAAAGAGTTACTGGTATATGCTGCATTTTGTACCTGAAATGTTTGGAAACTGGTGAAGACTCAATGACTAATTTATAACAGCATGTGTTGAATGATGATGACTATTCTTATTTTTTGCTCTAAGTCCTAGAAAACACATTATGTATCAGTGAAATACTGGCATGTAAATTCAGGTCAAACTAGGGATATTTGTGTATTGCAAGATGGTGAATTTTACCTGAGGCTGAAAAAAACCGGAATTCTACATTTCATGAAGTATTGCTGCTTAAATATTGATTTTTTTTCTAGTGTTATGTGAAAATTTGACAATTTGAAATCAACATTAAAAAATGAATGCTTAATGGCTTCTTTTGTCTGCAAGGCTGAGGTGTAAAGGATAACTTGTATGTGGAAGTAGTTGCTAAAGGGTGTTTTTGAGCCAGTGTGATGTAGCTTGAGTAATTCAGCTCTGGCAGGTTGCTGCTCCTGTGACCTGGTGTACTCCTGTGTGTTTTCCAGAGAGCTCTTTCCACTGTGTGGGTGCCCTTTATAGAAAGGGAGATGCTCTTCTTCCACTTTACACAGTGGGTTTTTCCATTCCCTGGCAGGGCCTGGGGGAAGGGTCACTGCTCATAGAAGGGTGCTGGTGTTGTGTTTTCTATTTCTCATAAACTTCACTTACCAAATTCCTTGGAAACTGGGCAAATTTGAGATAAGGAGTCTTTTTGCAGGTTAATTCCAGGTGGTTGCTTTAAATGTAAATGACAGCTCCATTTATTTCAAATAGCTCCTTTGGTGGGGTGGGCGTTGTGGTTTGCATATGCAGTTGTGGGTTTATTCTAGGACAACTCGTGATTTGTTTTCAGCTCCATCAGTTAAGCTTTATATTTCACACTTTACCTTTATAAATACGTAGCATTTATTTTTGCTTGATGTTTGTCAAGAACTATGCATAGTCACTTTTAAATGGAATCAGGAGTTCACCAGAATCATAAACACAGCAGGAAAATTAACCAGTATTGTCCTTGTATGACTCTTTACATTCCATACTTTCCCCATATTCGTTGTCTTGAGTCAAGTGTTGATTTCACATCCTCTCTTTCTCTTCCTCCTTCCTTTTGGACAGGCCAGAGCTTTATAAGTGGCATAAGGAGTTACTTCAGTAAATATAATTTTACGGTACAAAATATATATGTGTGTGTGTGTATGTATGTGCATGTATATATATATATATTTTAGTTGCTGAGTAGGATTAAATAAGTCCTCATGGACTCTTAAGAAGAAATACTGTTTGTATGTATAGAGTTTCTGCTAAAGGGACAAGTTTTGGTAATGTACAGCTACATATCATTTATTTACATGCATTTTTGTATAACAGAACTTGGGGACTGGATGTGATTTACTGGAGAAACTCAATTTCAGCTTCAATTATGATTGACAACAGTCATAACTGATTTTATTAGGCACAAGTCTTGGATTTTTGTATGGACTTAAACCCTGAATATAGTATTTTGAGCATAGCATTTTTTGATCAAGTGCAGGGTATGAAAGTGTGTTTAGGAATAGCAGCAGTATTTACAAGTACTCTTCTGTCCAGAGTTTTAGTGCGTAATTATGTTTAAGAGCACTTAGACAACAAAGTTATAAACATTTCTCTTTTATTCTACGAGATTTCCCTTTACTGTGTGGACAAGACTCATCTTTTAAACATTTTCTGCAGAAACCAACAGTTGTGTAAATATGTGGGGATTTTGGGTGACGTGCAGATTATGTGGACCAGAATACCTAGAAATCATTCTCATTGGAGAAATGGTGTTGCTTGTGACTCAGTATCTAGATAACTCTGTCTAGAATAAGTGTGGATTTGAAGGCATTCATAAAAATTAATTCTGCTAATTTGGTTACTCTGTGTTGCAGTTCTGCCTTTGACACAAAAACTGGTTTGCGTGTGGCTGTGAAGAAGCTCTCCCGGCCATTCCAGTCCATCATCCACGCCAAGAGGACCTACCGGGAACTGCGGCTGCTCAAGCACATGAAACACGAAAATGTGAGTCGAGGGAGAGGCTGTGAAATGCTTTTCTGAAGTTGGACTGAACATCCATCAGGGTTGCATTTAAATATCTTGTTGTATGTTTTTTTCCTAATGCTAAATGCAAAGCTTGCAGTATTCCAAGGGATTACAGCTGTGGAAAATCATGCAGAATAACAAAACCTACCCCAAAAATCCCCACAATAACTGATTTTGTATTAAGAAATCTTAAAATTTCTAGAATAATCTCAAAATTACTATTTAGCAAGTTGATAAGGATTGGGGCACAGGTGGTGTCATTTACATTCTCCTGGTTACTAGTAGTAATCTGCAGTTTTTGTTATATTAAGCATTTATTTAAAGAAAGAAAATCCTGAAGTTTGTTTTTAGTGTCTTCTGGAGGGTTTTTAATAATTTTTTTTTGGCTTGTCTGTTTCAGAAAGTTATGAAGCAGACATTCACTAGATTCCTGTGGGTAAAATAGGGAGGAAAAAAGGGGTGGTGATGAAGGGGTGGAAATGAGATGACTGTTCATACAAGCCATCCACTTAAATCATCAACAAGGAAACAAACCAGAATGTGACAAATGTTATGTTGAACTATTTTTTGGTAAAACTTCCATTTGGTATAGAAGACAATTGCCTGACCAGTCTCCTCTGTATGTGACATTACCATGCCAACATATTTATATTGCATGGTGTTTGGAGCAAATTCTATGTGCAGTGGAATGAAAATTCTCATAACCAGCTCTTGGTAGAGCTGTCAGAGCATCAAGAAGAAAGGAAGGCACTTGATTTCTTTTGTCCCAGCAAGCTCTGACTTGGCAGAAGGGAAGTCCTCTTTGGACATGAGCTGAGCAAAGCCAGGATGTTTACCTCGCACAAAAAGCCAAGCAAGCACAGTTTCATTGTACAGATCTCCTTGGCTGGTCTGCTCAGAACTTCTGCTGTGGCAGCAATGGTTGTGTGGTGTGGTTTCTAACCACTGCAGTCAGCAGCTGGTATCCCATAAATCATCTTGATGTTTTTAGTGGGGCTCACATCACTGGAACTTCTGATGCATGTGTGTGTTACTGTCAGTAATTCTTCCTGTGCGATACCATTGTCTCAGCAGTAGAGGTAACTTTTGATCTTGCTTAATATCCATAGAACTCTCAAATGCTTTGGGTTGGAAGGGTCCTTAAGATCATCCAGTGCCTCCCCCTGCATGGGCACCTTCCACTGTCCCAGGTTGCTCCAAGCCCCATCCAACCTAGCCTTGGACACTGCCAGGGATGAGGCAGCCACAGGTGCTCTGGAAATCCATTCCAGGGCCTCACCACCCTCACAGGGGAGAATTTCTTCCTAATATCTAATGTAAATCTACCCTTTTCCAGTGGAAAGCCATTACCCCTTGTCCTATCATGACATGTCCTTGTGAAAAACCTCAGTAGTACCCAGGAATTTTTCTTCTGGATCTTTTCTCATAGCTGAGATATTCTTTAAACAGGAAAAAAGCTTTGATTTATCTATTGACACACAAAAAAGGCTAATAAGGTTAAGCAATGAAAATTAGTTTGTGACTACAGCTGTCTGAGATTCATTAATATTTTTTGACTTTGCCATTGCAAAGAGCCTGTGAAGCTTTAAGGAATGAAAGGATTTTTATATACAGAGATCTATATTATCAGTTCATCATACCATCATTTATCTGTGGGAAGTTTATCTAGGTTGTGATTTTAAAATCCTGCAGATGCTGAGATGATCAGGCCTGGTTCAGGCAGGCATGTTAGTGCTATTGTCCTGACTATTCAGATCTCAGTTTTGAAAAAAGGCATTTGTTTTTATGTGGCACAGAACACACCAGCAAGTGTGGAAGGTGTGGTGGTTTGAGGGGCTTGAGCATAAGGTGGTTTTTTAATATCCTGTATCTAGCTCATGATGATCTTGAGCAAGTAAATGGAGCTGCAGCGCACTCACGTGTGTCTGCATCAGGTTTTGAAGTTCTAGGAGGCCTTGTTAGCACAACACTGAACAGATGGAAATGAAACATCTACTGGAATAAGTACTTCAGTGCCACAAAGGATCTTAGTAACTGTATCACAGTACGCTATAAATATATTTCACAGCTTTTCTCTTTGCTGTTTTCTTTTTAGGTGATTGGCTTGTTGGATGTGTTCACCCCTGCCAAATCACTAGAAGAATTCAATGATGTGTAGGTAACTTCTCTGAAGATTGCAACAGAATATCTTTTGTATCTCCTTATGCCTCCCAGATTATGACAGAAATATTTGTCTCTCTAAATTGTCTTCCATCATTCACAAATAATCCTGAATTCCAGCACAGAGTTATAGTATATCCTAGGCTATTGGACTTGTCAGACTTGTCCACTTGCTGTGGTTTACTGCCCAGTGCTTTTGGAACCACTGTATTAATTTCCTGCATTACTTAAAGTGTCACGGTCTATGTTACATTCAACAACGTGCTTTGGGACAGTCAGCCCTGCAACTGGAGATTTATAGGGAATTTTTATCCTAATCCTATTCAGGAGATTGCTTCACAGCCCACGTGTTTGCTTTTGTTCACAGGTACTTGGTGACACACCTCATGGGAGCAGATCTGAACAACATTGTGAAATGCCAGAAGCTCACTGATGACCACGTGCAGTTCCTCATTTACCAGATCCTTCGGGGGCTGAAGGTGAGTGCCCCTGTCATCCCTGAATGGTGACAGCTCACCGTGGGGGATGGAAGCTCCTGGTGCATGTTACATCCTCAGGGATTCAGATGAGTACAGTCTGGGGCTTCTATAACTTCCCTAAAGTATTATAGGATAATGTTTTATTATTGTTCTTTCACTTTTGCCTCTCTGGAGCTCTGCATCAGTTAGGTTACCTATCATTTTTATGTGTTCCTATGGGCAGAGTCTGGATGGTGATGAACTGTGGTGCCCTCTAATCTGCTCTGGCTATAAATTTTCCATTTCTTCAGTTTTGTTTACTTGTGTTGTTCCACTCGGCTGGCAGCACTCCTGGGTGTTCCTAAGGAGAGGCAAACTGGAACACCCACCTGCTTGAAACCCACAGACACACAGCTGGTTCCTTCTGCAGACAGACTGTAGCATCTGAATTGTGTGGGCTGGGGTAGGGCAGTATTTTCTAGGGAAGAGATGAGGAGGTGGCTACTTGGACTGTTACATAAATTTTGTCATCTTATTTTACAGTACATCCATTCAGCTGACATAATACACAGGGTGAGTATTTGTTCTAAGATTGTTTCCTGTAGTGAAAGAATATCTTTAAAAAATGAAGCATAGAATTTTACAATGTAGCACCAAGAGAAACAAGAAAAACTTTTCTGAGGATTATTTTGGTTAAATAGTAAAAAGATTGATCAGGGGAAGTGGTTGTCAAGATCCATAATTTCTTTTCCTTTGTGAAATAACTTTTCTATTAAGTATAAATATGCAGCACCAGTGTTGCAATAAGGCTTTATACATTTTTGTTCATATGTGACACCTGTGGGAACCATAGGAGAGATACCTGACTTTGTGATAAAATAATTTATCCAAAGTTAGTATTTGCACTCATTTAGAATCTGTGTTTTTATCTCCATTTACAATTTTATCTACTCATGAATCAACACATATAGTACTGTTAATGTTGATGTTTAATTTTTTAGGATTTAAAACCTAGTAACCTAGCTGTTAATGAAGACTGTGAGCTAAAGGTATGTAATTAAAAAACCTGACTTGTTTGACTGAGATTCAAGTGAGTGTCCCTTGCAACTTAAAGTGTCAAAATAATTCCTTTTGAAAATACTTTTGTAGAAAAGTAATAGTGTGCTTCCCATCTGAAAAGAGTTGTAAGGATGTGGGTTTTGTATGTGTTTCTGTGTTTTTAGTGATCATCATGAAAGTGAAGAGTTAACAGCTTTAGTTTGTGTTTACTTGTTTTGGAGACAAGCTATCAGACATAATTCTGATTGTCGAGTCCTACGCTGTTCCAGCCTAGTGTCTTTTCACAGGTTGTGAAATTTGGTTTCATAATCTGTTTTTGCAGCTCTCCCACCTCTCTTCTCCCCAGTTCAGTGATTGCCTGGTTGTTTGTGCTGGGTCCTTTGCATTGTTGCCCTGCAGTAGTTGGTGTTTTCTGTGTTGTGTAGATCCTGGATTTCGGCCTGGCCCGGCACACGGATGATGAGATGACCGGGTACGTGGCCACCCGGTGGTACAGGGCTCCTGAGATCATGCTGAACTGGATGCATTACAACCAGACAGGTAATGAATGCCTTTGGCCAGCACAAGACTCTTCTGTTTTGTCAAGTTTCTGAATTTTGGAGGGGAAAAAACAGAGGTTGTCCTTGCACGTGCTCCCTTTCCTCTGATTGCATCAATTGGCATTCTTGCAATTATGCTTCAGAATTGGTATTTGTACCACAGTGTCTCAGATGGAAGTTAAGAATCATTGTGGTAGCATTCACAAGACTTTTTCAAATTTGAACGTTTGAAACTGCAATCAGCAAAATTTTGTCAGCACTTATCCCTTGCTTTTCCAAGCAGAGTGGTTTTTAAAATAAGTGACTGGAATGTATCTGGTTGAGGAGAATGTCTGGATCTATAGCACGAAGAAATGCTAAAAAATGTATAAATCTCCCATTCTTTCCTTTCCTGTCATCCACTTCTTGACAGATTTATGTTCCTCACAGTTTCCAATATCTTCTCTCCAGCAATACTTGCAGATCAGGCACAGAGAAGAAAATCAAAGTCTGAGAACAGTTCTTGTACAGGAGAGCCCCAAAGAAATGTGCAACCCCAATTTCATATATCACTACCTTATCTTTCTCTTTTCCCCTCTTGCACCTATATGGGCTTGTCTTGTATCTTCAGTGTAATAGTTGGTGGTTGTTTGGGTAGGATTTATGTAAGGTTACATGCAAATCCATTCCTCAGAGTCCTCTTGGACAGGTTTCTTCCTATTGGATGGTTTCAATGCCTCCCCAGCTCTTTGGTGTTGAGGTCATGTTATAGTCTGGAAGGAAGAGTTGCCTGATCTTGAATTGTTATTTGTTCAAGTTTTAGATGACACAGAACAATATCAGTTAGCTTGCAATGTATTTCAGATTGCTTCAGTGCCTAAGACTATTTAAGGATGAAGTTGTTTGCACTGGTTGGATGGGGTGATTCTGTTGAGACAGTATTTTTATGCATCATGTTTTGTTTTCTGTTTTATTTTGTTCAGTTGATATTTGGTCAGTGGGATGCATTATGGCTGAACTGTTGACTGGAAGAACATTGTTCCCTGGCACAGACCGTATCCTTTAGAAATAATTTCTTTTTTGAAATGGAAATTAGATCTTCATTTTCACATAATTGACAAGAAAATAAGTTCTGGGTTTAGTTATGGACTTTTGTTTGTTTTTAAATTAATGGCTTCTTTTACTCACAGTACAAGAAGGTGAGTTCTTAAATTTGCTGCACATCTGTTCCTCTTTATTGTCTGTTGTCATCACTAGATTTACATACTGTTTGTATCTGGGAGTTACTTTCCTTTAAGTTTATTTAAATTTGTTAGTTGAGTTTGTAGCTAATACTTGCATGGATGTCTGCCAAGAATCCTCTCATGCTTCAGGTTTCTTGCAAATGTGAAGCATCCCTTCTGGCCTCTCTTCTTTTTATCCTGGAGGTATCCTGGCTGTGAAAACAGTGGGTTTGCAGACTCTTCAGTGCCAAGGTTCTCATTAAAATTGCTCTGAAATGTTTAGGTTCCATTTCCATGTTTGACTGTAAACAAACTGTGAACCTTCTTTCACAGTGTGCTTGTACTGGTGTGAAAAATTAAGCTTGAATAAGATCTTTCCGAAGTTGGTTTTTTTTTTTCCTTATCAAAGTGGACTGGGTAGGACACTTTGGCAAATTTATGATAGGGCTTTGTGAGATTTGATCATATTTTCCCCAGGAAAGTGGAAGTGAGACTTGATAAAAATTGTTAAAATTTTTGTTCAGCCACACAAGATAGGGTCATAATTTACTACTGGCAAGATCTTTCATTGCCTAGAAATTGAGCTTTTATTTGCCAGAGAAAATTACATTGCCCACCTTTTACCAAAGTTTATTATTTCAACCACAGTTTGTTTATTGTAATAACTTCTGTTAATTTGTTAGTATTTATGTCAGTTAACTCAAGTATGTTAGCACTTAATGAAAAGAAAACTGGTGTTGGAATTGCTGCCTTCTGTTTAATGTTACCTCCAGAAAGCATCCGGATTCCAAAACTCACTCCTGAGGAGAAGCTCTCTTTCCAGCTCTTACAGTGTCACCTCCCTTTTGAATGTGCTTTAACTTTATCCTCTCTCCTCTTTTTCTGCTTGATTCCGTCTCATAATTTCTCTCCCAATTTGTTGAATTTGTTGTACTGTACTGTGTAGTCATCTCTGCTGTATTTTTCTGTGGTCAGAGACAGAAACTGCATTAAACAAAAGCTGGTATATTTTTATCTGTTGATTCAGCATGTGTAGGTTGGTTTGGACAGTTTTTTTGGTTTCTTATAAGAAAAACTGAGATATCAAGAATTGTTCATTCAAACAAAGCAAAAGTCTTTAAGCTGTTGCTATTATTTGACCCTAGCAACAGTGTCACTTTAGATTTTAAAGAACTTGACACTTGCAACTAAAATATTTGCTAATAGGATTTGCAATGTGTATGAAGTGCTGTATGATTTTGATTTATTTTGTGGTTTTTGTGAATTGAACAAAATGGTGATTTTTCCAAGTCTGAGAAGTTTTTTCTCCAACTCTGTTCTTAGTTGTAAATTGAAGCCACTAATATCTGCAGTGCAAAATGAAGTTTACTCCTAGGATCTAATTTGTTTGCTTTATCATAATAAGCACTAATTTATCTCTCTCAGCAGATGATTGTGATGATTGACTTTAAATGCTCAATTTCTTTTGCAAATGGCAGTAATGCTTTTTAATTAAATGCTTTTTCTGTTCTGAGTTGCTTAGATTTAAGAAAAACAGACCCAATCCTTTCCCATCTTAAACAAAACTCTGTGGTACTGTAATTCTTCCAGTCCTTCTTCTGTGTGGTTCCCCACTTTGGGTTTTTTGATTGTGAGGTCAAAACTAAAAGGGGAGCAGGGTTGGTTCTGAGTCTTGTTTGTGCATGGAACACTTACCCAGGGATTAGAAAGGACCCAGGCTGGCATCTTTCACTCCAGTTTTGCTGACATCTGAAGACAGCAAGCAGAATGAAGATAGCAGTCAGTTCTAGTTTCTTCCTGTCCTGGAAGCTGAAGTTTTCCAGGTTCAGATCCTGTTGGGTAGTTCTGGGCTCTTCATTATTTCATTGTACCCACAGATTTGCAGAGGCCCTTGTTCCTCCTGTAGTGTCACTGTACAGTTGCTGACTTACTGACTTTGGAATTATTATTAACATGAATAATTCAAGGTATGTTTTCCTTGTCTCCAGTAGCCAAGGATGTGGTATATCCAAATCCACTGCAGTTCTAGAAATTCCCTGTGCACTTGGAGGCAATGTGACTTTGTCTTGCTGGAAACTGCTCCTGTTTGACAATGGAAAATTTGAAGTAGTTCTTGCTTTTTGGTCTCAAGATGTACATTTTCTCAACTGTATAGCTTTACATTTTCAAAATTAGAGTGACAGAATATGTAATGGCTTCCCAGGATGATCATCCCCCTGTTCAGATGGTTCTCTTGTTTGAAGTATTGGTCCCTTTCAGCAAGGATTTAGCAGAAGTGCTGTGATGTAATTTACAGTCCATCATGTATTTCTTTGTATAGCCCAGGGATGCACCTGTTCAGTACAGGTAAGCTGTAAGCTCCTTTAATCAGGTAAATAATAAAGTAATAATTTCATCATTCTGAGATGATGATCTTCAATGCTGTCTGTGATGATTATGCCACTGATAAATTAATGTTGAGTTTAATCTTCTGAATCTGTAGAGATTCTGAACACAGCTGTCATTGTCTTAAAGCAAGAATTAAGATACTCTTTAAAAAACCCCTGTGGTTAATTTGGGCTTAGCTCTGCAGGATTGCTAAAGTACTTCTAATTGACAACTGAATATAATGTAATTTAATTACTCCTATTATAATCTATGGGTAGAAGTATTTGGATAAAAGATGGATTTCTAATACTGGTAAAATCTCTGCCAGGAGGTGGAGAAGGGGATCAAGATTGTGGTAAAGAAGTCAGAGACCAAAAATGAGGTGATGAAAATCAGAGTCTTTCAGGTACTGGACTCCTCTGGGTCCCTTCCAGTTCAACATATTCTGTGACTCTGTGTATGGGAGGCTCATCTGAGGCTTTCTTGTTGCTGTATGTGTCTTATGCCAAGATCAGTGTCTGTTAAACACATATATTAAATTTTTACAGCTCCTGTAATATGCATGATTCATACAAGTAAGTAGGAAAGTTGACAATTTTGTGACAGTTTGACTTGCATAAAATCATATAAAGTAAAAATTAGAATATCTAGATTTTTCTTGTACTAGTTTAGCTTTTTCTGTATGTTTTAAGTTGACTGTGTTCCTTTAAACTCTGAAGAGTGTTTTATTACTATTATTGTTCAGTAGTATGAGACTTCCATGATAACTAACCAGTCTGAAATTACATATTCTTCTGATACACCTTATTCTTGCTTGTGGTGGCAGCTAATACAACTTTGACCTTTGCTTTGCCTGGATAAGCTCTTGCAGTCTTGTGAGATTTGCTGCTGGTGGTGATGGCAGGTTATTTTCTGAATTGTGGAATCCCTCATCGGTCTTTGGGAGTACCTTGAAGATGGCACTCGGGGTTTGCATGCTGTGCTTTCCTTCTCTGTGCACTTGTGGTGGTGTTTTTCTTCTGCTTTGCATTTACTAAATCTCTTTCCTGTCTTTAATTGCTCGTGGCTCATTTCTCTGGGATGTCATGGGCCCTGTAGTTAAAGAATGCTGCAGTTCAGCAGGCCTAAAACCAGAAGCAGGGTTGGGTTTTGGCATGGCTGTGGCAGTACCAGTTCCATATTCTGTGTTTTCTCTTGTTTACCTTTGAAGCCTCTTCCAGTAGAAAACAGGGCAGCAGTATTGTTGGCACACCTGTGCACAGGCTTTTAAATGCCTTTAAAATAACTTAAATACTTAAACTGAGCCATGGCATGTTAGCATTCTAAAATTTGCACTTCAACTGTTGCTTGTACAAGAATAAGTGAAAAGTATAAGGACTATTTTAAATAGCTCTGAAGAAAATCTTAATTCAAATGAGCCAGTTGTGGTTAGTAGTGTCCTTTGCTAATTCTCCTACAGCAGTGGATATTCTGATTTCATTTTCAGCATTGACAGTTCAGAGTTAGCAATTCAGCTATGCTAAATCCAACTAAATACTGGATTTACTCTTAGATTTTGAGTGTTTTGAGTAGCTAGAATTTTGCCAAGTAACTTGTCAAGTGAGAAATTAATTCAGCTGTTCTGACAAAGTAATATTTCCAGGGCTCTTAATTAATTCGATGTATAAAAATATTAGACCAAATTTTACCTCAAAAGGTGAAGGTTTAGCAAAGCATTGGTGATTTCCCATATATTGAGTTTGCCAGTATTGCAGGAACTCTGAGTTGTTGTTTTCTAGGGTTTTTTTTTAAACAGGTGACAGTTTTGGAAGTTCTTGTAGTACTTAAATTAAAAGATACTCTAAGAAGGAACTGCAGCTGTATCTTAAACCCTCAGGAAGGCATTGATCCCAGAAAACAAGATTGTCTAAAAAAAAAGCTGTAACTAATTTGGTATCATTTTAAAGGCAAATATAAACATTACAGACAGTCTGACATACCTGTGGAGGATAATTCAGGGAAGAAGGGAGATTATGCATTGATGGTTTTAAAAAGGATACTTTGTGTCTCATTAGTGTCTTGAGACTTAGACATAAAACAGTGTCTTTGATGGGCTTTTTCCCCCCTCAGTTGTGTGTTTGTTACCTAGGCCATGTTAAAGGGGACAGCTCAGACTGGCCTGTGGCCTGCTGGGAGCTCTCTTCCTGCTAAAACATTTTCCATCTGCAGTGTCCCATCCTGAAAGCTTTCCACGGAGATGTATTAAACCTGAGCCCATGTTCTGTTCCTCCCTGCTGCTCCAGCAGCTCTGTAGGGCAGAAGGGGTGTCCGGGTGCTTTGATCCCCCTGCCCTGATGGTCCCCAGGAGGTGCCAGGGCAGGCCCCTGTGCCAACTGCAGCAGCTTAGCTGCCCTGGCTGTGGGCAGGGTGTGCCCTTGGTGAAGTGATGCTGTAGGGTACGAGCAGGGTCCAGTCATTTCCTTACCTCCCGTGTTTTACAAGTGGCTGAATTAGCTTGGAAGGTGTTCACAAAAAGCCTTGACTTTCTTCTTAATACGAGTGCCTACCCTTTTCAGCCTTCTGCTTTACTTCAGCTGTCACTAATGCAACCTAATCCTGCTAACTGCACCTTGGTGTGGGGCCTGAGGGGGTAAAGGGAGCGTGGAGATTCAGCCTTTGCCAGTGGGGCAAAAGATTTCTGCTCCAAAATAGTTCAGGGTGCAGTGCCCCATTCAATGCATGTGGAGTATCTGTAGACAAGATGTTCAATCTGTCTGACACAGAGAGAGCTCAGCTATATTCAGTTGTAAACAAGAGGAATTAATATGGTTTGCCTAAAATAGCTTTTCAGTCAAGGCCTTGCCAGGAATTAATTTTCAGCATTAATAGGGTGATGTGTTGCGCTTTTCATTTTGATTTCTCCCAGCATTTTCCTTTATGGTCCATCATTAGATATTGATCAGTTGAAGCTCATTTTGAGACTCGTTGGAACCCCAGGGCCTGAGCTTTTGAAGAAAATCTCCTCAGAGTCTGTGAGTTTACACTTTGATTGTAATATCTGCCCTTTCAGAAGTCCCAAGTTTGTGTGTTGTTCTCCTGTAGTCTACCTGTAGAATGTGTTGGGATTTATTTTCTGTTATTTTTCTTTCTTTGTAATTCTTTGCTTTTGGATGGCTTTCTTATGCTTTGTGTATCTGATCTTTATTCCTCTTACCTCTGCCCATGATATGATTTCACCCTTTTATATTCTCATTTTACTGCTTCGTGACTTTTCTCAGTTTGTGGGTTTATGCTTTGTGATCTATTGTATGATCAGGTGTTACTGGGGAAGTATTTTTCACAGCTAAGAGCTTGAGGCTTGTCTTAGTTGTTTCTCCAGATTGCATACACAGGGATCTTTCTAAATAGGAGCAGGTGTGTTATCCTCTGAACAGACACAATCCCTTCTGTAGTGTGATTAATTTCTGAAACACTGCTGCCACTATCTTTGTTTTTGTAGCATAAAATGCCTTTTTAGGTGCTGTTCTGTAACAGCTGTTGCAGGGCACACAGTGGAGTCTGCTGAGCTGTAACTACTTGTGCTATGTAGGATGTTGCTGTAAGGGAACAGCAAAAAGGCTTCCTGCAGTCCCCTTTTGGGAGATTGACCTCTACTACAGCACTGCAAGTGGCTTAAAATGATCTTGAATTGTGAACTTGTGCAAAGACGGTGCAAAATGACCTTTAATTCTACCTGTTCCTGAAGGTGGAGCGAATAAATCAGTGCCAGGGATTAGCAGGTGAATGCACAGTGAGCACTGAGGTCACTGCTGTTTGTGAGGTGCAGCAGAGGATCAGAGCTGTGGAAAGTGGTGATAAGATTATGTTGTGCTGCAGCTTAATGTTCTTGTAACAGTGACTGTAAATACAAATGTGAGATTAGCCTTGAATAATGCCTGCTGAAGGTAGATGTGCAGTGCAAATTGGGATAAATTGGTCAACTTGCTGGATATCCCACCCATGTAAAAAGCCCTGAGATGTTCCACCTTTGGAGAGGTTAGAGCTGAATAACCCAGATTGATTTGGTTGCCATGTGAACTGACCTTAAGGCTACTCTGCTGTTTGAAGTACAGGGGATTAGCAAGAGACAGAAGATGGAAGGTTGACTAAATTAAGCAAAAGATTAATTTGCATATGTAAGTTGAAGTGGGTCTTTTTTTAACTATTATTGCGCAATAAAAATAATAATTGCTCTTATCCAGGTCTGAAACAAGAGTCTGTTAAAAAAAAGGCAGTAAAATACTGTTTCTACCCTTTTTTTCCATTGTGTGGGGAAAGCAAAACTCTTTAAGTGTTTGATGGTTTCTAGTGTGTCACTATAACAAATTCTGGTTTTCTGCTGCATTACTTTACTTACTCTCACTTTCCCTGTTCACTGATACCTGCTAACTCTGTTTTATGCAATGCTAATGTTTTGCTAATTTTGCATTTAATGCCTTCTCACCCAGCCCATTTCAAAGGGCACTCAGAGCTATTCAGAAGGTGTCAGTTGTGAGACAGTTTCACTTTGCACCACAAGAAACTTAAACACTTTCTATGCAGCAAGAAAAACAAGCTGGTAACCAGTGCAGAGGGTGCAGTTTTTGTTTCTGTTTTAAATTTTGTCCATTTTCCCAAAGCTGTCTGTAGCTGCACAGCACAGGGAAAATGTTGTGGAGTAGCCTCAGCCAAAGGAAACGTCTACTCTGATGGCTTAAAACTGCTGGGAAATGTGAACACAACCTTGTTGTAGTGTAATGCTACTTCCATTGGACAGAAATACTTTCTGTACTGGCAGTTACCAACTGAGCAGTGATTCTCCATTGCTTCAAATGTTCACTCGTGTAATTGCTGAACATTTCACAGGTAGCTGAAAAAAAATTAGTGGACCCTGCCTGTATGGCTTTTGCCTTGTGGTTTGCAGAAGAGATGCTTTTGTGTGCGACTGTTTTCTGTTTGAAATGGTTTTTGCACTGTTTTTAACAAAGCCCTTGACGAGGCACTTAAGATATTAACCAGCTTCAGCAGATCATGCGTCTGACGGGAACGCCCCCTGCATATCTCATTAACAGGATGCGCAGCCATGAGGTGAGATCTGAGCAGATGAAGGGGGTTTGCAGGGCAGGGCTTCACTCAAGAGTATTCACCACTTCTGGAAATGAAATGCTTGCATGTGGCATGGGGTGGGCAATTAACTACCTGCTCTTTTGCAAGATTTTTGTACTAAATGCAGATGTGAGATTTGGACAGCGCGTGCTCAACCTCAGACTTGTGAGCCTCGGGAGAGCCTGGCTGTGAGTTGGTTTTGCATTGTGTGCTGTGTTGTGCAGCTCAGCAAAGGACAGCAGGCTGCACTTGGCCTTGCTGGGACACCAGGGAGTCAGCTCTTCTGCACCTCTCTGCTTTCCAGTTCTTAATTTACCACAAGTAATGTCAGCTCTTCCTCTGTCTTGAGTGCCTTAGTTGGGACAGGATAATGCTGATGTGCTTAGTGTCAGAGTAAGCAAGGAGACAGACCATAATAACCAGTGCTTCAAGATGGTTGAAAAGTACTTGGTCTTTCTGGCTGGATATTGTCTGTTTCTTCAACACAGCATTTATTTCCACAGGCAAGAAACTACATCCAGTCTCTGTCTTACATGCCGAAAATGAACTTTGAACACGTGTTTATTGGTGCCAATCCCCTGGGTAAGACTTGTTTATTAAATTTTCCTGCAACTGAAGCTAGTATGTCCTGGGACACAAAGATTCCCAAAGCTTTGTTCTGGCTGCAGCAGTAATGCAGAACAGGGTTGTGTTTATGAAGGACGTGTGGGCTGAGGAAGAAAATGGTGGATGATGAGTGGATCCTGAGACACTACAGATTCCTCATGCGTGTTGAGCTTTTAGAAGCTTAACATTTCAGAGCAAAGTCACATAGCTCATGTGAGGAATCCTCTCTGTCTGGTGATCTTTGCAGCTGTGGACTTGCTGGAGAAGATGCTGGTCCTGGACACGGACAAACGCATCACGGCTGCAGAGGCGCTGGCCCACGCCTACTTTGCCCAGTACCACGACCCAGATGATGAACCCGTGGCAGACCCCTATGACCAGTCCTTTGAAAGCAGAGAACTTGAGATTGAAGAATGGAAAAGTGAGTCTGGGAGAGGGGGGAGAGAGCCAGTCAGCTTCTCTTGTGGTTGTAGAATCACAGAATATCCTGAGCTGGAAGGAACCCACAGGGATCATGGAGTCCCACCCCTGGCCCTGCACAGACTCCCCCCCAGCAATCCCACCCTGGGCACCCCTGGCAGCGCTGTCCAAACCCTCCTGGAGCTCTGGCAGCCTCGGGGCTGTGCCCATTCCCTGGGGAGCCTGGGCAGTGCCCAGCACCCTCTGGGGGAAGAACCTTTCCCTGATATTCAGCCTAAATTCCCCTGGCACAGCTCCAGCCACTCCCTTAGGTGCTGTCCCTGCTCACAGAGAGCAGAGATTGGAATCTGCCCCTCTCAGACCTTGATGAGTCTCCCCTCAGTCTTCTCTCCATCCCTTGAGCTGAGGTTCAACTAAGCCATGGTTAGAGGCAGCAAAGAAAGTGATAGAAATATGGGCATCCTTTTGATTCCAAGGTCCTGACACTGAGTGAATCTACCACATGCTGTGCACATATTTAGCATAGTCCCTGGTAACTAATTACTGCTAGAAGCATACAAACATACCTTTGTTTTCAAACTTATTCACATCTCCTCAATGCTCTGGAAGTGTCTGTTACTGTGTATGTTAGTCTCTGGGAGTGGTGTAACCATTCTTTTCTTCTTTGTCTTAATTAAACCATACTTTTCATTTAAAGTAGTGTTAGAACATTTGAGATTGTTGCAGGTTTTCTTGCATGAAGGTGTGTCCAGTAGTGCTATCACAGTCCTGCTGCTAAGTTTCTGTCCCACTTTTCCTCCCAGGCCTGACTTATGATGAAGTAATCAGCTTTGTGCCACCCCCGCTTGACCAAGAGGAGATGGAGTCCTGAGAAACTGCTCTCTTCTGTTTGTCCCACTTCACTGTGAAGGGAAGGCCTTTTCATAGGGACTCTCCGATTATCGTTCAAGTGCCTCATCACAACAATATTCTCCTTAGTGGAGGGGTTTTGTGTGTGTTGAACTGGGGTGGGAGGGGGGAGGGAAGAAAGCTGAGTCTATGTAAACATGCTGCATGCTCTTGTATTCTGTGTACAGCCTGGGGCAAGCCTCTGGAGACCTGTTCTGACTGCACTTAGTTCTTCCAGAGTAACAGTGCACCACCACCAGTTTGCACTGCTGGGGCAAAGTGGGCAAGGTGACAGTTCAAGGTTTGGTTGCAATCATTGCCATTTGTCAATTCTCCTACAACTGAGTAACCTCAAAATAATGAAAGTTGGTTTATAGGCCTAGAGGGTCCTCTGTGTTCTTCGGACTGGAGTTGGGGTTGAGGGATGTCCTTGTTCAGTGCCAGGTGTTTGATTTACATCCAGACCTTCCTGGTACAGCAGAGTGTGGAGGCCTTCCAGTGTCTGATCCTTGGAACACAAAAAGATGTTGTTTGAAACTGTAAATATGTTTGTGCCTTAAATGAATGGGGGAGAGAGGGGAAAGGAAGTCTGGGGTGGAAATCTGACCCACTGTTCTTGAGGGTGAAGGCTCCCAGGTAGCCAGGCATGAACTCAATGTAATTGGGAAGTAACTTTGAGACAGCTTCAACCCCTGGATTGGGTATTCCTGTGTTTTTCCCTTTCCTCCTCCTCTTGTTCTGAGGCTTCTCAGCATTATCTCCCAGGAGCCAGAGGTTGGGGAAGATCCTTGCTAGCCACACATTTGTGTATTCTGTTCCTTACAAGGTGGTGTGTTTTTGCATGTTGTAGCTGTATGTGCATGTAGAGCTGCTTGATTCTTGTCCTTATGTTTTGGGGATGGCACTGGGGGCAGTTCAATCATCAGTGAAATGTTTACTGAGTACCTCAGGCAGTGCCATAAAATCACAGCACCCTTCCTCCTGTGCTGCAGCTCCTTGTGAAATACCTGCCATTCTAGAGGCTTCAACGAGGGAAGGATGTCATATCCAGCACAGAGAAACATGCACCTTTTTCTTTGTTCAGACCTTCTCTCTGCAGAGGAGGAGAGCTTGGGCTGGAGGGTTTCTTGTGAGATCAAAAATGTAAAAAATGTTCTTTAAAGAAATGACTATAGTATCTTGTGCCAGAACTTAAGTTATTTCCTGAAAAGATTTTTTTTTTAGAAGTATTGGAATCCAAAGCAAAGAAATAAGCATGCATAAACACACAATCACCCTTTCACTGTCTATAGCTATAAATACAAATATTTATATACATAAAACTAACATTTACTAGAAGGTTTTTTTATCCTCTCACATAAGAGCTTCTTGGCTATTTCTTAGCAGGTTGATCTCTGCCCGAGGAAACATGAGAAGGGAGTATGTTTGAATACAGACATGGTTCAAATATTTTGTATTTTCCAGGACTCTGCATGAGTGAAGTGCCCAGAGTTAGAGACTGGCAGGAGGGAGGTTTCTCAGCATGTTTGTGTGCTCCATCTATAGCTGGGGACCTCAGGAGCCCAATTTTAGGGCTTCTGGAGGAAACATTTTTAGACTTTAATTTGTCGCAGGCATCCTGTGTGGGCAATGTACCCGTGTATGTGAGGAGAAAGGCTTTTGCAGTATTTTGTATTCTTGTTACCTGTGGGGCAGAGAGTGTTTTTGTAGTGTTTTTGCCCCATGTTTGAAGAGGCAGCACAAAGGGATGGGACGTGGATGACAAAGCCATTGATTCTTCCCAGGCTACTTCCCAGCGATCCCTTCAGGCCAAATGTTTAATAAAGGTCTGGGCTGAGATGAAGAGAGCAGCTCTGTTGTGCTCCAGGATAAAACTCTCCACAGCCCAACAAAATCAAGACAAAAAACCCTCCCTTTTCTGCTGGGCCAGCAGTCTGGGTATTCAAATGAAAATGTAGATATACTGTGTAAACCTACAGCAAGATTATTTTTATCAGCCATTTTATGTGTAGATGCTACAGTGTGATTTCATGCGGAAGTATTGCTAAAGATTTTTAAAAACTATCGGTGTTGTGTGTGTGTGGGTGTGTCTGTGTGTGTGAATGGTTCATTGGAGTCTGTCCTCTGAGGGAGCCCCTGGGGCACAAACTCCCTGCTGCCAGTGCCCTGCTGCTCAGCTGCCTGGGCAGGAGCTGCACCCGACAGATGAGATCTGCTATCTTGTTCCTATCCATGGATTTTGCTGTAATTGGTTATGCCAGATAAGATGTCACAATACCACTGGTTAAAAATAAAATCTATTTTTCAGATTTACTGCACTGCTGGTACTTGGAAACCTCCTGCACTGAAGTGCTGAGTTGTAGCATGGTGTGAATTTCTCTGCTGTGCTGTGGGGGATGCTGGCTGTGATGGCTGAGGTGGGGGACAAGGCCACTGCTGCCATGGGGCTTCCTGCCCGTGTTTGTCCCAAGTGAGCTCTTTGCTACAAAAATAACTTGAGTATGACCCTGATTACTGGACACAGAAACCCCTCCCACCCCTCAGCTTTTATTTTCTGTTTAGTGCAGGGAAGCTCTAATTTAACACAAACAGAGCAACATCCTGCTGCTTACCTGGACCTGGGGCCCTCCCCCAGTAGGACTGGGTTGTGCTTATTTGCTACTTAAAAGTGATTTCTTTTTTCCTCTTCAGCCGCCATGTAGTTGGTGGGGGAAAGATCACCACAGTGGAGCTTTTCCAACTCCTCTTGTCTATCACTGTCACTCCCAGAAGAACTTGGGTTGACCAGAGCTGTTCTTCACACCAACACAGCCCACAGTCACTGAAGTTCTAGGCCTTGATGAACCAGGGCAGGTGGTGCTGATCCCAGTCAGGCAGTTCATCCCCACTCCCACAGCAGCTGATTTGAGAAAACACAAAGAACAGTGCTGGGGAGGTTCTCTCAGCTCCGTGAGCCTTCCTGTTCACTTTGCTGTCTGCTGGCTTGAGGAGAGGGGGGGAAAAAAGCCTAAACAGGACCAGTCACATGTTGGTTTCTGGGAGAAAAAAAAATCCCGAACACCCAAGACTTAAAATTCCAGAATGTGCTCAGTTACAATATATCCTGATCAGCCAAAACCAAAAAAAATTAAAAAAAGCACCCAAAAAAGCTAACCTAGAATCAGTGAGAATTGAACTGGGGAAAAAGTATTAACTACATCTATAAAATCGAATTACTTAACTCATGAAGCTTAACAGTCAGTGTGCAACTCTTGCAAATTATTGTCCAGCTGTGCTCCAGTCAGTGAGGATCACAGGTGGGAACAACATGCTGGGAGTTTTGGTAGGCCCACGATGAAATGTTTATTACTAGAAGGGAAGTGTGGTCAAAACTGTAGCCCTGATTGTCACCCCCAGCTGCACCCTAGAGAGTGCCTGGAGAAGGATTTTTGGATCATGTCACCACTACTTTTTGTGGACTTGGCAGAGTTGGGCTTAAAGTAAGACTTGAAGGTGTTTTCCAACCTCAAGGTTTCCATGATTCTGAAGTTCCCTGTTTGATTTGGTCACTGAAGTTAACTCATCTCTGTACAGCCCAGACATGCCCCAGCTATTCAGGACTCCCTAATTGGGCACTGATTGCCTGCATGTGCACAAGCAGCTGAGCAAGGGTTGTGTTCATCAAATAACCCAGGAGTTACATGTTTGCTTAAGGACCAGGAGGTTTTGCTGTGCCACCTCTTGCTCACGGGTGTTATTTATAGACCCAGCCAAGCCGTGCTTTTTTTCCGGGCTGGGCTGCTGCTGCTGCAGCCAGGGCTGATCTATGCAGATACAGCCCCAGTGCCTTGTCCTTGGTTTGTGTTTTATGAACAGCAGGCTCTGCTGTGGCTGCTCGAAGAGCGTAAGGGCCACTGCAGTGGTTGCACATAAAGCAGGCACAGTGAATTTTTCCCACCCCCAGACTGTGTTTTGTCTGTAGGGACGCTTTGCAGGTGACCTGTATGGAAGGAGCAGAGGCTCTGGGCAGGGTGGAGGGCTGCTGGGGTAGAACACTGTGCAAGCAGCCGGGCTGGCTCGGTAAGGCTCGGCTTAGTCACTTCCTCTGGGGAGTGGGGAGGATGCACCTCCTGTGTGGGAGCCCCACCTGAGCCTCCTAATGCTGGGGCGAAACGCTGAGGTGCTCTCTGCTTACCAGGAATGGCCCTGCTCGTGGGCTGGGTTTGCTGCTCTGGTTGGTCACAGCAGCGAATGTGGGCTTTGTTTCGTCCAAGAAGGCCCAGGAAGGGGTTGGAGCTGCTGCAGGAGATGAAACCGCACCCAGCAAAGCCTGGGGCACAAACCGTTCTCGGGATGTTCCCATCTCCCAGCTGCTCCTGAACCTCCTCGCAGCAGTCACTTGGAGAACCTCAACCTGCTTTCAGCACCTCCCCAACCTGCTGGGAAGCCAGGCTTGGGAGCAAGTCGCCATCGATGTGACCCCGTGGTGTCCTTTGTCACGAGCCTGGAGTTGTCCATCGACTTTGAAAGAAGGACGTCCCCGCGTGTCTGACGCGATGCTGTGGCTTGTGCCTCGGATTCCCCGGCTCCACGAGTCCTTACTCATCCCCTCGCTTGGAGGAGGGACCTCACGAGCCCCTCTCCCAGCCCTGTGCGGATATTTCCGGGCTGATGGAGCAGCAGAGCGAGAGCTGTGCATGACAGGGGCTCCCAGAGGCGTTCCCGAGCAGCGCTGGGTGCTCCCCTCCTGCAGCAGAGCCCAGAGGCACCTGTACAACACCGAGGCGTGTCAGGAAACCCGATGCCTCGCCTCTGTCAATGTGGAGGCGGAGGGAGGAGGGCCCAAACACATGTCCCTTCACGCTCGCATCAGCTGAAAACAGAAACGGAAACTCGCTAGAGCCTTTTTCACCAGCGCAGGAAGCCTCCCTGTCCCGCTCTCACCCCAGAAGCCCTCCCGTACTCCACTACTCTGGGGGGGTGGCTGTCCCACACCCGTCGGGCGATGAACGTCGCAAGGAGAAGAGGCTTTTACAGACAGGAGGTGAACAACACGCTCTGGGAGCTGCCCAGGAGATACGCATGCCTCCACCCGCTGGGCTCCGGGGCCTACGGCTCCGTGTGGTGAGTGGGGTCCCGCTCGCACCGCCCGGGGCAACGCGGGGCGGGCTGGGGGCGGCTGAAGTTCCGTGCCGGGGAGGAAACGAGGAGGTGCTTGGCAGCACCCCTCCATTAAGGAAGGACATTTGCATGTGTGATGGAGGCAGGCTGGCTCCTGCTGCCAGGGCTGGAGACTCGCTCGCTTGAAGAAAATGCCCCCCGCTTTGGTCAGCCCGGGTGGGCAGAGAGGGGGCCGGCTGGGCAGGGCAGGTGTGCCGGGGCAGCGTAACGTCGGCGCTGGGCTCAGGCAGCTTTTGAGCTGCTTTGGACTTGCGCTCGCCTTGCGGTTCCTGTCTGGCAGCAGAGGCAGGAGGCGGGGGAATCCCGGGGTGTCTGGAAGAGATCTGTAGGTGATTACGGACGCGGGAGCTGGAACAGGCTGTCCTTGCTGCTCAGTCCCAGGCAGCTGATGCTGGGCTGCCTGGGGGAAGCAGCTGGACAATACAACCCCCACCCTGATACTGTTTCCAGCTTGAAGTCATAAATTGGATAGAAATTATTGTAAAGCAGGATCGGTAACAGGCTGGGACTTCCTTCATGGCTGATAATAATCCCTAGCCTACAAGAGAGCAGCAGGAACTGCTGTTAATTATTCAGCCGAGCAAGTGAGACATTGCTGGGTTGACACTGACGAACCAGAGATGGGCAACTCGGAAAAGTTAAATATTAAACACCCCATTGATAGCATCTGAACAGAGCCCTCATTTCATAACATGCTGAGCTAAAAATAATTTTTAAAAAAGGTGTGTCCCTTTTCATAGATGTTGAGCAAAGTCTGGCGTGCCACTGGCACTAATCCTGAAACCCCGGTGCCCAGGTTTTCTCCTTTCCCCCAGCTTCCAATTTACAGAGAGGCGCCCACTTGGCTGCCCAGGCGCGTTTATGTTTCTTAGATTCTTAAGTAAGTCCTGTAAAATCAGGCAAGATTAGGCTTGACTTTTAATTTATATTTGTACAGTGTTCCCTGATTTTTATCACAGAGAAAATCAGGAAGAAAAATAAAGACAGGACCAAAAAAAAAAAAAAAAAAGAGAGAGAGAAATCCTTTCAAAATTTCCTTGCCCCCCCAAAGAAACCCCAAACATCAAAAGAAATCTTTACTAGTTTTTACTGTACTGTAAAACTCTCGGCTGCTCTGGAGCTCTCAAGGAGGGAGGGAGAGGAGGGTGTTGAAGCAGCCCGGGAGTCCGTGGCGGTTTTGAATGGACAGAGCTCAGCAGGGAGGACTCGGTGCCGATTCCTGTACAAAGCTGAGGCAGAAAGTGGGGAGTTAGGATTTGCTGTCCTCTGCTGGGAATTGCTGGGAAACTTTTCTATTGCAGCGGCTTTTACACCTTCTTGAGCAGCTGAGAAAGTCAGGAGGAACAGCAAAGGCTTGCTTCTCCCCTTATTAATTCGCTAAAATCTGCGGTGATTTGGCTTCCAGCTGAATGTAATTATGAAAGAAGAATCTTGTGACCCCTCCAACGCTGGTCTTGCCGATCTCTGCCAGCCAAGGCAGGGACACAGCTCTGCCTGCCCGAGGTCACCCCAAAGTGCATCTGTTCACTAAATCTGTGCTGGGGAGAACACGGTGGGATCTCCCGGCTGCACTGAATTGGCTCTGAGCTGTGATTACGGCCAGGCTGTCTGTGCTGGGCAGGCTGGAGCTCCAGCAGCAGCTCTCCCGTGCTGGGTACTGGGGTTCGATGCCCTGCAGCTCAGCAGCTGGGAGGGCAGGCAAGAACGTGCACCCTCGGACTGGGAAATCTGCCTTGGATTCTGCAGTTAGGCTGCCTGGTCAGAGTTCCTTCCTCTTACTTCCCTGGCTCCTACAAAAACTTTACACAGTGCTGTCCCCTCTGCCGACATCTGGTGAAGTCCTGAACTGAGATAAAACCTCACTAAGAGTCCCCCACTGATGCCCTGCAGCATCTTCGGTGTTTCAGCTGCTTTGTGTAGCTGTTCCTGCACTTCCTTTGCTTCTTCTGACTTAGTATGTGCCAGTGCAAGGCTGGAGGATGCAGCTAGAAGCAGCCATGGGATTGAACACAATGATTTACAGCTCTTCCGTTCCCATGGGAGATGGGATAGGGATTCACGAAGCAGTGGGAACTGCTCTGGGAATCCACAGTGGGATTTGGCAGGGAAAACCCTTTTTTTTCATCTGTTTGCCTCTTGGGAGGGGTCAAGGAGGGGCTGAGACACCCCTGGAAAACACCACTGAGAATTCTTAATGACAGCTGTCTGTCTGAGGAGCTCCATTCCTGCCTGGAACGTGGGGCCTCCTCTACAATCTGAGCAAGGAGGCTCCAGAGGAGAAGGAACTGTCACAGGATTGCTGCATCCAGCTGCAAACAGCAAACGTGACCAGCAGCAATAACACAGCGTGTCTGCAGCAATGGCTGCTGTACCAGGCTGTGTTTTCATCAGCTTTGGAGAAGAGTCTCCTTTTCAGCCAGACCTGCTCTTACACAGAAGCAAATGTGTAGCACCAAGGATTCTGAACACAGCAGAATTAATTGCAGCAGCATTTTCAACATGTGGCATCCACTGTGTTTGCTCCAGAGTACAGTGAAGGCAGCTGGCCTGCCCTAAAATACAACAACGTCCAAGCAGATGGCAGAGCAGAAATTTCCATCTTTATTCCCTTATCTCCATGCGTTAGGGAAGGAGAAGGCAGAGTTAGAACTAATTCTGACCTTTAACCACCTGTTTCCCTTTTCTCACAGCTCTGTTGCCTCCAGCTTGTTTCTGCAGGTTAAAGGGAGTAAAGATGAGCCACTCATGCTTTCCTCGGGGTCCCACCTCACCCTTCAGAGAGCATAGGCTGTGGTCTGCTGCCCAAAGCCACACAGGGTGACACCTCTGTGTGCAGAGCTCCACCGAGCTCCTCAAAGGGCCTTTCTCTGCTGTCCTTCTGCAAGCACAGGAATTAACTCTTCTCTAGATGACCTTTGGGCTTGCAGAATCTGTTCAAACACACTGCTGACATCAGAATGGTTTTTTATTTGCCTGCTGCAGTTCAGCCATAGACAAGAAGACGGGGCAGAAAGTGGCCATCAAGAAGCTCTGCCGCCCGTTCCAGTCAGAGATCTTTGCCAAGAGAGCCTACAGAGAGCTGATGCTGTTGAAGCACATGCAGCATGAGAATGTGAGTGCTCGTTTCTCCCTTCCTGCTGACACAAGGGATGTTTCCTTGCCACCTGCGAGCAAGTCCTTTTTGGTGGCATCACCTCTGTTTTAATTGACATTTGGTATGTGCAGGCAGTCTTGGGGTTTACCTGTGACCTGTTTGCTGTGCCCAGGTGTGTAATGGGTGAGCCCAGGTGTTTGTAAGAGGGAAAACATTTGTACAGCATCAGTGAGGAGTTCCTGGATCCCTCAGATGGAATTCTCTGTGTCCAGCCACGTGCATGTGCCACGCTGATGAGTAGCATGTGCACGGCAAATGCTTTCCAGGTTTAAATGTGGGCTCCTCTCCTTCCTCAGGTCATTGGGCTGCATGATGTCTTCACCCCCACTGCCTCCTACCAGGGGTTCCAGGACTTGTAAGTTTGGAGTTGTTTGCTCTGTCTAGACTTAACTATTTTCCAAGACAGCTGTGTCTTAGCAGCAGTGGGACAGAGAGGGTGGAGGTGCAAAGGGACCAGACTAAAATCCAGGCATCCCCAAATAATGCAGAGAAACAGAGGCACATCATCAGCTTCCGTGGCTGACACACCCAGAACACATAAACAGATCCCACCCCTGCTCACAGCTGGGACACCACAGCACACACAGACCAACCTGTGCAATGAGGATGTGTTACATTCCATGCTGCATCACACATAGGGTCATCCATGCTAGCACTGTGTGACTGCTGAGCTAAGAGGCTGCACTCAGAATGGGAGAAGGATTGTTCATCAGGCCTCAGGGCAATTAGAATTTGAAAGATGTCCTTCTTTTCCTCTTGATTCTGGCTCTTGTTAATTAATTTTTTTGACATTTTCCCTCCGTGTTCATGGTCAGGTTGGACAAGTCCTTTTTTCCTTCCCCATCACTGCAGATGAGAAGTGTGCCTGGGTTTGGGGGTTTGGCTGATGGCTCAGTGTTTAGCAGCCTGCAGGAAGAGCATTTGAAGGTTCTCAGAGCAGTTCCTGCAGGAAGACCATCAATTAATTAGCAGCCTCAGCAGGCAGATACTGAAGGAAGCTGGATGTTGTCTTCTGAGGCAGGGCTAGAGAACATTACAATGACAAATTTGGGAGCCAATGCAGCTGCTTTGCTGTGTAAGATGTTTCAGCTCCTGTGTGGTGAAAGGCTGTCCAAAACTGAACTTCACTTGAGGTCTAAAGTAAACTAATTTAGGATCCTGAAGATCCTTGTTCATACTTGATGTGAGATATCTGATTTCAGGGGAGGAGAAAGAGCAATTTTCAGAGCAGGTTGAAATTCCAGCTTCACTGCAGGCTGTACTAGTTAGCCAGGAACACTGTCACAACTACTTGTCTTCGTTACAGTGAGTTACACAGCCAAAAAAAACCAAACCAAGTGAGAACAAGGCTAGCCTGGTCCCCTGCATTTTTCTTCCAGACTCAGGGCCTTGTCTTACTGCCTTTTAGCTACCTGGTGATGCCATACATGCGGACAGATTTACAAAAGATCATGGGACATGAATTCAGTGACGAAAAGATCCAGTACCTGGTCTACCAAATGCTGAAAGGGCTGAAGGTAGGTGGGTCTGGAGGAGTTTAGTGACTCCCTGTGCCTCCTCTGTGTGTCAGCTCTGGGTTGACCCTAACTAAACTCCCCTCCAGTAGCATACAGGAAGATGTGGGGAGTTTATGGCATCCCCTCAGAACAGGTATTGGCTGTTGAACCATTCCTGCTCCAGCACACATCAGTGGGATGAGTGCTTGCTTGCATCAGTCAGTTGGGTATCAAAGTTACCAGCAGCCACAGATAGGCCTTGTGATGGTTTTTCCATGGCAGCACTTGCTTCTTTCTTTGCTTTGCCCAAACCCCTCAGCAGAACTCTAGACAGAGAGTGAGAGGCTGGAAGCAGCAGGAGCTTCTGCTGAGCCCATAACAGAGGCTCTTAGGGGAGTACACAGAGGGAATGATTTTCTCTTCAGTAGCATAAGGGAGGAATATGTTTCTGTAACTGGCTTTGAGGGAGCTCAAATCACTGCAAACTCTGGGATGTAGAGACAGAACTTTACAGCTGCCCTCTCACATCCTTCACCTGGAGCCACAGCAGTGGCTTACAATGAGTTCACCTAAGTCACACCTCTCCCCAGTTCACTGCTATCTTGAGTTTAAATAAAGGGGGAAGAACACACAGAAGGTTTGACTGGTGTGCTAAAGGCCCGGTAGTCGGGTTTCGCAATTTTATGTTTTTGGGCTGAGATTCTTTTTTTTGAACACCCAAAGTAACCATGTTTTCATGTCATCTGCTGTAACCTTGATGACTTTGATAGTTTGAAGCTGTTATTGTACATGCTGTAAGGAACTGTTGCTTCATCTCTCTTCTTCTGCTCTATGCATTTTCTTTAGACTGGCAGTAGCACTGCAAATGCTGTCAGTAATTTGGGGCAGAAATTTCTTTTCAAACTGCTTCCCCAGGGACCAGGGACCTGTAAAAGGCTACAGAGGTTTGTTTGCAGCAAGTTCTTGTTTGTAGCTCTCATTTCTCTGCTGGAGAACAGAAAATCTTTTTTGCTGGTGATCACATTGTGGCTCCTCTTTTTATTGCAGTATATTCACTCAGCTGGCATCGTCCACAGGGTAAGTTCATGGTGCTCTTATTCAGATTTTTGTCTGTTTGAGAAACACAGCATAGTCATGAAGTTAATAAATTCCTAACCATCGTTTCACTAATAGCATCGTCTGCTCTAATTTTGCATCCTGTCTGCTCTTTTTTCCATCCTACACCCTATATATGTTTGGATTTGCTAATACCCAAAATGCTGTATTTCCTGATGAGCTGAGAAGCATTTCATGATGCTTTCTGAATTAAAACTGTTTCAGAAAAAAATCAAATAGCCATCTAAAGCTGTACAGTATAGCAGGTGTGGCATTAATTCAGTGATTTGCTGAATTGATACTGAACCTGGGGTGTTATGGGACCCCTTCAAAGGCAAGGTTCAGTTGAGAGCTGTGTTGATGTGTTGCAACTTGAAACATCCAATTTTTCTGCTCTTGTCTGTTGTAGGACCTGAAGCCAAGTAACCTGGCTGTGAATGAAGACTGTCAGCTGAAGGTAGGTGGCAAAGCAGCTCTTTGCATCAGCAGCACATCAGCTCGTGGAGGAGCTGCTTTGCCAGCAGGAAATTGGCACTGTCACGTTTCCTCTTTCCTCCCGAGCCTCCGTGCCAGGCGTTGTGTTCCTTGGCGGCTGTGGCAGTGGGAAATACTCCCCTGCTGATGTCACCTGCTGAATCAGGGCACAGGACTTCAAATGAACCCTCTGTCACTGTAATCCTCATGGCATGGCAGTGTCTAATAACTTCCTAGAGAAATTCAGCGCTGCTGAGCAATGCTTGCAGTAGGTGAATGATCCCTGAAGGGAAACTGGATTGAACTGCAGTTGCCCTTTGGTTCTCATGGACATTGTGGTTGTGATTCCAGACAAAGTTATTTTCAGGGTTGCTCTGCAGGGTTTGCTTGCAGCTGGCTGGTGTGGTGCTCTAGCATGCATTTTCTGTAATGTATATTTCAGGGAGTGGCTCTGCTGCCCATAAAGGTTGGGTCAAACTTGCTCATCTTCAGCATTGAGGGAGAGGCCATGCTGTGTCACCTGCAAGGTGTTCTTATAGGAAAGGGTGAGTTGTGGTGACCTGGGAGCTTGCCTTCACCACCAGGTCATAGACCAACTCCAATAAAGCACAGAGACTCAAAACCTAAGCTTCAAGAAAGGAAGTGACCTTCCAGGGAGCACTGATCCTTCCAGCAGGGTCTTCTCATGACAACTGGGTCTGCAGCTGGCTTGCAATTTACAGTGCAATTAACAGTGCAATTAATTGAACCATCCCATGGGTGTCTGTGGTGTAGTTGGAGCTTTATTATTATCTGAATGGAGCTACTTCATTTTCTCTAAAAAATAGAGTCTCACTTGCCATAGGATTTCTCTTTTCTCTCCTGCCCTTCCTTCTCCTTATTCTCCCTTTGGAACTGCAGATCTTGGATTTTGGCTTGGCCAGACAGGCTGATGCTGAGATGACTGGCTACGTGGTCACACGGTGGTACAGAGCCCCAGAAGTCATCCTGAACTGGATGCATTACAACCAGACAGGTGAGCAGCCCTGCCCCAGCAGTGTGACTCTCTGGTGACGAGCCAGGGGATCCTGCTGGGTCAAATCTCACAGAATCATCTGACTGTTTTTCCTCTTCATCATCAGTGTTCCCTGGAGCAGAGCAGGTCCCAGAGGTGTTGCACAACTCTCAGAGCTGGTGCTTGCAGGAAATTATGAAAGCAGAGATTTTAGCAGCATAGAAAGAATAGAGGAGGGTGGGAAGGAGTGAAATTTAAATCAGTGCTTGCTGCAAGCAACAGCAAAAGCAACAGCCCCAGCAAGCACTGCTGCCTTTCTAATTCCTTTTTTAAATTTTTTTTCTTCCTTTCCCTCACCCCTCCTTTTTCTCTCTGGACAGTGGATATCTGGTCTATTGGCTGTATCATGGCAGAAATGCTGACTGGGAAAACACTCTTTAAAGGAAAAGACTGTATCCTTTCAAGCTGAACCTTTTCCCTGAGGGGAGTAATAATTCTTGGTGTGTGTGAAAGCACTTTTATGAATGAAACTACTGAAAAAAACAGGTGTCAGTCTGGTTTATCAGGAGGTAGTCACAAGGACCAGTCTTTTTTGGTGAGGAAAACAGAAAGGGACTTTAGAAACACACTTCTGAGGTGGTGTGGCTCTACATCAGCAGTTCAACCTTGAGTGGCCGTAGCTCCATTCCCAAAACTTTACACATCCTTCCGAGCCCATGGATGTGTGTCCTGGCATAGCTGTGCCAGAAAAATCAGCTGCTGATGGAAATGCCATGCCAGGGAGAAAGGCTTGGAGCCCTTTTTGCCCGGCTAACGAATCTCTACTTGTGTGACTGGGATGGGTTTGTATCATGAGCTAGCTGTAGCTCTCACAGGCTGAGCTGGGGGTGGGCATGTGCAAGGGTTGCTCCTCCAAAGCTGATCTTTAACACAGCTTGCCAGACCTGGATCAACTGACCCAGATCCTGAAAGTAACAGGGCATCCAGGAGAGGACTTCTTGGAGAAGCTGGAGGACAAAGCGGTAAGGAAGTTCCCTGTGGGTTTGTGTCCTGCTGGCAGAGGTGTCAGGGGAAGAGGTTAACTTGTGTTTGACGTGGGGGAGGTGCTGCCTCTACAGCGGCAGAAATGCAGCAGCAGCCTTTTCCTCTCAGGGAGGAAAGCATTTCTCTGTGCTGGTGACACATCCGATGGACCTGGTGCTGTGTTGGGAACTGCTGTGTTTTGCAGGGACTCCCAAAGGAGGTGACTGATGCCCCAGCAAACCACCAACTTTCTCTGTTTTCCAGCTTGGCTCATAAAACAGAAATATTGCTCTGTCTCAATTGATAAAATTGTTCCCTGTAAACTGCCTGCTGAAATGGGACATCTGGGATGCTTTGCTCTTGTCTCCATTTGCCTCTGCTCATCGGAGCCATGAGACTGAGAGCTGTATTCCACACCTGTCCACGTGCAGTAATTGTGCTTTCCTTGCTCTTTCAGGCAAAGAGTTACATCCAGTCCCTCCCTAAAATCCCCAAGAAGGATTTGTCTGTGCTTTTCCCTAAAGCAAATCCTCAGGGTAAGTCATCTCCAGCATTTCTCATGAGTTTTCACAGCTGGAACAGAGGCAAGCTGACTGCCACAGCCCCAACTTCATTTCTCCTTCTCATAATTTCTTGCTATGTTTTCCCCTTGCAGTTTGTGCCCCTGCCCCTCCTCAGGGAAAATATGTATCAATGAAAAGCAGAATTACCTTTTAATGACATTACAATGGTGATGTTTTGTTGTTCTTGGCCATTTACTACTTTTTTAAAAATTATCATTTTTTAAGTACAGTGCAGATCCTGTTTTTGAATACCTGGATCTAGCAATATTTAACAGACAGCAGACATGCAATTTTCAGTGTAAGAATTATCTCTTACAAAGAGCTCTCTTCCCAGGTAGGTTAGAGGTGAGAGCAAGCAAAACTCTTCTAGAAACTGAACAGAAGAAAGTCTAAAAGTGTTAAAATCAAGTGAGAATGGTGCTGACAGAGTAGTCAGCATCTGGGTTTCCTGCCTCCTCTTTACTAAGGATGTACAGGTTTCTGTACAGATTATTCATAGTGAGACTCCTTTGAGATGCAGGGCTCTGAATGAAAGGAAATGATTAAAACTGAAAAATATCTTGAGGTTACTGGCTTACTCCTCCTCCTGTTTCTGCAGTCCGATCTGTGCAGCAAGGCTTATTCAAGTCTAATTTGTTATTTCTGCACAATTTAACTTCTGTTAGTAAGAGCTCCCTGAGGCTGCTGTTGGGCAGACTTTGCATCTCCACTGATGGGAGCTCCTTGCTGCCTTGCCCAGATTGAAGACTCTCTTCAGTTTTCAGATGTGGAGATGAAACACTGGAAATCCCAGTGCCATCACTTGCAGGGTTCATGCACAGGGTGCCTGAGCTCCCCTGCACCTTGCTTAGCCCTGTTCCCATCCTCTACAGCTGTGGACCTGCTTGACAAGATGTTGCAGCTGGATGTGGAAAAGCGCCTCACAGCAACAGAGGCCTTGGCTCACCCCTACTTTGAGCAGTTCCGAGATATCGAGGAGGAGACAGAGGCACAACATTCCTATGACGATTCTCTGGAACATGAAAAGCTTTCAATAGAGGAGTGGAAAAGTAAGAAGTTTATTTTCTTTGAGGTTTCTCTCTAGCACGGGACTTTCCTACCCCTCTTTCTGTCCTCTCCAGATGCTGAGTAAGGCTGTGATTGCCTGCTGGTGCCTCAGTGGTAGTGCACAGATCTCTCACTTTAATGCATTCAGCAAAGATCCCTCCAGCTCTTCAGGCAGACTTTTTTGTCTCCTTTCTCTCTTTCAGCTGCCACTGAATGCCTTTCTCTCTGCACATCCAGCACTCAAACTTTTGTGCCCTCTGAAATCACACATTCACAGTTATTTTGTTCTGTTTTTTCAAGAGCATATTTACAAGGAGATCTTGACCTTCAGTCCCATTGAACGGAAGGATTCAAAGAAGAGAAGTGGGATGTCATTATAGCAACAGGTGCAGCTGTGGCTGGGACTCAGTTCTCCTTGATGGCATCAAATTCATTCCATACTGCATTGCTTTATTTGGCCTGTGGGACCTCTCTCCATGTGCCAACACAAGGATGACACCACACTGTGGGCATTGGACTTTGCTCTACTAAACTGGAAGTACCCCAGACAGTTTTCAACATAAAAGCAAATATATTCTTGTTGAAGTTTTAAGTGAGAGAATTTTACCTGGTGGTTTGGTTTTTTCCCCTGTATTTGTCCACTTGAGAGAGGAGGGGTTTCATTCTTTCTCATTAGTCTTTTCAAACACAGGGTTTAGTACATTAATTACGGATGAGGTAAAGAAAGAGGTAAAATTGACTGTGAAGTGAGTCCTATGCAAAAGGATCAGAAATACTGAAATTCAGCATAACAAGGCCTTATCCAATTTCACTCTGGCCGTGTCCTGCTTCCTTGAATGGTCACAGAGCACCCAGCAGAAAAAGGCTGCTGGGATGGCGTCAGCTCTAGGGCACCATGGGATCAGCCTGTGTTCAGAACAGCTACAAACTCATCTTGTACACAGAATTCTGCTTGGATGCTTCCTCTCCAAAGAGACACTGCCTTTTTAAAATTTTTTTCCCTGCTTATTTCATTCCCTGGGATTTGACCAGTGCTGTTTCCTCCTCACTGCCAGCAGCAAACGCAGCCTGGGAATTCAAGGCCACTTCCCACAGCGATAGACTGGGTGTCCCAAGCAGCTGCACAAGTTAGTTTGAGTATGGATTGGCAGGAAATTTTCCAGCCTGTGCTGAAACTGGAGGATCTGCAGATGCACAGTTTATCAATACAGTCACTTGATAGTGCAGTGCTGGGCAGGCACAGCTGTTCATGGTGATAACACCTTTGGACTGCAACACCTTCTTCCCCATGGTGATCAGCCAATCATTCCAAAGTCTGTCCCAAGGGATATGTGCCAAGAGACAAGTGTCTTCTCTGTATCAAAGCACAGAGTCCCCAGGAGTAGAGAAAAGTACTGAGGTATGTGACCTCAGTAATATGTGCAGCGAGTCTCAACTCCCCCCCTCTTCTGCAGCTGCTGACTTATTTTAGTTTAATTTAGCCATGTTGTTTGTTTTCAGTACTCTCTAATTTTCTTAAGTACTGCTCAGTTTTGCTGTACAGACCACAAGTAAGGGAAAACTGCAACATTTCCAGAATTATCTGATCTCTTTTCTCCACTGGGAACTGGACACAGTGATGTCATGTTGCAGCTCATGGCATGCAGCACTTGGGATAACCCTCCAGTGACTGCAGCTTTTTGATAGGATGGTGTTGATGTTTGCCTGCTGTAGCTGCACAGCTGGTCCATGACGATAAGATGTGGTTTCTCTTGGCTTATATCTGTCTGGGCCATGTACAAGCCTTTGGCTTCACTCCTCTCTTAGGTGTAGGGACAGTGAGCACAGAACTGTTGTGATGAGCTTTCAGTTCCCTGGAAATTCAATGTTCTCTTGCACAGCACTCTTTTGTAAAGAGCTAGGCTGGGGGATATGCAGTAAGTTCTGTCTTGAAAAACACAGCTTGATGAGATTTAGGGTTCATCCTTTCCTCTTGCTAAGGAACAACCTGCATTTTCCTTGAATGGCAGAAGGGAGAAGTTCTAGTTGCATCTGTCAAACTGCAGTTGGAATACTGTCCTCGTGAGTCTGACTTGGCTGCCACATGCCCTGCATAATCTTGAACAGAGGTTGGAGAGAAGCTCTCTGCAGCTGCCATTTACGTTTCAGAGAGCTGCAGATGTTCAGAGCTGCCTGTGCCACAGTAAAATGAGGCTTGGTGGTTTGCAGTGGAGGACCACTGTCCAGGTGAGTGTGAGTGGACAGGGAGATGTTTCAGGGCTGTGGGTGAGACAGGCTGCCCTCCTGACTATATGCAACCCTGGGCATAGAGAGGCAGAGAAGAGTCTTAAAAGCTGAATCTTGTAGAGAAGTTTGAGAAATTTGACATCTATTGAGACCTTTAGAGTAGAGAGCTTTCTTTCAGAAAGTCATCTCTAAAGTCAAAATCATCTGTTAAGGCAAAGAACCCATTCAGACAGAACTCATGAACCATGTAAATGGGAATGTAGTGTATGATTTCTTAGTCATCTTGCTCTCCTTCAAAAGGGGATAGGTAGACTTGAGTTTTCTGTCTCAGTAATGATGGCTGAGAGAGAAAACATCTTCATGATAAAGGAATGTACTGAGCAGTCTGCTGGTAGTTGAAAAGGGACTTGGATAGTTTAAAATAATAATTTAAGATGCCCTTTGGGAATTGTCTGTCTGAGCAGAGGACAAGCATGAAGATGCACTGGGGACACAAGATACAAAAAGGTGTGAGAAGAACAGTTGTGAGCATGACTGAGTAGGGCACCCAGATTTTGCAATCATCAGTCTCACTTGTTTTAGGGGTAGCACATCCAGGCTCTACAGCATCAGTCTTTCTGCTGAGTACACATCCAGTTTCAGGGCCTGGGTTTCTGGGTTTCTCAGTAGATTTACAGTTACCCTGAATGCTCTGAAATTGCAAGAGCAATGCCACCAGCTGCTGTGTGGGCTCCATGCTCTGGTTTCATTCATTCATTCATTCATTCATTCATTCATTCATTCATTCATTCATTCATTCATTCATCCACCAACCCCATATAGTGACACTGTCCAAAAGCATTACCAAATATCCCAACAAATGTGGGGAGCAGGTGCTCTGTAAGCCCAGGAACCCTGGAGGTGTATGTGTATTTGTTTTTTGTGGTATGTATCATCCAAGAACTGAAAATAGACAGCAGAAAATGTAGCAGGTTGGTAGTGGAAAGAGTATCTGTCTGTACGGACCAACCATCCCAGCGCTGCTACGGCATCTGAGGACATGTTTCAATGAAGAGCTACCAGAAGGGAGAAGTGGGGGGAAAATCTATTGACATTTCCTGAAAGGAGTTTGAAAAGCACCTGCTTGACAGAGCCAGTGACTCAGGCCAAGGCTGGAATCCTTCAAAATCAGCACAAGAACGAGAGGGGGTGTGTGACCCTGCCAGACACTGTGAGTCAAAGCAGAAATTACCTCATGCAGAGGTGCAGGCAGTGCCTGTTGGATGACTCACACTGACACATAATTCATGGACATTCCTTTCGTTACAAGTATAGTTTACATATTTAAAAATACAGAATCAACGGGTAAAAATCCCTCAGCCATTAAGTGGTCCAAGATTCCATAAATCAGGCCAGCCAAAAATCTGTTTGCTGTTTGTACTGAGGACGTATGATAAAAATTTACATGGATATACAGATGGAATTTTTGTGCCTGTCTCGAGTAACACACAGATGTCTTAACTTGGAATACTGTTTACTTGCTACTCTTACATTAATTTCTGACTTCCAAGCATCTTTTTTTAATTTGGAAAATAAAGCCTTCAGAAACAATCTTTCTCTGTAAGTTTATTTTGACAGCTAATTAGGTCTGTGAAGTTGCATCTTCATGGGGCTTATTTGTTAGGTAGTTGCACATGTAAGTGGGAAAGAAAAAACAGATGAAGCAATGATTATTTTATTTTCTTAAAAGACACCACAAAATTGCCAGGATTTTTTAAGAGAGGTAATAGTTGCTGTGTTCTGGATACCACCTAGAAACCTTTCAGTGCACAATTTTGAAAATTTCCACAGCCTCTTAGAAAAATACTTACTTTATCCTGTAGGAAAAAAGATCATCTGTTTTCATATTTCACATTTGCACATTCTAGGTAGCAGACTAAACAAATAATGTTCATGTTTTAAGTATGTGATAATGGGAAAGAAGAAAAACATAGAAAATGATAAACACATCTGAGAACTCTAGTGAGATACTGTACAAAGGATGGTAATACCTTTTCATATTCCCATGTCTCACTGTTGCCTGAGCAACCAGGGAAAGCGTTCCTAATCCTCTGCATTTTTCCTGCATCATGGGTCAGCAGAGCGTTGGCTGGAAACGTGATTATGGCTGGTTTTCTTTGCACAGCTGAGAGAAACAAGACATGAAAGACTGAATGAAGACCAGAATATCCAGGAATAATTTGTCTTTCCCCCAAAAGGATGGACACTTGCTGCACTAATTGCACTTATCATGGAATCATTCAGGTTGGAAAAAGCCATTAAGATCATCGAGTGCAAATCTCTGCTGTGGAAATGTCAGGGTTTCCAGGTGAATCTGGTTTAGGGGATGTTTTGCCCGATTTCTCTCTACAAGGCCATTTTCTGAGCACATGAGCTTACACAGCTTTTAATGGGATGTTCAGCTGGTGCTGGCTGGCTCACAGCTGATTCAGTCAGCTCTCCTTTTTTTGTTGGAATGCACTCCATTAAATAATACTGAAGGGTTAGTGTATTATCTCTGCAACCCTCATTGATTTGCTGTTAAATGAAAGTGAGTTAACTTCTTTCAGCCAAGTTTGGCTAGAAAAATAAAAATCTTCTGCCATAAACCATTTCAGATCTGTCTTCAGAACACTTCAACTGAAAAAAATGTTTTAAAATCAGAGGATATGGAGATTAAAAAGAAAAAGAACCACTGAGAAGGTAGTGCTGGGTGCTTGTGTAACCTCTCTGGTGTTAGTGAGGCTGAAGAGGGTTTTTTCATATATATATATATATTTATATATTTATATTTATATTTATAAAGGGTCTTAGGAAATGCAGCTGAACACTTCCTGGGACCCTATATATATATATATATATGTATCTAAATCCAGTGAAAATACATGTCAGCTGAGGCTTATCACTTTGAGATACCAGGTTTTAGCCTTTAATGCACTAGGGTCCTGTTTAGCAATTGCTCTAATTTCAGCAATTCTGAAGAAAACAGCAGCAGAACAAACAGCCAAAGAGAGATACAAACATAACTCAGTTTTGAGGCTTAATAAATCAACAGAGAAGAAAGGTCAGGTCGCAATTCTAAATGCTAATTCTCTTCCCTTTTTAAATATGTCTTATATGCTTGAATAAACATGGGGAAAATTGTAATGTGAATGAAGGTGCCCAACTCTGTTTGAGGTGTCTTGGCTGCTGCTTTCATGTGTCCCAACATCACTAATTTTGCACTTGCACCCTTTAAAAACTGGGACAGCAAAGAAATTGAATTAAGCTGTGCCTCTGGGATTTGAGAGAAGTTCAGAGGGTTTTTTTTTCAAATAACACATTAGTTCCACAGCTTTGATACAAAACTAAATGATGAATAACTTGTTTTGATGTTGTAACACATGGCCCCCAGTCATCAGAGATGTCTGGACATCTCTGTGCACAAGTCAGCCCACTGTTCTTAATAGGGAACCTAATATGATTATAATAAGCTAATTCCAGTGCAAATTTAAGAGTATAAAGTTTCAAAACTGAGGTCAAAATGAAAGAGTTTGCAGAAGTTAGTCATATTTTNTCTGTGAAGTTGCATCTTCATGGGGCTTATTTGTTAGGTAGTTGCACATGTAAGTGGGAAAGAAAAAACAGATGAAGCAATGATTATTTTATTTTCTTAAAAGACACCACAAAATTGCCAGGATTTTTTAAGAGAGGTAATAGTTGCTGTGTTCTGGATACCACCTAGAAACCTTTCAGTGCACAATTTTGAAAATTTCCACAGCCTCTTAGAAAAATACTTACTTTATCCTGTAGGAAAAAAGATCATCTGTTTTCATATTTCACATTTGCACATTCTAGGTAGCAGACTAAACAAATAATGTTCATGTTTTAAGTATGTGATAATGGGAAAGAAGAAAAACATAGAAAATGATAAACACATCTGAGAACTCTAGTGAGATACTGTACAAAGGATGGTAATACCTTTTCATATTCCCATGTCTCACTGTTGCCTGAGCAACCAGGGAAAGCGTTCCTAATCCTCTGCATTTTTCCTGCATCATGGGTCAGCAGAGCGTTGGCTGGAAACGTGATTATGGCTGGTTTTCTTTGCACAGCTGAGAGAAACAAGACATGAAAGACTGAATGAAGACCAGAATATCCAGGAATAATTTGTCTTTCCCCCAAAAGGATGGACACTTGCTGCACTAATTGCACTTATCATGGAATCATTCAGGTTGGAAAAAGCCATTAAGATCATCGAGTGCAAATCTCTGCTGTGGAAATGTCAGGGTTTCCAGGTGAATCTGGTTTAGGGGATGTTTTGCCCGATTTCTCTCTACAAGGCCATTTTCTGAGCACATGAGCTTACACAGCTTTTAATGGGATGTTCAGCTGGTGCTGGCTGGCTCACAGCTGATTCAGTCAGCTCTCCTTTTTTTGTTGGAATGCACTCCATTAAATAATACTGAAGGGTTAGTGTATTATCTCTGCAACCCTCATTGATTTGCTGTTAAATGAAAGTGAGTTAACTTCTTTCAGCCAAGTTTGGCTAGAAAAATAAAAATCTTCTGCCATAAACCATTTCAGATCTGTCTTCAGAACACTTCAACTGAAAAAAATGTTTTAAAATCAGAGGATATGGAGATTAAAAAGAAAAAGAACCACTGAGAAGGTAGTGCTGGGTGCTTGTGTAACCTCTCTGGTGTTAGTGAGGCTGAAGAGGGTTTTTTCATATATATATATATATTTATATATTTATATTTATATTTATAAAGGGTCTTAGGAAATGCAGCTGAACACTTCCTGGGACCCTATATATATATATATATATATGTATCTAAATCCAGTGAAANAGAGGGTTTTTTTTTCAAATAACACATTAGTTCCACAGCTTTGATACAAAACTAAATGATGAATAACTTGTTTTGATGTTGTAACACATGGCCCCCAGTCATCAGAGATGTCTGGACATCTCTGTGCACAAGTCAGCCCACTGTTCTTAATAGGGAACCTAATATGATTATAATAAGCTAATTCCAGTGCAAATTTAAGAGTATAAAGTTTCAAAACTGAGGTCAAAATGAAAGAGTTTGCAGAAGTTAGTCATATTTTAAAAAGGAAAAGTAAAAGAAAAAAATCAAGTAAAATCCAATTAAAATTCCCACATAAAGAAAAATCATAAAATGGCCTGGGTTGGAAGGGACTTAAAGAACATCTGCTTGCAACCCCCTGCTGTGGGACACCTTTCACTAGAGCAGGTTCATCACAGCTCCATCCAGCCTGGCCTTAAACAATTCCAGGAATGTGGCAGCCACAGCTTCCCTGGACAACCTGTTCCAGTGCCTCACCAGCCTCGAAGGGAAGAATTTTTTTCCTATTACCTGATCTAAACCTACTCTCTTTTAGTTTGAAACCATTCCCCCTTGCCCTGTCCCTACATGCTCTTCTAAAAAGTCTCTCTTCACTCTTAGTGTAGGCTCCCTTCAGGTACTGAAGGGCTGCAATTAGGTCACCCCAAAGCTTCTCTTTTCCAGGCTGAACAAACCCAGTTCTCTCAGCCTTTGAAGTCACTCATCAATTATTGAAATTATTTTATTTACTGTTTAACTAGGAAGCAAATGCATCTATACATTGTTTGGGGTTTTGTTTTATCCTTCTTGGCTAGGACCATACTCTTAAATAGCTGTTCTTTTGAGGATGAGATCCTTTGTAAAACAGTAAGAGTATTGGGACTTTATTTCTAAATCTTTGATACGTTATTTTTCATGCAAGGCAAGACTAGATTATTTATTTTCAAGTTTTGACATGTAAATAGTAGATTTGCAAAAAAAGTATACACCATACATACACAGTATATACTTCAAAGGTGATGCATGTAAAGACTGTTCAGCAGTAACACATTTTCCTTTGCTTTTAAAGCTGCAACAAGCTCCGGTCCAACCTCAGCACTTTGCGAAACAGACTGTCACAGATTGGCTGCTCTCAGATTCCGTGGTTAACATACGTTAGGAGACAAAAGATCTCCAGCTGGACTGTAAATGAGGNGGCGGGAGCAGCGGCGGGAGCAGCGGCGGCAGCGGCAATGAGGAGGCGGCGCTGAGGAGGCGGCGGTAGCCGGAGCGGACGGAGCCGACATCTTGCGCCCTCCCCTCCCGCCGCCGGCTGGGTGAGCCCGTCCGCCCCAGGGGGGAGGGGAGGGGGAGGCNAACCATTCCCCCTTGCCCTGTCCCTACATGCTCTTCTAAAAAGTCTCTCTTCACTCTTAGTGTAGGCTCCCTTCAGGTACTGAAGGGCTGCAATTAGGTCACCCCAAAGCTTCTCTTTTCCAGGCTGAACAAACCCAGTTCTCTCAGCCTTTGAAGTCACTCATCAATTATTGAAATTATTTTATTTACTGTTTAACTAGGAAGCAAATGCATCTATACATTGTTTGGGGTTTTGTTTTATCCTTCTTGGCTAGGACCATACTCTTAAATAGCTGTTCTTTTGAGGATGAGATCCTTTGTAAAACAGTAAGAGTATTGGGACTTTATTTCTAAATCTTTGATACGTTATTTTTCATGCAAGGCAAGACTAGATTATTTATTTTCAAGTTTTGACATGTAAATAGTAGATTTGCAAAAAAAGTATACACCATACATACACAGTATATACTTCAAAGGTGATGCATGTAAAGACTGTTCAGCAGTAACACATTTTCCTTTGCTTTTAAAGCTGCAACAAGCTCCGGTCCAACCTCAGCACTTTGCGAAACAGACTGTCACAGATTGGCTGCTCTCAGATTCCGTGGTTAACATACGTTAGGAGACAAAAGATCTCCAGCTGGACTGTAAATGAGGGAAAACAGCATTCATTGCCTCCTTCTAAAACAGTTAATTCTATAAATTCAGATGGTGATATTATGCAATACTCTGCTCAGAGTGGGAGGTGGAACATACATATGCCCAAGTATGTGGCATGCTCTATAAAAAGTAAGTGTGGGAGCCTCTGCAATTCCTATCTCAATACTTATCTCAGTTGCTAACTTAACTTCTCCCTTGTTCAATCCCCTCAGTCCCTCTCTCACTGCCATTCCAGCCTGTCACAGTTCTGCACGTGAAGAGGCCATCTGGACCTGAAGTATTGGTCTAGAAAATAAATACAGGCTCTCGCTATTTACACCGTTTGTTTGATGTTGCTTGTTTAGGCTAACAGTGGCAGGCAAAGGTTCTCTGGGAGTGTAGCTGGGTTGGACTCTGGCACCTGGCAATGCTCCAGGGTGTTTCCTGGGACCCCATGCTTCCTGCAAAAGAAGTGGGTTGCAAGAGGAAGACACCCCAAACGAGCCTGGGACAAAAATCCCCCCTCGTTTCCCGTGGCCTGAGGGCGCCTGGCTGCGAGGTACCGGCCTGGGATGAGCCCGCACTCCCAAACCCCAATCCCGCGGATGATGTGGGGGGCAGGGAGGCACAGGAGCAGCCCCCCCCCCGGCCGCGGCTTCCCGGTGCTCGCTGCCTCCTCAGCCACGGAGGGGGACACGGGGGGTAGCAGCCCCCTCCTAAGCCACGAGGCCAGCGCGGACGGACCCCCCGCCCTCCCGTCACCGCCAGCCCCCGGGGGCCTCCCGCTCGGCGCGGCCCGGGTGTGGGAAGGCACCGGGGAGGGGCGGGCGGCGCCTGCCCGCGGGGGGAGCGGAGCGCGGAGCCCCCTCCCCCGCCTGGCCGCTGGCTGCCG
>VXAC01005768.1:550377-573878 GCA_013399225.1 Rhipidura dahli | reverse complement strand
AAGGAAAAGAAAAAAAAAAAGGAAAAGAAAAACAAAAACAAAAATTCCCCCCAAAAGGAGGCGGCGGCAACGGTGGAGAAGCCGCGGCGGCGGCGCGCTGAGCCGGCCAGGTAAAGCTCTGCGCGGGAGGCCGCGACACCCTTCCTTCAGGGGTCTCTCCTCCCTCACACACCCCCGCGCCGGGGTCGCGGGAAGGTGACCGGGCGGGTGGGAAGGAGCTGGGGGAGGCCGGTACGCCGCAGCCTGCGGGCCTCTCCCGCGTCCCCACTCTGTCTCCGCGCGGCGAGAGCGGCCCGCGGTCCCTCGCCGAGGAGGGGGTAGCGGCGGTGAGCGCCCGGGGACGGGAAATAGGCAGCGCCGTGTCAGCCGGACCCCCCCCTTGCCGCCATCTTGGCCCCCCCTTCTTCGCGGCGCGGCGGGGGTGCCGCCCACCTTCTCCCACGCGATTGGCCCAGGCGGGGCCGAGCGCACCCGCCTTTAGCCCCGCGGAGCCGTGCGTTGCTATTGGTGGCGGAACTTTGATGGACGGCGGTGCCAGCCAATGGCCTTGCAGCACTGCTGCGCTCGCGCTGCTCGCCCCCGCCCGCTCGCGCTCTCTGGGGACTGTTGCGGGTCCGCGGGGAGAGGCGGCCGCGCCTGGGCCCCGACCGGGGTTCGGTCCCGCCGTGGTTAATCGCCTTTTCCTCTCCTCCGTCCCGGGGACGGCTTCATTGCTGTCCGAGTCCCTGCTGTGCTTTGGTCCAGATCGCTGGCTGCTACTGGAGTTCCCTGCAGGGAGCCCTCGGTGCGCAGGGCAGCTCCTGAGAGGAGCTCCCGCCTGCGCCTGACAGCTGAGGGCATGTCACAGTTCCCTCACTTGCTGCTGAGGCCGGACACAGCTCGTGGCATATCACAGTTCCCTCGGAGCACTGCTGCTGAGGTCAGATACCGCTCATGCCACACCCCATCTGTTGCTGAGCCCAGAGTTTACCTGAAACTTCATCCACAACCCGTCTCATGCCCTCCCCGTTCCAGAGGGAGGGCCTCTCTCGAGGCCTGGTGCATCTCCCATCATTTTGACTTGGTTACAGAAGTATCAGGGCATTGATAAAGATGAAGATCTCTGCCTGTGCCAGGGCAAACAGCTCTCTGTGACATCTGTTGAGCACTGACACATTTCGTTGTAGGCTTCAATGCGGCTGTGAGGAGCATAAACCCTTGGCAGGTGTGTGAGGGGCAAGCACAGATGTGGCAGGAACATGAAGGGACATTGTCGAGGGCAGCAGGAGTTTCACTGGTGTTTTGGTTACAAAAGGTGGAGAGGGGGCTGCAGCTGTTCCTGGTTGTTTCTTTCCTCTGACATCCATTGCTTTTACAGGTATGTTTCATAAATAGCTCCGTGGGTGTCTGTTCCCCATTGCACAGCAAGGGGTTTTAAAGCCCAGTTGCTGCTCGGAACTGAGTGGCTGCTTGTGCAGGAGAACAGTCCTGAGGAACATCTCCAGACCTGGAGTTTGGCTTGATGTGATATCCCCACGAGGGACAGTCTTTGGTAACAGCAGACCCCAAACTCTTCAGGACTATATGAGCTGTAGCCACCACCAGTAGTTACGGTGCACCAGAGTCCAGTGAGAGCCATGTTGTTCCCATCTGCTGCTGCGCACCGAAGTCCAGGTGACCTTTTTGCTGCAAGTCACTGAAGCTCTTCATTGTTGAGGGACCTAGTTTTTCACTGGGGTCACCAAGCTATGCTAAAAGAAAACTCCCCCAGCAGCACTGCCTCGAGCTCCAGCCTTGCGTCCTCTGCACATGAGAAACCTGATGCTGTAAAGTGAATCCTTTGTTGTTCAGCATGGGAAGGCTGGAAGGAAGGACTGCAGCATGAAGGAGAGTTGGGAAGGAGACTGAGGTCTTCTGCAGTGTGAGAAAAGGACTTGGAGATGGCCAAGGCAGCATTGCATGGGTGGAAATCATGGCCTTTCCTTTAGAGGACCCACTTGTGTTCAATATTCCAGGCTATGTGTATAATGGGGCCTGTACTGTGATGTTGTTCCATACATGTTGATCTCTATGGTTTTTTCAGGAGAGCTTTTGCCCCCTTTGTAGGATATTTAAGTGTCCCGATGATGGGCTTGGTTTTTTAATCGCCTGTTGCAGCCCTTCCAGGCAGCTGTTGCCCATGGGTGAGAAAGTTGCCGCTTGGAATCAAACCACTCCTGAAGGCACTCCTGGGGTGGAGTTAAATTCATTCTCAGCAGCTTTATGCGTTGTAGCCACCTTGTTTGCTCAGTTGTGCTCTCTAGGAACTTCACCCCCTGCTCCCATTGTAATCCCCAGCAGAAATGGGTGGCGGGAGCTTTTTGGAATACCTTGAGCGTATTGTGGCAATGGCCAAAGGATGTCCATTTGAACTTTCTGCTTTCATATCAGCAACCTTTGTCCAAGGCAGGACAGAATCATCATGGGCTGAAATAGCATTTAACCCTGCTGGAGTATCTTTAGCATTTCAGTGTGCACAGGTGCTGTTTGCTGAAGGATTCTTTTTTATGTGTTGCTGGGAGGTGTTTTCAAGTGTGCCAAGGGAATCAGAACAGTCCTGGGTTGCTGCTTAGAAGTGTCTGTTGTTGTAGACAAGGTCACGGTGCTCAGCTCAGTGTGTCTGAGTTGATTTTTTTTGCTGCTTTCAAGGTATTTTGGAAGTGTCTCTCCTAATATCCAGGTGTATGTCTCATTCCAGGCACTCAGCTCTTGCTGGCACCAATTTCCATGCCATTTTAGATGCTTCTTCATAGTGCTAAGTAATTGTGTATTTTACAAATTGGTTGTTTTATGGCAATTGGTTGCTGTGGTGCAAAGCCCACTTTGGGGGTAATTTTTCTAGAAATACACTGATTGTTTCACTAGAGGAACCCTGCGCGCTTGTTTTTTCCCATTAACAGATAAAACAGCCCTTCCTTCGGGTGCTTGTTTCACTGAAATTTGCTTTTCCCTTAGCATTCCAAGCAATTGGTTATTGCCTCATTTTTCCTGAACACAATATTAATGAAGTGTGTGGTCAGCTCATAATAATTACTTTATCCTCCATATATCTTTTTGTCTCCAGTATCTTCTTTGCTTGTACCAGCCTGAATTTTCACAGACCTGTTTGTCAGCAGGATTTTCTGTTGGCTTTTTTTTTTTGTTTGATGATCAAGTTGCCTTTATACCTCCTTTTATAATTCTTTTTTTCTACTGACTGAAGCCATTGGAGCTCAGCTAGGACAAGTGCAGTTGGGTGTCTGTAGTGTGTGGATCAAGTGACTGATTAAAGTTTTAAGGCGACAGTACCACAAAAATTTGTGGTACCTATGTTTGCAGGTAGAAATGATTATTTTTTACATCTGAAGTAAAACTGCATTTACAGGCTCTGTCATTATGGGTGTGCATACTGAAACTGGCACCTGCAGCTTATTTCTGTCGATGCAGGGAAGAGTTCAGAAACCTTTCCCAGAGCCTGTTTCTTAAGACACAGGTGGTGTTGTGGCTTAATCTCATGGTTCACAGAACCAGTAATGGAAAAAAGTATTGCTCCTGGAATTTGTTCCTTCTTTCTGGAATAAGCTTGGACTTCTTGTAGGTCCTGGTCCTGCTGCTTGCTGTGGCACATAGTTGAGAGTTTCTGAAACTATGTCCTTTATAAAACATAAATAATGCATTGTCTGAGTACAGATTGTGGGTTTGTAGTGTTTTTTCTTGTCTGGGGGTCCCAAAGAAAGGAACTGAATATATGGATTGCTTTAAATAAGGGTGAGGTGCTGGTTCAGACCTCTGCATAGCAACAGATAAGCTCTGGTCTGGCTTATCTTCTCACAGAGAATTTACATTTGCTTTTCTTTGTCTCCATTCCGACTTCTTTCAGCCTCAGCTAGTTTATTCCCATAAGTCATGTTCCCATCCTTGACTCTGCCCTTCTCTCTTGCATTACTCACTTGGCTTCCTCTCTGCTTTCCCTCTTTGCCAGCTCCTTCCTTCGCCCTCTGATCACCGAGCTGCTGCCACCATGTCTGAATCCTCCCCCAGACCACCTCCCCAGGCTTCTCCTCTGCTCCCCTCTGACAGGCACCTCCTTAATGTCAGCAGCTGACTCTCAGCTAATTATCTGGGTTGCTGATTAGCAGTTTGCGAGGGCAGAGCTGGCTGGGGCTTTTTGTTAAGGCGCTGAGCAAATGCCATTGCACAGTTCCTGGTGCTGGAAGCTGTCTTGCTGCTCTCCTGCTTGTAGCCCTGCAGGCTCTCCATAGGCAGCTGGCTCAGGTGGATGAGTGGGAATTGTGGCTCCAGAGGGGCTAACGCCAGAGCTTGTAAGTCCATTGGGATCCATACTGTTTGTTGCCATGTTTATCCCTCTTTGCTTCCTCGTGGAAGAGCAGAAGAGATGCACATCTGGTCTCTGCTGCGTTGCTCAGTTCATCCTATGGTTCTGCTTGTGACCCTTGAGAAAAGGAAAAGCAAAGCTGGAGGATGATTTTTCATTATGGGACTTTTTTTGCATCTGTGGTGTCGGAATGGAAGGATTGGTGGTGGCAGCCCTGAGCTGTGAAACTTGGAGGAGCTCCTTCCTGGACTGAGGAAGAACCACTAGTTTTCTCTTCTGGAGCTGACAAAAAAAAATATTGGAAACTGCTTTCATAAGACCTGAACAGTGCATTCCTTTTCACCTGGAAAGCATCCAGTACAGTTGGGGATATAAAAGTCACAGGCAATAGAGCAGAGAAGAATTCATTGGTTTGTGTGAGCTTAATACGTGAATGGCGCCAGCAGATGTGAGCAGTGTTGTTTGAATTTCAGGGGATCTGAATGGTTTGCTGACCTGGGTACACAGCAGACTGCTTGTATATTGTGCTGTCAAATTATTTTGGGTTTTTCTCACTGGTGGATGGAATGTACATCTGAGGTGCAAATAGAGGAAGTTGGAAGGTGCTGTGCATTGCTCTGATACACACTGTAAGAAATGGTTGACATATCAAATACCTGCCTGTATCTAAGGTGTAGAGACTCAGCAAGCCTGAAATTGTTGGAGTCTCTGGTAGAAATTTGCTCTGCTGCAGCGTTGAGTGAGTTTTTCAGTCTGTGCTGCTTCTTGCTTGTGTCCTTGTCTTACACTGTCCTCTGTTGTGTTGTGTCACAGGGTCTCTGGAGCACAGGGATGAGGAAGCCTCGGAGGAGGTGCCGGCAGCACTTGGAGGGGAGGCGTTCTCCCTCGCCCTACAGCCTCAAGTGCTCCCCCACCCGAGAGACGCTGACCTACGCCCAGGCCCAGCGCATCGTGGAGGTGGACATCGACGGGAGGCTCCATCGCATCAGCATCTATGACCCCCTGAAGCTCATCACTGAGGACGAGCTGACAGCCCAGGACATCAACGAGTGCAACAGCAACAAGGAGAACAGTGAGCAGCCCCTCTTCACTTCCAAATCTAAGAAAACACCTTCCAAGGGCAAGAAGAAAGAGTCCTGCTCCAAACATGCACCAGGGATGTCTTTGCACTTGCCCCAACCCAAGTTCCGTGTGGTGGACTCCTTCAGCCAGCCAGATGCTCCTCCCCTCCCTGCTGCATACTACCGGTACATTGAAAAGCCTCCCGAGGATCTCGATGCAGAAGTGGAGTATGACATGGATGAGGAGGATCTGGCATGGCTGGAGATGGTCAATGAGAAGAGAAGGGCTGATGGTTATGGGACAGTTTCTGCTGACATGTTTGAGCTGCTGGTGGATCGGCTGGAAAAGGAGTCGTACCTTGAGAGCCGGAACAACGGGGCTCAGCAGTCCCTCATCGATGAGGATGCCTTCTGCTGTGTCTGCATGGATGATGAGTGTCACAACAGCAATGTCATCCTGTTCTGTGACATTTGCAATCTGGCCGTGCACCAGGAGTGTTACGGTGTGCCCTACATCCCTGAGGGGCAGTGGCTTTGCCGCTGCTGTTTACAGTCCCCTTCTCGCCCTGTGGATTGTGTCCTCTGCCCAAACAAAGGGGGAGCCTTCAAGCAGACCAGTGATGGCCGCTGGGCCCATGTGGTCTGTGCCATCTGGATCCCAGAGGTCTGCTTTGCAAACACTGTGTTCCTGGAGCCCATCGAAGGGATCAATAACATCCCTCCAGCTCGGTGGAAGCTCACGTGCTGTATCTGCAAGCAGAAGGGCATGGGAGCTGCTATCCAGTGCCACAAGGTGAACTGTTATACTGCCTTCCACGTCACCTGTGCACAGAGAGCCGGTCTCTTCATGAAGATTGAACCCATGAGGGAGACCAGCATCAACGGCACGACGTTCACCGTGCGCAAGACTGCCTACTGTGAGAGTCACTCCCCACCTGGCACGGTGAGAAGAGGGTCTCCAGCTGCTGGTGGTGATGGGCAGGAGGTCACTGTGAAGAAGGAGGGAGAGGAGGAAGCCAATTCTGGCCCTCCCAAAGGGTCTATGAAGAAGAACCAAGTGAAATTGAAGCAAAAGATCAAAAAGGAGCCTGGCGACGTGACCAAAGGGCGTTCGTCCGTGCCCGTGGTGACCGTTGCACAAATTCCCTCTTACAGGTGAGTGTTGTAGTTTTAAGGAAGGAATTGAACAGCTGGAGCTGGACAGGGTCTGTTTTAAGGACTCAGTCCCTCTCATTGTTGACCTTGGAAACACTAAATCTTCAGTCAAGGCTTAGCAATAATTGTGTTCAGAGTGCTCTGCAGCATAATTCATGCCTGGGTTTCTTCTAACTGAGGTTTTCTGGCTTTGCTGAGCAGCCATCCCAGGCTGTTGTGTAATGCAGACTCTGTGGTGGTCCCTAATGGCAAGCACCCATTTGCCATGAAGTACTTTAAAAATACTTCAGGCATTACAGGTTGGTAGACACGTAGGGGTCACCCCTTATTAAAATTTTTGAGATCTCGTTTCATAGTTTCTTAATTCCTCCTTTTATTAAAGCATGTAAAACCTGACTTAGTTGCAAGCAGCTTTGACTTTGGCTGTATTTGGCTTTATTTTTGTATTCTTTTCTCCCAGCTCTTCCTTGTGCAGAACTGGGTAGCGCTGTATTTCTGTTTGGTGCCTTAGGAAGTGTGTTGATGTGTCACTGGTATTTTAACAGGTAGGCTGATAAGGCACTATGTATAATCTAAGAATGGTAAGCAAAGGTCAAAATAAGTGATATATCATTCTTGGACTCTGTCAAGTTAATTTCCCAGGCTCCAGTTTAATAACATCAAACTTAAATGGCCCCTGGAAAATTCTTGCCATGGGAAGTAGTTCTGAAATTAAGACTTGGAGCTGAATTTATGCTTTCCGTACTTTGTGCTGTGGCAAATGGTTGGTGTGACCCTCCAGTATGAAAAAGGGGCACATCTGTCTGCATGGGAGGACATCCCAAATTGTCCCAGCCCATGTGTACCTCAGAGTGTGCATTGACTCAACGCTGCAAAGCTTCATCAGGAAACCCAAGGGTCTGTAAAGCAGTTGGCTCCATGACACTCTCTGCTTCCTCCAGGCTGAACAAGATCTGCAGTGGGCTCTCCCTGCAGAGGAAGAACCAGTTCATGCAGAGGCTGCACAACTACTGGCTGCTGAAGCGGCAGGCGAGGAACGGGGTGCCCCTGATCCGGCGGCTGCACTCGCACCTGCAGTCCCAGAGGAATGCCGAGCAGGTACCGGCTGCTCCCCGGCTGATCCCGTGGGGGAGGACACAGAGCTTGGCTTCCAGGAGGAGATGAGCTTAACACATGGCTGGGGAGGGGACTGAGGGTGAAAAGATCAGATTTAAGTCTCTTTTGGTGTCCTCTTGGTGTGCTCATGCCCAAAGAACTGAGTGTATTAGTGGGATATCCATGATGCCACTAAAGTTGGTGTTGGTGAGAAGCAGGTAGTTTTTCTCCTGAGTCAGGAGACCCAGGGTTGTGCAAGGGTGTGATGGGCCCTTGGTGGACTGATTTCTTAGATGAATGATAAAAACACATTCCTTGTGAGTGAATAAAGAAAATGGGTTTTAACTCCAGAGTTATGGCCAAATTCCAGTTCGAGTCATTCTTCCTGCAGCTTCAATTTCCGTTCATCCCATGCACATTTAGATGTAATCATCAGCTCTGGACTCTTTTGCTTCCTCTTTTGAGCTGGCATCTGGAGTCACTTGATCTTGGTGCTATTAAGCAGCACAGCATTTGGCATGAGAAATAGTTGGTGGAGTAATGAAGCAGTAGGACTCTACCCTCTAACAAAGCCTGTCAGTGGGGATTGTATACAATGTACATGGATATTTTTACTGTAGTTGGAAGAATTTATAGGCTTTTGGTTTCCAAGACTGCTCTGGGTGCTAAGTAAAAAAATTATTCCCCACTCATCAGTGCAGAGCTTGGGAAAGTGCAGCATTTCCTTGGTGTATTACATTGGCAATTTACCATAAGTAAGTTCTTAAAAACAAATGTCCTATTAATATAAACCATGAAGATCTTGTGAAGCAATTGTCCTCTTGGCAGTCATGTGAAAGTGCATGCACTTGATGTGTATCATCCAAACCATTAAAAATCTACAGATTTAGGAGAGGAAGGTTGATTGTGTTGTGAAGCCACTGAACTATGTCTTGGAAGGTGTGAGCTCATCTCTCAGCGTTGGCCATTCTTGGCAAATGTCTTCCCATGGCTCTATTTCTTACAGGTTACAAAGAGGATAAGAATAGCTCTTTTCTCCCCTGCTTTTGGTTGCCTTCCCTGTAGACTGTAAATGTTCTGGGCTGCTGCTCCAATGCACAGAAAAATTTCCAGTCTCTGCGATAAACATGGGTATAAAAGCAGGGAGGGTGTAAATGAGCAGGCACTGAAGTGTGTTCCCAGGGTGAAACTGCAGTATAATCTGGGGTAATTTCACAGATAAGGTAAAATCTAGAAAAGCTGATGTTCTCTTTGTTAGATAGCTAAATGCTGGAGGAAGGAGGGGTCTGACAAGGGAATAAGAGGAAGACTCTGAGAGCAATTCCCAGAGGATTCCTAGAAAAAGAAGGAAACACAGGAAGCCCGATGTGTTTTTTATCTCACCCCACTTCTGTCTTGCAGAAGGAGCAGGATGAGAAGACAAGTGCAGTGAAGGAAGAGCTGAAGTACTGGCAAAAGCTCCGGCACGACTTGGAGCGCGCCCGGCTGCTCATCGAGCTCATCCGCAAGAGGGAAAAGCTCAAACGGGAGCAGGTAGGAAGCTCTGGCTGTGGAGTTCCTGCACTCATTTTCAGTCCCATGCAAACTCTCTGTGCTGCAGGAGGCACAGGAGAAGCATTGCAGTTTTTCTTGAGCCTTTTCCTCTTTTCATAGGTTCTGACTGTTGGGTGTGCAGAGCCACCTCTCCCTATGTCAGTCACAAGTTTGCTCTGTGCAGCCTCTGCCCTCAGAACCAGGGCTGGGCTCCAGAGTGCTGGGAAAATATATTTCCATCATTAGTACTGGATTTGATTCCTGACCTACAGAACCCCTTCTATTTCTGGGCATGGACCAGGTGTTCTGCAGAGTAGAAGTTAGGTCTCCTTTCATGATTATTTCAGGAGTTTGGTAACACCTGCTCCAGAGAGAGGTCTAAATCACAATTCAGCTCTTAATTTATAAAGCTAAAAATTCCTGTAGTTTGTCCTCTAAGGACATTTTTAGAAGAAAAAGTTTTAAGATGGAGACCATTTACTAAATTTTCCAGTTTTTTCTCTGACCTATGTGCACATCTCCAAAGTTTCACCAGTTGCTTCCAACGCTTGCCAGCCTTGCCTGTCTTTGCTGTCCTTACCTCGTTGGTTGCTGCACCCACAGCTGTGCTCTTTGGCTGGCGAATCCTCCAGCACACCTTCAGCAAAGGCTCACTGGGTACACAGTGAGCCCATCCACGTCCTCAGGCCTGGATGCTTCCAGCCTCTCTGCAGGAAGAGGGAGAGCAGCATCCTCTGTGATCACAGCTCCACTGAGAAAAATTTTTTCATGGCCAGAAAATACCCACAGCTTTTTTTGAGTCCTATTGATGGTTCATTTGCTGCATTGTCCTTGATTTACATCAGTAACTCAGCCCTCATTGCTGTGTGAACATATTTTAGGTAGGAGGATGAAAACAAAAATCATTCTTGGGCTTTGTTTTCTTTTGATATCTTGATACAACCCTATCACAGTTGGCTAAATCCATAAAAGCTTATGGAAACTATGGTGTGCTTTATAAAAGGTTAAAATACCACAGAAAAGTGTATCTAGTTGGGGTCTATCCCAGCCCAGCTTTCAGGTGAGTGAAGGATGCTTCAGAATCATGCATCTCTGTTTGGCTTTTTTCCTGTTTTGGGGGGAAAGTGTGGTCTTTGTATCTGTCTATTCATTCTCTCACTGATGCTGTCGTGTTGCTGAGCACATCAAATACAGTTTGCTTTGTGTAAACAGACTTGCTTACCTTTGTTATTCAAGTGTTGATTTAATGACATAACAAGTGATTATAAGATCAAAGAAATGAAGATGTTAAAAGATGAATAAATACTTTTATCCTGTTCCAGTCTTCTTTGAATAGATTTTTCAGTGTAAGAGATTTTCTGTGCTACAACTTGTTTGCTTAAAAACAAACACTATTGGAGACTTCCTAAAGGGTAGAAGAATCTGTATTAGGAATTTGCAAACATCTAACCACTACTGTTAGGTTTCTTCCCTGAAGTCTGAGAGCTTGTGTCTTAAACTTTGTTTTTGCTCTCTAGTTTAATTATGGATGTTGTTGTTCATGTAAATGCCTGCATACTTTTAATTTTTATATAATGTTGCTAATTGGCATAATAACAATATCTTGAGGCAGGGAGTTCTCCTGGATAATTTACCAGGTGTGAAAAGCCTGTTTTCATTTCTAATTGTAGCATCCTTTGATTTCCTGGGGTTTCCTCTTGTTTTGACTTTGTGAGATTGAATAAACAGGAGTTCCCTGTGTGAAAGGATTGGGCTGTGCAGTTAGACTGGGCAAAGTACGTCTTGCACCTGGAGAGTGCAAGGAGTTTGCCAGAAGTTCTACAACAGTGCTGGCCTGAGGTCTCCACCACTGAGTAAAGCTGTGGGGATCATTCAGAAGAATCTGGAGGGAGACACCACTCCCAGCTCCTGTCCTCAGTGAGTGTCCTCATGGCTGTGTTCCCATTCCCAGGTCAAGGTACAGCAGGCTGCCATGGAGCTGCAGCTGACCCCTTTCAATGTCCTGCTACGCACAACCCTGGACCTGCTGCAGGAGAAGGATGCTGCCCAGATCTTCACAGAGCCTGTTAACCTGAATGAGGCAAGTGTCTTTCCTACAGGTGTTTAATGGGTTGTAGATGAGATACTGGTGGGCAGAAGTACAAATCACCTTGTCCCAAGCTGCTGATGAACTTAAAAATAACTCAAAAAGGACTTATGATGTGTGTATCCTTCCAGGCCAAAAAAGGGTATATTTTTCTGGAAGTTTTAGCACATCTTGGATGAGTAATGTTTTGCAGAGCCAGGGTGTGTCTGCCTTGCCTGGGTGACGCGGAAATGAACATCTGTTGCTGCCCCTTGCCAGTGGAAAGGGCATTAAGAGTGCTTGTGCTGGGTGCGCTCTGGTTGGCTAGTAAATGGTTTTTGTAATTGTACAGGTTTTATATGTTTAGGTTCCAGATTACCTGGAATTCATTTCCAACCCAATGGATTTTTCCACCATGAGGCGGAAGCTGGAGTCCCACCTGTACCGAACCTTGGATGAGTTTGAGGAAGACTTTAACCTTATAGTTGCCAACTGCATGAGGTATAATGCTAAAGACACGATTTTCCACCGAGCAGCTGTCCGGCTCCGGGACCTCGGGGGAGCGATTTTGCGTCACGCACGGCGCCAGGCCGAAAGCATCGGCTTTGACACTGGCGTGGGGATTCACCTGCCTGAGTCGCCCAAACCCCACGACTTTTACCGCTTTTCTTGGGAGGATGGTGAGTAATGATTTGTGGTTTTTTCTCTCAAGCAGATCATAGCTTTAGTTCTGAGCATGTCGTTCAGCCTGCATGGAAATCGTAGCTGTTCTGCATAAAGAGAATTTTCCTATCCATCTGTTTACCTAGGCACATTTCTAATTCCATTAGAACCTCCAAGAGTGGGATTTCAGGTGAGCTGGACACTCTGAGCTAGGTGCAGCTTAGCTCCAGCTCTCCTAGTGCATGTCTGTGTTGGCACAGCCTTGTAAACTGCCCATGCCCTTTGATTTGTGGCAAGAGTGTCGTACGAACTTGCAATTTTAAAGAGCAGTGCAAAGGTGGGTCTGGGATTTTTCACTCTGGGGAAAGCTCTTACATTTCATTGTAAACTGGCAAGACATACAGCAGCTGGGTTAGGAGGAGCACTGAGGGCTGAAAGGGGGTGGTGAGTAATCAAAGTACTGGGACCTAAGCCATCCTTCCAGCTGAGACTTCCCATTCCCAGCATGACCCCATCCATTCCCATGGCCTTCTTGAGGTGCAGCTCCAAAGCATTGATTGAATAACTTGGCTAAACTTAGTCCAGCCATCAAGCACACGGAGCTTGCAGTGTGCCATCTGGTTCCTAAACGATGAAGCCCTCTTGGGTGCAGATGGACAGTCATTATGAAATTTGTGTTAGTGTTCAGCTGTCTGTCCTGCTCCTGTGGATGCCAGCCCTCCAGCAGAAGAAGCTAGAAGAATGGCAAACCTGTTACATTTCAGCTACTTTTGTTTGTGGTCTGATTTTGTCATTTAATCTGACAATGATACAGGTTTCTGACAAGGGCCTAGACCACAAGCTGTCTGTGTGCAGTGCACACATGTCCTTTCACTGTTGCCCCTGGGGCAGTAACAGGAACTGAAGGACAGTGCACGTTAAATCATCCAAAGGAAGGAAATCCAAGCTCCAAGATTATTGACTGCTAAATCCCCGGGCTAGAGCGATTGATTCATGGATAGCATCAAAGGGAATGAGGCCTGGCACTGGCCCCAGCTGCTTCTCCAAGAAGCCTTACACCTTCCCTTCACTGTTCCATCTCTTCTGCTGCAGTGGATAACATCCTGCTCCCGGAGAACCGGGCTCACCTGTCCCTGGAGGCACAGCTGAAGGAGCTGCTGGAGAAGCTGGACACGGTGAGCACCATGCGGTCCAGCGGTGCCCGGACACGGCGCATCCGGCTCCTGCGGCGCGAGATCAACTCCATCCGCCACAAACTGGCCCAGCAGCAGAGCAAGGCCCTGCCCAACGGGGACACTGTGCCACGGGAGGGGCTGGAGACAACGTCCAGGGAAGGGGATGAGGAAGGGGAGAAAGGTGAGCAGCAGGATTTTGATTCCAGGTCTCTAGTGCTTGTCAGCAGTCAGAACCTGCTGTTTCTCTTGTGACCTTAGTGAAAGATGGGAATGGCTGTTGGTAGTTTTGGGAATAACTCTTTTGAAAATGTTCAAGCAGATTCTTTATTCCTTTAGCAGATGGTGCCAAGCTCCCGCACCCTCCAACCCTGGAGCCCACAGGACCTGCACCCACCCTCTCAGACCTGGAATCTCTGCAGGAGCCTCCAACACTCAAACCCATCAGTGAAAGCAAGTCCCTGAACCAGCTGCAGAAGAGGATGGTGTCGGACAGGGAGCTCTTTGACAAGAAGGCTCTGCAGCAGGAGAGCCAGGCTTTCCAACGCCTGCTGTCCAACAACGGCCTCAACGGCCTGGCCCTGCCCCCTGCAGACAGCCCGGCCAGCCCTGCCCTCAGCAGCGTGGGCCGGCGGACATCTGTCCTTTTTAAAAAAGCCAAGAACGGCGTGAAGCTGCAGCGGGGTCTGGAGTGCTCCCTGGAGAACGGGGAGGAGCTCAGGCAGGGCGGGCAGCGCTCACCCTCCTGCCCTGATGGGGAGAGACAGGCACGGAAACGGCCCCAGAGCAGGAGCTGCAGTGACAGCAATGGAGAGAAGTCACCCAGGCAGGCAGGGCAGAGAGGTGAGGAAAGGGCTGGATGTGACAGTGACCTGCTGTTGGGTCCTAGGTTGTACTTGATGATTTCAGAGGTATTTTTGTGATTCTGTAATTTCTTGGGATTTCTTTTCCTTCTGGAAACTGGGGAGGGGGAAATCCTGGGGCTTTGTAAAAACTTCTGCGTCCAACCTACACACCTGGAGGTGACTTTATGCTTAGGGGAGAGCACAGTCCTCATAACCAGATGTGCCTGGTGAAAGCTGCATCTCTTCATGTGTTTATGAATAGGGCAGACAAGACATGTCCATAATGAGCTGCACTTCTCCACTGACTGTACATGTTGGTTTTGGTATCTTAGCTCAGCTCTAGTCACCCCCATTTTTGACATTTAAAGGTACCAAGGATGAAGCCCAGGGCAGTCACCAGTAATTCTCCTCTTTGCCAGGCTGCTGTACAAGGGAGTTTTCCATTCTTTATAGAGCAAGCCAGTGTGCCCAGCTGCTTACAAAGCTGTTGAGTGGCCTGGCTGGAGACTCTGGACTGAGGTGTTTGCATTCCTGCCCTTGTGGAAGGGTTTGTGGTGCCTTGGTCACTCTTAGGAGAGTTTCCTGCTGCAGAAATGATGCATTTGGATAGAAGTGTTCACAGTGTGGAGTAACTGAAACATTAATTTGAAATCACTTCTGGAATTTAAATAAAATTAGTGGGAATACCAGGCAGGTTCCTTTTCAAATTAGATCTGCAAATGAGAATAAGCAGCTGAGACAAAATTTGGAAAGAAGAAAGAAAAAAGGAACATCTGAGTGGCAGCACTGTAATTTCTTTTTAGTTTTGTGTGAGCAGCCATTGTGGGACAGTTCCCATCTGGAAGGTTTGACTTAGCCTACACCTCAAATATTATCTTACAGTTCTTTGGCTATCATAAGGTTGCAAGCATATTGAGAGTGAGAGGACAACAGTGCAGTGTGGGGATTGACTTGTCAGGACAGGTTAAAGGAAACACAAATGACTTCTCCAAAGAGTGGAGGGACTCACCATCATCATGTCCTGGTAATTAAAGCAGAAAGTTGTCATCCACACTGGATAGAGGTCAGAATGAGAGGGTGAAATTTAAATAAAAAGGGAAAATGAAGGCAGAGTGCTGGAAAATCACTGATAATAGGCAGTGACATTTCTCCTCTGCTGAAACAGCACAGCTGGCTTTTTTTCTGAGTTGCACCACTGCTTTTGGGGTTCAGCTCCAGCTCCTTCCACAATTTCAAACACACCTGATTTCTCCTAACTGAAGAGTGTGTGGTGTGATGAATCTGTTACTGCAGAAGCAGGTCAATGTGATGGGGATTTTCACAACAAGGTGTTTCCCAGAAATGTGCTCTTTGTGACAGTCCCATATTCACAGCTAGAAAAAACAACAGAGGCTTTGCCATGAATTTGCCCTTTGTGTGGCTGTTGGACTTGTGAGCCTGTGGGAGTGTGGGTGTGCTGGATCCATGGACTGGGGGAAGACCATGGCCACCTGGCTTTTTGTGCTTGCTGTGGGCTTGGGGGTGCTCTCAGGGGTCATTCCTTGTCATTCCCATTTGTCTCCTTGGCAGGAGTGACCAATGGCTTTGCAAAACATGCAGAGAGTGGCTCTGACTCTGAGTGCAGCTCTGCCCTGGGCAGTGGGCTGGTGTTTGAAGCCTGCAGGTAAGTGCCCCAGGCAAAACTGGAACACCTGCTGTGTCTGGATTAATCTCTCTGGTTCTGTTCTTTCACTTCTTTGTTTCAAACCCAGCCCAGACTGTTACGTGTGTGTTGACTCTAAAAGATAAAAAGCTGCTGAGTTTTCATCTTGTCCTCTTTAAGCTGCAGGTCCCAAAAGCAGTGCTTGATTTTTCTAGCAGGTGGGTTTGTGTTACACTTCTCAGTGTGTGCACATCCCCTCTGCTGATGCAAGCTTTACAGTTCTTGAGAAACAAAACTGGAAAAAACTTGAATTCAAATTTTTAGTTCAGCACTGCAGGTAAAGCTGAACTTTTAGCACCTAGTAAATAGCTGCTTTCTTCTTCTCAGAAGTTTAGGAGAGAAATGGGCAGTTCAAACATGACTGAAGAGACTTAAAGCAAGCACCTGACATCTTTTGATGTCTCATGGACAACTTGTGCAATTATTCTATTCAGGAACAGCTCTGTTTACTACTTTTTCTCAAGTGTTTCTTTTCCAGCACCAAAATCATTCACAATAGGTTGCTTATTAGAAAACTGTAAAAGAAAAAAAACCTTACAATATGTGAAAAAATATGATTGCTTGAGGTGGAGGTGTTCCATTTTCTGAAATGTTTGTAGTAATGGGACGAAAGGTTGTTCAGGATATGGGCTGACAAAGTCCAGTTTCATCCTGGAGTTGTACTGGAGGGCTGCTGTGTCATCTCTCAAGTCTATACACAACTGGTGTAGCTCATGCAAGCTCCAGGCATCATTGCATCAGCTCTCAGGTGTGAAGTCTTCCCTGGGTTTCTCCTCATGTTTACAGCTTGGTGTATGTGAGGCCTTTTCATGGCTCATGGGAAGGCTGGGATGATGTCCAGTGTGCTTTCACCAGAAGAGATCACATTTTGCCCAAGTATTCAGTGTTCTTTTCATGTCAGTGATGCACTAGTACAGCAGCTTTTCAGTTTTTTAAACAGATTTGGGGAATCCATTGTCTTTGTTGTTAAGGATAATCTATTTTCTCCTAATGCCCTACTTTTCCATATCTTCCTGACAGTGGTTTGATGCCTCCCAAACGAAGTCGAGGGAAGCCGGCTCTGTCTCGGGTGCCCTTCTTGGAGGGTGTGAATGGAGACTCTGATTTCAGTGGCTCAGGTGAGAATTGCTGCCCAGCACCCCCTGCTCTGGGCCCACTGAACAGGGGGGAATGCATTTCAAAGCACACCAGGAGCCATTTCTGCACAAACTACCCAGGCTGGACCTGCCTGGGCATTAATTGTCTGCTTTGTTGTAGATTTAGGTTATTGCATGAAATGTTTTTCCTGCTTCCACCTTTCGTGGTTGCCTGTGCCCTGTGTTCTCCTTGGAGGGGTGCTTTCTGTAGGGTTGGTGTGTGTAGGGTGCCTGTCACTGTTTCCTCCTGTTTTGGGACTAGTTCTCTTTAATGATGCTGTAACACAAACAGGAAATCATAATTATAAGAGGGGTCTCTCTGGAGATGACTTCATAGCTGTTGCTTCTTGAATTGCTTGCAGGATCTTTGTAACGAAGTTGTCTTTGTCAGGCTGTGTTGTACATCTGTAAAATTGTCACGTTGCTGTAATCAAGGCACTGCACCATCCTCCCAGTGCTCACACGACCAGACTGTTGTGTTCCATAGGGTGTGGTAGTGACAGAGTTATTGCAGGTTTATGCTGAGATCAGAATTGAGCTTTGAGGAGGCCCTCGTACTCCTGTGCCTTTCTGTGCAGCTCCACGTGCTGGCTCTTGTGTCTCTCTGAGAACCTTATCCTGGACCTCCTGTGCTTAGCAGTCTGCTTTGAGATAAGCTCACAGAGTGAGGCTGGTGCCGTGAGAACTGGAATCAGTGGGACAGTTCTGGAGTTTGGAATATAATTTCATTAATGAAAGAATACATCTGGAGTGCAGTAGTGGAGAAGCACATCAGATCTGTCCTGACAGGGTGCTCAGCTGGGTTGTACTCAGCATTTTCTAGATTCAGTTTTCAATGCTAATACTGGACCATTTTCCCCAGAGCAAGCACTAGGTGCTGTAAAATTTTCATCAATGAAGATTACTCCTTTTCCAGGACCAGGAGCTGACCCATTTCATATCTATAACCAAATCCATCTCTGGTATGGCCATTTGATTTCAGTGACTCAATTTGATTAACATTTCTGTATTGAAGAGTTCATGTGAAGCCACATGCGTGCACAGACCACCGTTTAGGAGACTGTGGCTTCATCTTACTGCTGAACCTGACTATGTTGATAGAGCATAAAGAAGGCTTCCCCTGTGGCCAGGCTGGAGCTTGGTACATGCTGAATTTTATCATAAATTGCATCCAGTGCATATAGATACAAACAATAAGTGGTTTTCCACTTTTTCCTGTGGAAGTGCTACAGTAGTTCATCTGTTTTAGTTGATTGCTGCTGAGGCAATGAGGGCTGGGTTAGATGAGTGTGGTTCCTTGTGTTTTCATAACCCTCTTGCTGGTAACAGCTCCTAAGCTCTGTCTCCTGCTGTCCCTTAGGCAGGCCTCTCCTGATGTCCTTTGAGAGCCAGGCTGAGCTGGAGCCCCTGGAGCTTGTGTGGGCCAAGTGCCGTGGTTATCCCTCCTACCCTGCCTTGGTAAGTGGCCTGTGGCTCTCCCACAACCTGACCTTGCAGCTCAGGAAGCCCAAAACACGGTGCTGTTGTGCAGTGTAACCAGACAGAAAAAGAAAACTTCCCAAAATAATGTGTGGTTTGTTTTTTTTTCCCTTTCCCTTTTGCAGGAGTTTTGTGAATTTTCCCTGTGCTCATTGTTTCAGAGCTTTGCAGAGGATTCATAAAACATTGCTCTCTCACTGTCAGGGCTAGGAGCTCTTTTCACTCCCCTCTCCTCTGAGGAAAGTCATCGGTACTGTGGGGATGAGAAGACCTAAATTTTATAAATGCAGGCACCAGGTTCTGCTGCCTGAACGATTTCCTGTTCAGTGAGCACAGCTCCATCTGTAGGTGCCCAGCTGGCCCTGTCATGTCTACATCCTCTTGCAACAACCATATGTTTGATTTAAATCTGAGCATATATGCATGTGTCAGTCCCTGGAATGTTATTTCTTCCTGTTGGTCTGTCTTTGGATATTTATCTATTAATGCCATCAAAAAGGGCAGATTCTACTGGAAGTGTGACTCTCATCCATGTGGGAGCCTAGAAGAGGGAATATCCATGGATCTGCTTGCCATCCTGGCCAGCCAGAGCAGTTTTAGTTCTCCATGTAGCTGCAGCCAGAGTTAAACTGTGCCTTAGAATGGATTTAACCACTGAGATTGCCTCGAAAAAAGGCTTCTTTTATAGCAGCCTGTTGTGTTGGTAAAGTGTTTTAATAAATTCCTACAGATGGCCAATGTCAAAGCCAGTCTACTTTTTCAAGCCCTTAGGAGGGGAAGAAGAACAGACTGAGTACTGCAGCCACCCTCTGCTGTTTTCTTCTCCTCCTGTGCTGACATAGCACAAACCCACGTGGATATGGACATTTCTGCTTCAGATGGGGAGAACTGATGCATCTGTTGTGACTTATCTTCAAATTACTGTAGCCTGTGTTCCCCTGGCTTGATGCAGCCAGCACTGCTTGTCAACTCTCAAAATATTTGGCCTGATTCTGATCTAATTCAATGTAAATCTTAGCCATGCCACTGATGTCAACTGAGCTGTTCCAGAGTGGAGCTGTTGTGAAATGACATTTTGCCTGCGGAGTACAGCAGGAACATTACATTTATTGCATGAGTTTGGAGTGAGGGAGGGAAGTCCTTTGCTGAACACAATAATACTGAGTTTGTACTGAGTTACACATTAGTGTAAATGCATTTACAGCCCCACAGAACCACACATTTACATCCCTTTTTCAAGATGGGCTGCCTGGCCTGTGGACTGACTGGCTTCCCTCCCACAGGGGAAGCCTCAGGCTGAAATTTTTTTAGAAGGAGACACTGAAAACAAGCAATTTTTCTTACCCACCCAAAGTAGACTTAATTTGCCTGGCTTGGATCCACTGAAAGAACAGAAAAAAAAGAATGCATTTTGTTCATTGCTTGGAAGGGTTTTGTGCTAAGTGTCCTCTCCCTGTGTCCCCAGATCATCGACCCCAAGATGCCACGCGAGGGTTTGCTCCACAATGGAGTCCCCATCCCTGTGCCACCCATGGATGTGCTGAAGCTGGGGGAGCAAAGGCAGACAGAGGCAGGAGAAAAGCTCTTCCTTGTCCTTTTCTTTGACAACAAAAGAACCTGGTATGTGTGAGAGAGAAGATTTAACATAATCTTCGGGATGTGGGAGCAAACAGGGATTATGGTGGTGTTCCATGTAAATTGGGGAATTTAAACATGCAGCAGTCAAGAGGAGCCTAAATAAGGAAGACAGCCTGCTTTTCCTGGCCCAAGAGCACATCTGACAGCTCCATTTGTACAGTGAACAGCCCAGCATCCTTCACCCAGAGCTCACATCACCACAGAAATACTGAGGCACATGAAGAGCCAATTTGCAGCAAATTACAGAGAGCATTTGACTTCAGAACACCGGCAGCCTGTTCCAATGCTGCACAAAAGATTTGCCAAAAATTTCCAGGCTAACACTTTCAGAATTCTGGGTTTATTTCATATTTAGACTCGGCTGATTTTTTAGAGGTGCTGAGTACCACAGTTTAAATATTAAGATCTTTAGGTGTAAGCACATAGGTTCAAAGCAGGAAAAATATCTCGAGGTCTTTTGTTGTTGTGCTTCAGACAGGATGAATCTGCTGATTTTAGCATTAGTTACTGACCATGCTCACGTGGTAACAGTCAACCAGCCAGATATAATAAGCCATAAACCAGTGAAGGGCCTTAAAGTTAGCAATAAGTCTTTGAAATCTGTGTGTGAAATGATGGGAAATTTGTAAAATTGGAGATTGATGCTGGAAGAGGAAGAGGTGACAGCTGCATGCTGAGCCCACTGGATTATTGAACCAGCAAATACCACATGGGAACACGAACCAAGTAACCAGTGACACAGGAGGCAGGACCTGTGTGCAGCTGGGATCACAGAAACACAGTTTATGTGGATGCTGGACTCTTGGGAACAGAAGAGAGGTGGGCTTGTCTTTTCTTCTGCTGCTTCTATAAAATAACATATCAGGAGTTTAAAAAGAAGCCTTGTGGTGTTTGAAGAGCCCTTCTCCTTAGTCTTCTGGGAAATGTTTGTGCTGGCATGCCAGGAAGAGCAGGGAAGCTGCAAGAGATCAGGGAAAGGCTGGAGGAGAGGGGTGAACGTTGCCTGAGGGTGGTGCCCGGGCTGGAGGGAAGATGAGAGCAGAACCAAACACACAGTGGGGCAAAGCAGCAAAGGGGGGAGGTTTCCCCTTCCATTTGGGGGCTGCTGCAGTGTTTTATGGGGTCTGAAGAGATGGGACAAGGTGCAACAAAGAAGTATTTGCCATTTGCTTGGGAAGTTGGGAAGGGGATCACGTTTGCATCACTTGAGGAGGGTATCTGTGTCCTCTGAGTAAAAAAGGTGTCAGGAGACAAAACTCCTGAGGGTTTTTATTAGCACACTGCATTGTTCCCCTGTTCCTGATTACAGGAACCACTTGAGCATGTTCTGCAAAGAGAGACTAATGATTTGTAGCAGAAAATCAATGGCACTGCCATGCTTCCTGTTGCCGTAGTCATCAGTTTTCAAAAACTGAAATCCAAGGTTGTAATTGAAGCTGTCTTCCCAACAGAAGTAAACATTTCCTTGGCTTTGCCCTGCTCTTGTTGAATACAAGCTCTGCTGCAAGTTTACACTCTTAAGAGGCCACTCAGAGCCTTCTTTGCAGTTTGTGGGAAGCTGAGGTGCCTCAGGAAAGTACTAAAAACTCCTCTTGGAGTCAGATCTAATTTTGATTGACTTCAGTGATGCTGTGGAAGGATGACAAAGACTGAAATTGTCATCTTTGTGCTGAAGATCAGCTGAGCTGCCCTGGATTGCCCATGCTGGCTGAGTGGGAGGTGCAGTGAGTTGTGCCACCAGTAGCTGAGGTGGAGCTCCAAGGGGCTGGATGTCCTTAGGAGAGGTGGGTGCCACATTTGTCAGTGTCCAGTTAACCTGGACAAATGACCACTCGATAAAAGCCTGCTACAGACAAGGCATTTGCAATTTAAGTCATTCTTTGGGGTCAGGCTGAGTTTGGGATGTATCATCCTGGTTCTGGGTGATAGTTGTACCCACCTAAACTAATCCTCACAGCTTCTTGGAACAAGACAGAGATTTCTTGGGGATAAAAACTCACTTTCCACCATGGATGTCCCTGTATTTGCTGCTCTGTGGAACACAGGAATTTCCAGGTTTCCCCTGAGCTCCAAGGAGCATTGAAAGCCTTGAGCAAGGACGCCAAGGAGAGAGAGGACTGTGCTCAGAAGGCATTTTTGCTGCAGGTGGTTCTTGTATGTCAAAGACAGAGATTTAAACATTTGTACCATTGTTATGAGGCATTAACAGATTTAAGCTGCACCAAGGGAAATGGAGGTTGGATGTTAGGAAGAAGTTTTGTACAGAAAAGAGTGATAAAGTACTGGAATGGTCTACCCAGGGAGGTGGTGGAGTCACCATCCCTGGATGTGTTTAAAAAGAGATTGGATGTGGCACTGGGTTTAGTCGAGGTGTTGGGGCAGGGGTTGGACTCGCTGATCTTGAAGGTCTCTTCCAATCTGGTGATTCTGTGTTAATGATAAATAAATACATTACATGAGAACAACTGCTCCTGGGGAGGAGGTGACAGCTCTTGGCACTCCCCTCTGTTGCAGGCAGTGGCTGCCACGGGACAAAGTCTTTCCCCTGGGCGTGGATGACACCGTGGACAAGCTGAAGATGATGGAGGGACGCAAAACCAGCATCCGCAAGTCGGTGCAGGTGGCCTACGACCGAGCCATGATCCACCTGAGCCGGGTGCAGGGGGACAATCCCTTCATCCCAGCCACCTACCTGTGAGGGGCTGCTGGGGCCAGGCCTCCTGTTCCTCCTCCACACCTCGAGCTCACTGCACTGGCAGAGGGCAGCATCTCCAGCAGCTGTCAGCACTCCTTGGAGTACCCTGAAATGTGCCAAAAAAACCCCTCGTCCAGCTTCTTTCTGAATGTGTCTTGCTGAAGAGCTGGCAGGAGATGAAATGTAGTCCACAGGGAGTAAGGTAGGTAGGAAAGGCTGACAGGTGACAGGAGCCAAGGTGAGTTGAGCAGAGCACACAGCACTTGGATGTTTGGACCTCCCCTGCCCCTGCCTCCCCTGTACTGACAGGGTTTTGAGTCGTCAGCCAGACCCAGGTAATTCCTGGGAGCCTGGCACCCCCAGGACTCTTTACAGAAATCCCAACTGGACTTTCTTGTGCCAAATTTACCCTAACCATCATTGGCCTTTTCATTTTTCTTTATATGACATTGTCTATCACATAAAACCCCCACAGAATCGTAGCTGGGAGCTGTGGTTGTGATTTCCCTGCCTACGTACATTGTGTTTTCATGTTTAGATTTCTCTCACTGCATTTAGAAAAGCTTGAGATCTTGGTCACCTTCCCCCCCCACCCCCGTGCACAGTTACATGCACAGATGCACAGAGCTTTAAAGATGAAAATCAAATTATCTGTGTCTATATGTATGTCCTAGAAATTTATTTTGTAGTTTCATGTTTGAGTTCTGATTTCTGTGACTCTGCTTGTTGCAGTAACATTTCATATCATGACTTAGCACAGTATCTAAGGAAAGATAACTTCCTTTTTTTAAAGAGGTAATTTTGGAGGTGTCTGATGAGCTGGAACAGCTCTGCAGGCACTGAGGTTGATCAGGGTTGGAGGGAGATGCATCTTTTGTGTTGGTTTATGCACATTTGGTGTAAGGCTCCTCTTCCTTTCTCCCCCTCCC
>VXAC01005768.1:492697-550352 GCA_013399225.1 Rhipidura dahli | reverse complement strand
CCTCTCCCCCCCCTGCCCTTTTCCTGTCTCCCTGTTTTCCTCTGATGCATTTTGGACTGAAAACAAGCACTGACCAGAGCACACAACCCTTCTGCTGTTTCACCTTCTCCCACACGTGCACATCCTTCCCTGGTGTGTGGGTCTCCAGTGTTGTCATCCAAGTAAACCCAGACAATCCCTGCTGGTTTGGGTTTGCATTGCAAAAAACGGGGACAAACTGATCTTTGGAAACTTGGTGACTAAATCTTTTCTATTAGCCAAGGACTTAAGGGTTTCTCTGATCTCTTCTGTTGCATATCCCTCTTTGCTTTCCCATTTTAAAGAGCCAAAGGTGCAAAGCAAGATTGTAGATTGAATATCATCATTTTGCTTTTTAACTCAGTATTTTTTTATTATTTTTAACTTTTTCATACTGAAGAGAATGTGGAGTCAAAATAATAATAATAACTAATGCTAATGAATAGTAGGGAGTAATCACTGCCATTTCTACTTGCTCTACTTTTTTAAAATACCACTTCTTATACATTGGGGCATGGAACTGCATTTGAAGGAATCTTAAGATTCCTGTAACATATGGAGATGGGGCATAGGAGTTTGTAAAAATATTAATAGTGATAATAATGCCCATGGAGTGTGGCTAGGGAAGGATGTTGTGTATATAGCTGTAAAATGTTCTAAATTATTTAGACCTCTTGTCACCATTCTTGAAGTCCTCAGTTGTGTTGCTGGGTCTTTTATATGCACACAGTGTAATTTATTTAAAGGAACATACACTTTTCCAGGTGGTAGCTCAGCTGTGGACTAGTGACCTGTGTATATGTTTTAAGGTCTTGGGAGTTGGTATTTTATTTTTTTTTTCTCCGTTTTGTTTGGTTTTTAAATGATTTTAGAATTTGGATTGGCTGATACCCTGTTGTTGCTACAGAACCTAAATGTTACTGTCAGTCTGCTGTAAAGCACAGATTGCTCTATTTATTGTAGAAAGTGAGTTTATTTGCTTTCTAGAATTGTTTATATCAGATGGTATAAGAGAAGTAATAAGAAAATCTATGCTTGTAAAGAAAAAAAAAGCTAATTTTACCTACTATAATCTGACTGTCTGAGACTATATTTTCTCTCTGAGAAATAAATGTTCTAATGTATGAAAAAAAAAAACCAGAACAACAAAACACCACCCTCAGACAGAGTTCTTCCTTGCTAATGTTGTCCTGAGATCCAGAACTTACCTTTGATGGCTTTTAATCATCCCAGTGGTCCCAGGTGAAGGTGGGAGGAGCAATGACAGGGAAGCGACACAGGGAGGGGTTTCTTGTCCTGCCTCCAACGTGTCCCAGGGCTGAGGCTGTTCCCTGGGCAGTGGGTGACACACCTGGGTGCTGCAGGGAGAGGTCCCACCTTTTGCTGTTTTTTTTGTTTGTTTATTTTTAATTCTTTCTTTTTTTAATTGATGTTAAACTAAGGACCACGAGGTCTGTCTCAGAAAAACAAAAGGCACACATAAACGTGAAGTCCAAATGCCTGAGAAAAACAACTCCACCTTAGGAAAGAGATTTCTTGAGATACTGTTTGGAGTTTTATTGGCAACAAGGTTCTGCCTGTCACATGCTCGGCCCCAGCCTCACTGCCTGCTGCATTCTCCCCACTGTGAACGGAAAGTGGAGGCACTGGGAGCCTCCAGCCCCTGCCAGGAAAGCCCTGGTAGCCCAGCAGGAGTGCTGGGAGAAACCCAGGGTGGCCCAGATTCCCTCACACCCTCCCAAATCCAGCCCTTGGCCCACAGCAGGTGTTGTGCCCACGGAAGGAAACGACCCATGAAAACAGCCCCAGCTGATTTGAGATAACAGCACCCAGGGCAGGGCCTGGCCCCAGGGGTGCTGTGGGGACAGCTCCAGAGAGCTGCACTGACTGCTGGGGACAGCCCCTCCTGGCTGGATTGTTCCTCCCCGGACACAGCCCCACCCTGCAGGGCCCGGGGAAGCACCTGCCAGCACTGCAGCCCCTCTTTCTCCAACAAAGAGGCTCTCCCCTGCTTCCACGAGGAGCTCCCCTCTCACTGCCCAAACCCTTCCTGCAGGGGCTGCCTTGAGATGTGTTTCTGTCACACCTCGGACAGAGCCAGCACTGCAAGAACACTTTGGGGCAGAAATACCTGCAGTTCTGGAACATCTCCCCCCACCCCTCCAGAGGGGTTCAAAACCCTACAACACCACAGCCAGGCATCCTTCTCAGGCGTGGAGAGGATGGGGAGAACAAGGGGTTCATGTTATAAATATAAAATCTGCTACAAAGAGAAGACATATATTGTACATCTTTGACCCATATACACAAGAACACAATATACACAGAACGCCTCGGAGGAGTGGGGACGCTGTCAGGAGCTTTTTGGGAGATGTTGCTCCCCTACCAACACCCACTCCGTGCCTTCCCCTCACGCTGGATGGGGCTGTACTCACAGAACATCAGTCACCAAAAGTTCCACCAAGCTGGCACGCGTCATTCCAAGTGTGAGTGGATGGAGTGCTCGTGGCCCCCGCGGTGCCTGCCCTGCTGCCCTGGGGGAGAGGTAGGCGAAGAGGATGGAGAGAAGGAGGGAGGGCAGGCACAAGGGACTCTCTTGTGAACCCACAAAGTGCTTGGGGGGGTCTCTGGACCCTCGGAGCAAAGGTAGGCCCTGAGAGAAACTTCTTGCCCTGCCACCCTCGTGGGGAAGGATTCTGTGGCCAGGCAGGTCTCTGATAAGGCATTTTCATCTGGGAGTTGGCGCAAACAGTGTCAGAGGAGAGGAGGGAGCAGATGGGGCAGCGCACGTGGTGCAGCTCAACGGGAGGCAGCAAAGCCAAAGTGGTCCCAGCCAGACAAGCCCGGGACAGGGAGTGCAGAGGACAGGAGGGCTTCGTCTCTGGCTCAGTTTATCTGTAAAGCTTCTCCCATGTTCTTCCTCAGCCCCTTGAAGCCTCCCTTCCTGGCATGAGCCACCAGCACAGAGTGAAATACTGAGAGTCGTCAAAATGGCACATCCAGGCGCATGGAGTGGCAGACAGGCACACGTTCAGAGTTAAGACAAGAGTCCAGGTGAGCTTTGTACAGCAAGGAGCAGCTCCTGGCTGGAGTGTCCGAGGACTTGGGATGACAGAAATGCCACAGTGATCAGATCGGGCGAGGACAAGGGGCGGGCAGGAGAGAGGAGCCAGTCTGGGCACCTATCGGCGGTAATGGTTTGGGGCATCTGCGAACATGTACTTGAGTCTGTAGGCTTCAGCCAGCAGCAGCCCAATCTCTTCGTTACCCCAGTGTATCGTGGGCAGGTTTTGGAGCAACATCAAAAGGCCCTGGAAGAGGAGAAGATGTTGAGTTTGGAGAGGGTGAAGGCAGAGCACAGATGCAGTGCAGGCTTGGGGTCAGCCTTACCAGTGGCAGCACCGCTCAGTAACTTCTGCTCACCAGACTCACAGGTCTGAAAGGCTCAGGCACAGCATTAAGATGTGCTTGTGTCTAGATCTGAACCAGTGAAGCATTCCAAGCCCCATGAAATAAAGGGTGCTATTCCAGGGTTACAGCTGGATACAGGAGGGCAAACACTGTGATCAGAGCTGGAATGGGATGTTTGAACCCTCCAACAGCTCAGTTCTGTCATCACCAAGGCAAGTTACTTCTAGGCAAAGCTCCTGAGACCAGATGTTCTTGGAGCCAGCTCTGAGAGTTGTCTATGTCCACACTGGGCTCCCAGCCAGAGCAATTCCCTCCCCTCCACACCCAGGGAATCACCCCCAACTTCAGGCTCTTACTTGGAAGTCCTCCTCATCCAGGATCTCCTTCCGCCACTTGATCAAGAAGGCAGCACAGACATACAGGTGGAAATGGGAGAATCCTTCTGGCTCTGACTGTGGACAGCAAAACTCTGGGTGAGCTCCTGCAGCTGGGCTGGAGAACGACTTCCCCAGACACAGATGTCCTACTGGGCCACCCATGACCCAGCTGGCTGTAAACATCCTGGGGCCACACTGCTTTGTGCCCCTCAGCTCCCCATCTGGTGCCAGGACACCTCGGTCCCCTTGGGGACAGGGACACAAGTGACAGTGCCAAGCCAAGCAGGGGGGGCAGTGCATACCTGGTAGGTGTCCCAGAGGCGGATGGTACAGCGCAGGGGCAGCTCCCTCATCAGCAGGTTGTTCATCCAGCGAAAGGCAAACTGCAGGTACTCGACCTCGTACTTCCTAAAGTGATTATGTACCTGCTCTGAAACAGCACATTTCACTTACACACCTGGGGCTCACAGTGCCCCAGCTCCTGCACACTGCTCACAGCACAGTGAGAGTCACACACTTTCAGGCTGAGACCTTTTTCTCCAGAATTCCTCCTCTCCTCACCCTGTGCTGTCACCAGGAGGTTTATGGCTGACCCTGCCCTGGTTCCATGAGTGTTTTAAGAAGGGTCTACCCCTGCCCCGAGAGTTCTCACAACTGAGGCCTCCCTGTGTTGGGACAAACCTGACCAGATTCCCCTGTCACCTACCATCGATCCGGCTGACCAGCTCCTCCAGGGCTTTCACTTTCTTCTGGATCCCTGGCTGTGCAAAGGTGTAGTTGTCCTGTGGGGAGAAGCCCTGAGTCAGAAGCAGCAGCTTTAACAACAGCTAGGAATGATCAAACCCGGATCAGCAGTTGGACAGGGAGATGAGATTATCATACATGAGCCAAGGAGACAGGGCTCTTGAGCACCAGGATCGTCTGCCTGCTCTGAATTCCCTGGTCAGGACAGGGCCATCTGCACAGCCACAGCACCCATCTCCCCAGGAGTTCACTGACAGATTTAGCTCAGGGAAGGAGCAAAATCTCCCTAATGCTGGAGCATGCAGAATACTCACCCAGACAGAGCAGACAGCCACACTGCTCCCCCAGCGAGGGCAAAGAAACTCCCCTGGCCCCAGAGGCTCACCTGTATCCCATCCAGCAGCTTGCTCATGCACCAAAAGCTGTCGGCTTCGATGCTCCGTAAAACATCCTGGGACAGGTTTGTCACGTCAAAGTTTTCCACATCCTCCTCTGCAAAAAGGAGAGGGAAGAGCATCAGGGAGATGGGGGACACCAAGGACATGGGACAAACCCAGGGGCTTTATCAGGCCAAAGGTTTGCAAGAAGCACTGCAAGACTCCCTGTGTGTTAGGGGTGTGCCCAGGACAATCGCTTATGCAAGACCTGGAATCAGGGATGGAAGTGGTGTCACACAGGCACTGGGAGAGCACTGGGAGAGGCTGTAGCAGCACTGACACAGCCTGGGGATGCTGAACTCACTTGAGCTTTGTCACTGCCATCCTAAATGCAAACACAAGCCCTGAGAGCTGGGAGTGACTCAGCAGAGGGGCTGCAGGACCTGAGCTGGGAGGGACTGAAATCTCAGCATCTCTGTGCTTTTTATGCCCTCTCTGATCACCTGGAAAAATGGGGGTATGGTTTCCTCCAGGAGGTGCTGAGGTGTCATTCCTGCCTCAGTTCCTCAGCTGCCAGAACATCTCTCTACATCCCCATCCTCCCCAGAGGTCCTGGGAGCTTGTGCCCATCCAGAAAGCACCAACAACAAGCTCAGCTGCTCCTGCAGCTTCAACACCTCCCTCAAGCTCTTCCTCAGCAGCACCTGCAGCAGAAGCCATCAGTCAGGAGGAAGAATCACTCCAGCTATGGATTGGTCAGTGGCAGAGGCCCAAAGCTTCCATGCTTGCTGCCAAGTAGCTGAGGCAGTGGTGTCCATGCAGGAGGCAAGGAGAGCATCTCAGGAGATGAGCCAGCTTGCCACGTTGGGGGAAAGGGGAAAACACAGCAGTTAAACCTATCCCACCTGCCAAGGGTGCACTGCAGTCTGCCCAGCACCCAGAAGAAGCAGAAGGTTTGGATCCAGACTGGGTAGATGCAAGTGTGTGGGAAAAGCAACTGGTCCCAACTGGCAGAAGGGGTCAGGGGACTTCAGATAGAGACTGGAAAACTCTGGGGATGAGCTTCTCCCTGCCTCAGCCTAGCTGGTGTTTTCTGAAGCTGGTCAAAGGAGCACACACACCTGGCATTTAAGGCATTGCTCAGAAAGAAGAGGCAAACAGTGTCAGTGGGCTGCCTTCAGGCAGGCTTGGGAGATGCAGGTTAATAAAGGGGTCATCCAGGCCCCAGAGCATCCAGGGCAGCTAGAAGGAGAAACAGCTTCCTGTGAATGTTGTGCCCTCAGTTCCCCTCCTTCAGGACCTGGAGAGGCCCACATCCTTCCTGCACCTTCCATGGTGATGATGGAAAGTCATCAAGACAAAGGCACTGCAATGTGGCCAAACTGCTCTCACCACTGCCTGAGCCAGCTGTATTTAATGCCTCTGCAAACAAGGCCTGGAGTTTGTTGGGTAACTGCTGACTGTTCCATTGTTGTGTCAACTTCAAACAAAGGAAGCTGCCCAACTGTTCCCTGGAAGTGACTGATAAGCTACAAACCATTCCCTGCCCAAACCACCCACCTTTTCCCCATTCCCATTCTCCCCTTTTCCAGCCCTTTGCAGGGGATGCCAGACAAGCCCAGTGAAGGATGTTTCAGGCCTTGGGCTGGTAACACATCCAGTGGAAACATTATCAACCAGACACACAGATCAGCTGCTGAGCTCCTAGGAGAGATTTTAACTGATCTGCAGAAAAGAGGATTTGTTGTCTGCAAGTGCAATACCTGCCCAAATCACAGGATGATGGATCAGAAGCCTACAGTGAACTTGGCAGTGGGGACCAGCCTGTGAGACTGCTTCACGAGAAGGCCCCTGGATTGAACAGTAGAAGACCAGGGTGTCATCCTGGCCTTGTGTTTCACAGCTGAACAACATCACCAGCTTGTGATCTCCCACCTCTGGCTGTCAGCTCTGAGTCACACGGGCACCCCACGGTCCCCAGAGAGCTGCAGTGATCCCTGCTGTGGGGGACACACTTTCAGAAGCTCTGATGCAAACATCCCAGGGTGGCAGCCAAAGCAGAGGAGCCAGCTGGCAGCACAGTGGGTTCCTTCAGGGATTTCGTGGTCAACAAAACACCTGCTCTGAAAGGAGAGCAGGGGCAGCAAACCCAAGAGATTTGAGGATGGAGCACAGCAAGCTTTGCAGAAAGTGCAAGGGAAAATTTTCCAGGCCAGTTGTCCACCCACCTGTGAACATGGGAATACCCCCAGGTGACACACAGGTGTGTGAGCCCTCAGTGGCTCTGTGGGCAGGGGCTGCCTGAGCCATACAGGCTGTTCCCTTTCCCAAGGAAGATACAGCTTGGAAAAATACAGGTAGAATTTCCTTCCCCCAGAAAGGTGAGCTGTCCCTTTCTGCTTGCTGCACAAGGATTACCAAACTGTGCAAGGCCTCTCCTGCTGCAAGGACTTGGGTGCAGCACAGACTGAGCTGATCCAGGCTCCAGGGATGCTGAGAATTAATGATCCAGCATGGAGAGCCCTCAGCCCTGCCCAGCTCCTCAGGGGCCTGTAGAGAGGAGGCTCCAGACCAATTACTTAAATCCTGTTGCAGAGGGGTTACAAGGGACTGCCAGCTCTTTCCCACGGACATTAAAGGCAATTGTTAATTTATCTGTTAACTCTTGACTGCTACACAGACCAGGGAGCAGGTAGGCACCAAGACAGCTCGTGACCTAAAGGCTGGCTTTCAATCCCAGGCTCTGGGGACAGAAGGGTTGTTGTTGCTTGGCCAAATTCAGCTCAATTGGTCCTGCAGAGGAATTTTTGCCTCCAACCCAAGTTTCACAGAGAGTTGGAAACAGGAAGGCCACATCCAGAGAGGAAGCTTCAATCAGGAGTGAAAACAGCCCTGGAAGATGCCGAGAAGCTTCAGCTGAGGGTGAAAACAGCCCTGGAAGATGGTGAGAAGTAGGAACAGGGCCAATGCAGCATGAATTCTGCTGCCACATGCAGGGAGAGCTAAGCCCTGACACCCCACCAGGGTACAGGACTGCAGAAGTCACACCATGTACCCACAGGCAGCTCTGATGCTTCACACCAGCTCTTGCCTGGGTCACTCACTGTGCACAGCTCTAATTCTAACCCAATAAATCCATCCTGAGCAAGTGGCCTCTGCCAGGACTAAATGCCACGGATGCTGCTCAGGCCACAGGAGAAGCCTCTCACAGGGAACCTGCTCAGATCTGAGCTGCTCTTCCCACAGAAGGGAATTCACTCCAGCTGCCATCAGAGACACATTTGGTGCCTTCTCCTTCAGGCTGTGAGGAGCACCAGCACTGCCCAGGGATCAACCCTGAGCACAGTGGCTGTCTCAGTGGCAAGCAAGGTGGCTCAGCTCTTCACAAGGCCCTCAGCAGAGGCAGATGAGCACTCAGCTTAATAGTGGAAGGCTTTCATTCACTTCAACTTTTGGATCAAACCTTAAAAATATTTATTCAACAGGACTTCTGTCACTAATACAGTCTTATAAATTCCTTTTCCCTTCTATTTAAAGTGAAAACCAAGAGCCTTTAAACATAGGGATTATGACATCCCAGCATTAATGTCAACTCCCAAACACAGCTAGAGCCAGAGAAAGAATAAAAGTACAATGGGTGAAAAAGACTTGTTCTCCAGGTAGAAGCAAGCAGCTGACAAGAAATCCAGAAGCAGCAGGGAGAAAAGTCAGTTTGCTTTCTGAAACTCTCAGTTTGAGAAACATACCTGTACTAGCAGCATGGGAGGGAATCTGTATTTAAATAGTTTATTTCACATTCTTGGCAAGGTCTCTTTATACTTCACTCATTCTTCCTAGAGCAGGAACTGTCTCCCAAGCCCAAGCTTTGAGAGCAAGACCCTTCTCCCAGTGCTGTGTATCAGGGCTTTGCCTCAACTCCCTCAGTGCCTAAAAGATCCTATTCCCCTCCAAGCTGAGAGGTTTTTAAGTACACTGAAATGCAAACCCACCCTTAGCACTCAACCTTCCGTGGGGCTCAGCAAGATTATGAAACTGAAGTCAATTCAGCCAGGGAGCAGAGATACAGCAAGAGGTCAAAATACAACTCCAGCCTGGCCCAGGCACTCTGAAGGAGGAGCACCTCATCCCCTTCTCCAGCAAAGCGAGTTCTCCTTGTGCCAGCATTTCAAACCACTTCAAACCCCACGGTCAGGAGTGCTTGGAGCAGCAAGTGTCACTTACCAACGTGCTCAGAGAGGAACACAACAAAGAAGGGGGTGACCAGGTCATTGATGCCCTGCACATAGCCGCTGGCTGGGTGGCGAATGGCCCAGATAAACAGGATTCTCTCAAAAATCTAGGGAAGAACGAGGGAAAGCAGGAACCTGCATTAGCCATGCACCAAGGGAAGGCAGAAAAGCATAACTGCTAAGCTCAGGGAGTGCAGACCATGCACTGACAGGCTTTTCTGTAGCAGTAAGGTAATGTTAGAAGCGTAAAAGTCCTAGGAGAGACTCCTGTGTGATCCAGAGATCCCACACACAGGCCGGCCCACTCTTCAGACAAGACAGTCCAGGCTCCTCAGCAAAACCTCTGCCTGAAGAAATGCAGACCCAACTTTTCAAGACCCAGATAGCTTAATATCCACAGGACAGGGCTGCCTCTTGGCAGAGCAGCCTCCTTGGCTGAACATCAGGTGGAAAGATGAGGTATCAGCACAGTACTTCCAGAAAAACACCACAGATCAGGACAGTTCCCAACAGAAACAACCAACATTCCCAGACTGCCCCAACCCCCCAGACACCATGCTCTGACACCCCCCACACACACACTGAGCTTGTTTCCACACAGGACAGGTGCCCACACCTCCTGGCCACGTATTGAACCCATCCCTGCCTGGTAGCTCCCATAAAAGATGTTTTGAAGCAAAACAGAACTATCCTATGTTCTGGTTCAAATGCCTTCAATTTGTCTCAAAACAAAAGCTTCAGTTTTTTTACCAGCTCTTGACTCCATCTTGCCAAAGAAGAAATCATTTCATAACCCCCAAGCTCCAAGTTTGATGTCTTCCAGAAACACAGGACAAGACCAGACAGTTCCAGGAGGCATTTGCATCGGGAGCTGTCAGGCAGGGAAGTTTCCCCACGAAGTTAACTCGCTAGGAGCAGTGCTGGCCTCACTCCACACACACATCCCCTGGCAGATGTAGGGCAGGAGCTTCACCCTCCCCCTTACCTCCTGGACGAGTGGCTGCTGGAAGAGGGGAATGAGTGGGTTGGTCCTTGGAATGTCAATGTGGATCTGGAAAAGAAGGTGGGTTACACACACCAGCTGTGCTTTCCAGGGGCACAATAACTCATCACAGGCTAACAGACGGGGAATCCACCATCAGTGTTCTGCCAGGCAAGAGCTGACAAGCACAGTGAGGGCTACAGATGACAACTGTACTGACAAAATCATCTATAGTTATCTGCAGTCTACTCTGCTCAGGTGCACGCAGGTAGTTCAGAGCTGAAATTTAGTATTAGATCAATTTAGGAAAAGCTTAAACTAACAAGGACAGAACCATGGTGCCTTTTCCCCAAAGAGAAGACTCCTCTGAGCTACAGCAAGAGCAAGTCCTGGCATGACCCTACCCACGGGGAGAAGCAGCAGCAAGAGAGAGGAAAGGGCTATAGCCAAAGCAGAAAGGCAGAGGAGGGTTCCTACCTGTCTGTAGGTGTCCTGGTGGTGCTCCTCGTTCCGGGAGTCGTAGTACTGCTGGATGAAGCCAAAGTACTCCTCCCTTTTCCGCTGCAGGGTCAGCTTCCGGCGCTCCGAGTTGGCAGGGAGATAGCCCTGAATTGGAAAAACTCAGCTCAGGGCAGACCCTCTTTCCTCACCAGCCCTTGAAATCCTGCCAGCTGTGCACCCAGAAACATCAGGCACACAACTCAGGAGCTGGGGAAAGAGCTTTCATGGAATTTGGCCTTCCCAGCCCCTGATCTTGGAGAAACCCAACTTCATGAGATTCAGTTTCTCAAAAGAGAGTGAACCACCCAGTCCCCACACCAATTTGAGCTTTGAGCTCAAAGAGAATGCAGCAGTGACACTCCCCGACCAAAAAGCCCTACAGCTCACCTGTAAGCTAGGCACTGGGGACACACAAGCCAAGGTGGCTATGGGACACATGGAGCACAGGTCCCTGACGTGGCACAGGCCCCCCAGCCTGCGGTGTCACAGCTCCCAGTGCTTACCGAGAGCAGTCTCCACGTCACAGGCCGGACCTCTCTGGGCACCCCAGGCCAGCTGCATTTTCTCAGCTCATCTGCAAACGGACAGTGGTGGCAATGGATTAGATCCTAGGCACGTCCAGGCACCACTACACCTAGAAGGAGAGGAAAGCCCAGTCTGCTCCTGCAGGCTCTGGAGACAATGAGCCTCCAGGAAGGCTCCCACACTAGCAGTGACTGGGGGTACAGGTCTGCTGTGAGGAGAGTAGAGATGATTTCAGCCCAGCTTGGGCACAGAACTGGGAGCTGCAGGGTCAGCAATGTGCCAGGACCTCAGTTCTCATGAAGAACCCAACAGTCCCCAGTGATCCCAACTACCATGTGCAAGATGGAGAATGACTGGGGACAGACAGGGAGTGGTTGGAGGACATCACCACCTGCCAACAGAGCGATTCCTGCAAACATCCCAGTTGGTACAACTGCAGGCAGTGATTTTTTCCACCCTGAAGCAGACCTGATGCAGGCAGCAGGCCCCCTCTGCCTTCCCCTGCCCACCCTCATTCTGCCCCACTCACCCAGGTCGGTGTTGTGGCTGGAAAGGAGCTGCCGGAACTTCTCCAGGCGCGTTTTCTCCCTCACGGTCATGGGGGGAGCCCCGGAGGCGTTTTGGTCAGAGATTCGAGCCACAAGTGGAATGACAGGCCGGAGGGGAAGGGACTGCTGCTTCTGCAGGGGGCTCCGCACACAGGCCTCCTCTGCAAGGACCAGATGCTGCACTGAGCTGGGGAAGGAGGTTCCACCTCTCCAACCCCACCTCACTCTTCCAGCCACTGTCAGACACTGCAGATTTCACCCTCCTGTTCCTCAGCGCCACAGACCAGCATCACTGGACCACTCCACTGGATCAGCAGTTCACAGGCATCTGTTGTGGTTCTTCCATCACCTCCCCCCATTTCTGCCTCTCTTTCTTCCTCCTGCATCCAGACACCTGGCTGCAAGTGGATCAGACTTCCCTCTGCACATGGGAAGCCATGGGTAGGACACAGGAGACAAGGCAGAACTGACCTTCAGATCCCTTTGCTCTCCAATGATCCAAACAGCAATCAGGCTAATTGCCAGTGAAGAGAGAGGAGCTGGTGGGCTGCCAGTGCCACCCCCTGGGGTACTCTCACTGCACAGGCAGACAAGGCAGAGTGTGCAGGAGCTGCTGCTGCCCAATTCTCTGCCCAAGCTGTGTCACAAGACCTCACCCAGACCTTTGCTAAACACAGCACACCAAGCCACAGAGGAAGCAGACAGTGAGCAAACCCCAGCAAGAACTTAACAGATCTCAAAACTGACTTAGCACCCAGAACATGGAATACTCTGGGACAGACATGCCTGTATGCAAGATAATGAGCAGCTGAGGGCACAAGCATTAAAGCCAGGCCTCTGAAATGGCTCCCTGGAGTACAGGAAACTAAAAGGAAGACAAAGCCTCTGTTGTGCTTACGGGCTGTGCCACAGCCTCTTGCCCATACTATGAGTAGCAACAAGCAGTTGAGTTCAGTGGCCAAGCAGGAAAGCACTGGAGCAGGAGGCTGCTCCTGAGGATGGCTCTTACCAGAGGTCCTGGAGAGCTGGGCCTCGCTGCTGGACTTGATGACCTTGCAGTTGGTGGGCAGGTCACCGTGGGCAGGCTGGCACCTCTCTGGCTTCACCCGTAGCTTGCTGTGGTTCTCCAAAACCTGCGCTGCCGTGGCCTTGGCCACTTTAGAGTTCAGAGTTTGCAAAGAGGACGAGGAGGAGGAGGAGGAGAAGTCCTCATCTTCATCATCCCCGATGTCCCAGGCATCGCTGGTACTGCGGGCAAACTCGTGGAAGCTGGAGGCCTTCTTGCTTTTCATGGGCAGCCCACTGGCTTTGGAGCGGTCCTTGATGAAGCTGTGAGCCAGAGAAGAACAGGATCAGAGCCGTGCTGTTGGATGAGTTCATCTTCTTTCCTTTCCCCACGCCCTCACTCCAATCAGCCAATCCCTTTTTCCAGTTTCCCTGTTCCTCCTCCCAGACCTAAGGAATATGTTAAGTCTCTCTGGGCTGCCCACTGCCAGGAGTGGCTGTCACAGGCTGCTGTGACAGCAGTCATACAGGCCACAGTGGCAGCACACAGCTGGAGAGGTGCCAGGCTTCCTGTCTCGGAAGGGCAAAGGGGAGACAGGTACAATTCCTCCAGCTCTGCCTTCCCCCACCCCTACACAAAACAGGTAAATTAACACCCAAAAAAAGGTCTTGCAACCTGGAGAGAGGCATGTCAGAGATCACACAGAGCAGGTCTCCTTCCACAGACACTCCCAAACCAGCTGCAGTTGTTCCCAGCAGCCTCGGTCTTTCCTCAGGAACAGAAGGAATTTACTCTTAAGCTACAGGAGCCAAAGTCCACCACCTGAAGCAGGGAACTTTCACCACTACACAGCACAGGACGGGGACAAGGAGGCAGTTCAGATCCAGAATTCTGCCTTTTCCTGCCAGGAAGGCTGCTGCACTTCTCCAGCCTTGTAGCTGCTGGGCAGCTTTACCTCCCTTTCCCTTAATTCCTCCAAAGAGGAGCTGAAGGATCAGACACCACTGCTAAAAAAAAAAAAAAAAGTCTGTTTCCTTTGATGTGGGTGTTACTGTATGGATTTCTGGCCATAAAGGGCACCAGCAGATAAGCTCTCCCTGCGAGCTTTCGTAGAGCTCAAGGCAGCACCACACCCCACTGCTGTCCTTCTTTGTTGCAATATCACAGAGCCAGGGATGCTGGAAACCTCCACCGACTGCAGAACTGAGCCCCAAACCTGCCAGGCCTCGTGGCCTGCATCTCCAGGAAACAGACACTTACTTTTTGGTGAGCCGGGAATCCAGTGGAGGATGCTGTGCTCCATAGACAGGTTGAATGCTGCAGGAAGGGGAAAAGAAAAAAAAACCCAAGGTGCTGTAAAAAGAGGTCCAGCAAATAATCTCAGCCTAAACTGGGGTCACACTTTTTGCCTGCTATTGAGAGCTGAATGAAAGACCAAAAGCAGCTTTAAAAACCTTCTAACTTAAAAGCCTTAGATCCAAAATGCCACATTCAGATGAAGATTTGTTCTTTGCAGCAGCAAAGAGAAACCTTGTTTAAACTCTTAGGCCCTGTCCAGCCTGAGCTGAGATTTGAGATCTGCTCTTTTCTGCAGCACCAGCTCACTCCAAGTGACCACATGTCTCAGTCTACCTGCTGCATACACTGACATTCATTCTCTTTTCTAGCAAGGGGACTTCCAGTTTTGGGACTTCATCCTTCCAGGCTCTGTGGGAAAGGGAAGGACTCCAGGCAGTGACACTGGGGCTCCTCTGTAAATGTACTTTAGGGTTTGAACCCCATGCTGGCTCCAGGATCCCAGCCAATGCCACGGAGAAGGAATGTCTGGTACAGTACGTGGTTTGACTCAGGTCCAAATCCCTGTTTGATCAACTACTTCCTATGTGGCCTGAAATGAGTCACCACATCTCAGTTCTTTTGGTTCCTTGGGACAAGGGGCCTGACGGCTCCAGGCCCTACATGGGGAGCATCACCTCAGAGAGGAGCTACTAAAAACACATTCATTGCTGTTTTTGCAGAGTCTGGAGGTGAGACAGGGATCCTGAGTTATCACCTGCATTTGAGGAACTATTCACAGCCATCCCACCCTGGAAAACAACCTCTGGAAAACAAGTCCTGCAATGCCATGGCAGAGACAAAGGCCCATTCAAAGCTGGCACACAAGGAACAAGCTTCTCTTGGGTCAATAGAGCTGGCCTGGTTTCTAGGAGCTGCAGATGGTGCCCGGCAGTTAAACCAGCAGAGCCCAGCCATGGATGGCAGCCTGGTGCAGCTGGAAAGCACGCTGGAAACAAACTGAGGATGCAGAAGCAACAGGTCCAGCTGGCAGGGAAGAGATGCAGAGAGCCAGGGCAGAGGCTGGAAACACCCACAGCACAGAGAGATCCTGGTGGAGCAGCCCAGCAAGGGGTGGGCTCACCACTGCAGTGGTTATCCCTCGTGGCTGGAAGTGCTCACTGTGTTTATCCATCGAGGATTAAGCCTAGGACAGAGTGTGATGACTAATGAGTACCTGGAAGTCAGGACAGCAATTAAGCAGAGGCACCTCTATGGGTAGACATAGCAAAGAGATGATGAGGAGTAAGAAGGACAAGCCCTCCAGATCAGCACTGCTTCCCAATGACTTGTGGCAGCTCCCTGCAGGACAGGAGCCAGCAAAGCCCCTCCCATACCCAGTACCAAACTCACACTGTCCCATGATATCCAGCACAAGGCTGCTCCTTTTTTGTCAGGGATCCACAGGCTGCCAGTGGGGAACTGCTGTGATCCACCTGTGAAGGCCTGGACTTCACAAGAGCAATGAAGGATGTGTGTTAGAGAGAGGAGGGGATGTGGCAGCCAGTGCTGGGGGAGGAAACCCTTTCCTGGGGTTCTGAATCGATGTTTGATAAAATGGCAGAGGGTCCCTCTGCACACAGCTCTTTTTAAAGTCCTATAACCCAGGCATTCCCAAAGAAAGAATCTCAAGGTGATCTAAGCTGTGCTCCCAGGCTGACTGGACAAGTCACCTGTTCTGTCCCAGTATGAACCCTTTGGGACAGGCATTTCCTGTTCCCTGGATGTTCAGTGTAGGGCACAAGGGGTGACCAATGGTACAGTGAGGTACAGAGTCTGTGCTTCCCGTGTGACACCTCACAGGATCATCACAGGGTGTGGGTTATTGACACTGCAGCAGAGTGTAGCCATGAAACGTCACTGTCCCTCTGGCCACAGAACATAGTTACTGCCAGCAGGCTGCTTCTCCCCTTTTAAAACAGCATTTAAATAACCCCAGCAGACCCTAGCTGCCCATCTCTCAGAAGAGCAGAGAATGAACAACACACTGCAGAGGACAACACACCAGAGCACTCTGCCAACACATCCCTAGAAAATTACTGGGCAGGAAATTCCCAGTGCAAAAACCACAAAACAGCACTGGAAAAACAAAACAGCACTTACCAGTTCTAAACCTACACCTAAAATCTACCCTAAATCTACAGGGACCAAAAGCTAATAAACTTTATTAGCAAATAAAAGCTAATACAACTAAGTGACCAAGCACACAAAGTGTCATGGAAAAGGAAGCTAACACAGTATCCAAGTCCCTACAGAGCCTCCTTCTGCCAGATTGTCAGGGGAAAGACAGGAGAGAGCCAAGAATCTGTACAGGAGGGTTACTCAAAGCTCAGACAAAAAAGAAGAAAGGGAGGTTCATGTCTAGCGACCATGGATGCAGCATATCCCACCTCCACCTTCTGAGTCAGGTTGCTGAAGACCTGTTGGTGACTGTCCCTGGAAACCACCAGCATGCAGGAGGTAACAAGGCTCCTGGATGCAGGATATCTGCCAAGCAGGCAGCTAGGAGCAGGAGAGAACACTGCCAAAATCTTCACGACGCAGAGTATCACAGGCAGGGCCAGCTGCCGGCCAGACCGGTTCACCTGGTTTGAGCTTTCCAAGGCAAAGCTCAAAAGTCACCAAATGCAGAAGAGAGGTGGTGTCCAAGACCACCAGCTGACGGTAAGAGACAGCAGCAGCTGGGAAATAACCCAGGGAAAGCACAGAATTTTCCTCCCACAGGAGCAGCAGAGGAGGAACAGAGAGCTCCTTGCTCTCCCTTTGCTTACCACAGACATGGATTGTCCAGCCAACCTGAAGGAGCTGCACAGTGACAAGCAGATGAGTGAAAGCACATTAGAAAGAGATATTTAACTGGCCCAGCAGGATTTAAAGCCAACTAAGCATTTCAAACTGCACCCATAACCCAGGAGGCGAAGGGCAGGGTTCAGATAAGGCAAATGAGAGCAAAAGTGAGGAGCACCAGGCAGGAAAAGCACTTGAGAGGGCCCCCCCAGAGAGGTGGATGCCCTCTTTCCACATCAGACTTGCTCCCAAGGTGTTGTAGGGAGCCTCTCCTTCATCAATACCAGCATCTTCTTCCCAATACCATGTCCATCCCACATTTCACTTGTTTCTCCCACCCCTGAGCGAGCAGAGGTGCCTTGACAGGAACCAGAACATCACAGCCAGAAGAACTGAGGCAGGGGACGTACAAAGAGAGCCCTCACAGTCCTTCCTCTGGAGCAGAGGGGGACCAGGAGCGACATCCCGCACAGGAGAGGACAATGGGGGGGTTCCATGCACCATCAGGGACACCCTTTGGGACAGAGCTGCTGCCACCCGAGGCGACACCTCTAAGGACTTCAGGAAAGGATGAGTTTTCTGCAGTATCTGGGGAAAGGAAGATGGTAGAGCGCTGGCTCTGAGGCTGCCCCAAAGGGGCCTGCAAGGCACGCTGCTGCCTCCGCCCTGCTCCCCATGGGGGGCACGCAGGGGGTCCCCGCAGCCCCCACACAGCCTGCCGTGTCCTACAGATGAGGGAGCAGCTCTGACCCTACCCTTGACCCTTAAACATGAAGCCCTCCATCAGCAAAATTCCCGTCCCATAGCCTGGGCTGGCCCTGGCATCCCCCCTATTTCAGGGAGCAACCCCGGGGCCCCCAACCAGCTGCTCAGTCCCGCAGCCGGGACAGATCCGCCTGGTATCCCCCGAGGTACCCTCAGCCCCAGAGCCAGGCTGGGTGACAGCCCCTTCCTCAGGCAGAGCGGCGGCTCCAGCCCCCAGCCGGAGCGCGGGGGGCGCGGCCCTCGCACCCCTTCCCCGGGGCTCACCTGCCCGGCAGCTTGGCGCTCCGCTTCCAGAACTGCCTGCCGCTCTCGGCCNGGGGGTGCGGGGCGGTACCACCCGGCTCCTGCGGGGCGGCCAAATGGCATTTTCTGGGGTTTTGGGATTTCTGCTTTTGCAGGGAATTCGCGGCGCGGTTTCAGCCCCGCCCTGGACCCCCGCTCGCTTTTCCTGTGGCATTTTAGATCCGGTGAAGTGGCTGCTTCAGTCTGATACGGGAGCTGTTTCTGTTCAGACTTTTAGAATTAAAGAAATTAATTAAATTAAAAATTGCCTCCAGGCAGCATGGCATTTTCTGCACCAGACGCTATTATTTGTCTTCTTTTTATTTATGGTGCATAAAGCTCATAAATAATGGTCCAGATTGGAGTAACACCTCTCATTTTATTACTATTATTCTCCACCCCACTTACTCCCATATGGAGCACTGAAGAGTAATTAATAATGAGTAGTTATGCAAATATTCTATTGTATATGTAAATTAGGGGGCACTTTTTTTCCCCACTGCCGCCTCGTAACCAACACCAAACACCTGCAGCACAAAGGACTGGAAAAAAAAAAAAAAAAGCAAAAATAAATGAAAAAGACACACACACACAAAAACGGCATAAAAAGGGTCAAAAACCAAACCACAGCAAAAAAATTAAAAATCTGGCACCAGCTCCAGGACCATCAAGAATAAACCGGAACCAAAGAGTCCCAGCCTGGAACTGGCTCCTTCCACTTTTTAGGTATCTGTGGTCTGGGTATCCACGGTCTATCAATCTTGCTAATATCTGCTTTCTATTCCTCTCTCTATTTATAGTTTCAGTATCTGGTTTTTACTGTCTACTTTCTACCCAATTTGTTTTTCCTCTTTCTAGTACCTACTTCCTATTCTTCTTTTTATTCATGTTTCTGGTATGGACATTTAATTATATTTGTTAATACCTTTCAGTTCACCTTGCTGTTAATCTTTCAAGTATCTACTTTCTACTCACCTTGATATTTATCTTTTTAGTCCAACTTGTTAGGGTTAGAGTTAGGATCGGTATTAGGGTTGAGGTTAGGGTCAGGGTTGGGTTTAAGGGTTAGCATTTGGGATTTAGTCCTTGGTTTAAGGTTAGGGTCAGGATTTAGGGTCAGGATTTAGGGTCAGGGATAGGTTTCTGGTTGGTGGATAGGGTTAGGGGATGTGGTAAGGTTTAGGATCAGGGTCAGCAGATTAATGTTGCTCTTATGTTTTAGAGTTTATGATTGGGGTTAGGGGAAGGGTTAGAATTTGAGTTAGCTTCAGGTTCAGTGGTTAGTGTTAGGGTTAGGGTTGGCTTTACAGGCCATGATTTTCCACAGGAGGAAAAGAGCAGTGCCCCAGTGGCCTGGGAGCAGCTGTGGGATGACCCCTGCAAGGCCAAATCCAGCCAGAGCCGTCAGTCCTGGCAGCTTTTTCTGGGTGCAATCCTTGGCCATTGACAATTTTAGGAGTTGGAAACCAACCTTTGTCCTGGAGTTGCTCCCAGATAAACCCTGGCAGGGTTTATCCACACCTGGGACTACTGGGTGTGGCTGGTCCCAGCCTTTCCTTGGTGGCCTCTGTGCTGCTCCCAAACCCCTGTGGCCCCGAGCTTTCCTCCCTGAGAACATCCACCCTTCACAGCCAGGAGCACTGAGATTCCACCCCTCCAATGGCAAACACCTGATGCCCCAAGGAGAGGCTGGAAATAAATCCCACCGAGCAAGGTCTGTAGTGATGCCTTGGGAAACCACCCAAAAACAGAGCCCAGCCAGGAGTAAAGGGAATAAAGGTGGGGATTTATTGGAAAGGCCTCCAAAGGTACCCCTGGGGAGCCAGAGGTGCTGCCCAGATGGGCCCCGAGATGGACCCTGAGAGGCCACGAGTTCTTCACATTTTATAGGTTTGGTTCATTTGCATCTCAGGGTTCATTCTCCAATTAAAGCTGCAGTTAATGATGGAATTGCCCTCAGCTTGCCCCCCTTTCAGAGGCTCTTTGATACTTTTTGGGCCCAGGATGGGCTGGGTGTCCTTGGAGAGCAGCCCTGGAGAGGCTTTGCTGTGTCTGAGAGCAGCACTGAACAGGGAACAGGAAACTCCAGAGTTACACACTGGGCACTGCAGGGTTTGACAGATATAAAAGTTCAAACCCGAGGCATCAATAGAGCAGGTGTTTGTTTACTGCAGCGCTGGTGGTGAGGGGGATTTTTTCTCCTAACCCACCCCCTTTGTCAGGTGCTGTTGGATATTTATACAGTAAATTTTGCTTAATGTTGCTGTGTCATCACAGCATCATCACACACGTGCCAGAAATAATTTCCATGGCATGACCTCATGGTTATTAGATAACACTTTGCACTGCACTTCCCCAGTTCGGGGTCTTCAGGGGTCTCTGATGGAGGCTTCTAAAGTCTTCTTCACACTCAAACTTTTCCCCTTTGTCTCTGGGGCATGAGCAGTTACGATGCTGCTCTTTGGTCTATCTGGTCTTAACCAGCCTAAATTCTCTGGTTTGTGGCCAATTGGCTTTTTCTTGCCAATTTCTCATTAGTACTACCCTTACCTATCTCTAAAACAATACACCTGGGAGGGTTTGGCTTTGTTTTTGTTTTGTTTTTTCTCTTTTTCTCTATTCTGCATATAAGCAACGAGTTAACAACATGCCAGCCATTCCATTGTGTAAAAAGTTATTCATATTAGATTATATGGGCATCAAAAGTTATGATTCAGGTTATACAAGCATCAGGTTACAGGTATAGAAGTTATGATTCAGGCTACACAAGTAAAAGCTATGATTCAGGCTATATAAGTGTAGAAGGCTGTGCTTCAGGTTATATTGATATGCTTCAGGTTATATTGATAAAGAAACATGATTTAGGTTATATTGATATTAAGGTTACATAGATATCTTACAACCCAAGCTATATAAGCTCCCTGTTACTTTGACCTAAGTTACAGAGACGTCACATCCCAGGATTTCTCCCATTCCAAGGCCACCAGGACTGTCAGGTCTGGCTGGCCTTGGACCCCTGGGGCTGCCTCTCATGGGCACCTGGGCCACTGGGGCTTCCCTCTTCCCTTCCCATGGGAAGGAGCTGCCATTCTCCACCAGGGACTGGGCTGAAATTTCAGTTCTCCCCCTGAAGTTGTTGGACACAGCCAAGGATGGCTCCCAGACAAAAGCTGCCACCACAGATCTCTGTGCCTGTGCCTGCCCTGGGCCACCTCTCATCTGCACCTGGAATGCTGGGGAGTCCTGTTCCTTCCCAGTGATGTGTGAATTTGGGGTTATTTTCTTCCTGATACCTCCAAGACCACAGAGCCATGGGCTGCAAACCTGAAACTAAGGAGTGATACCTCCATGACCACAAAAGCAGAGAGGCTCCAAACGTTCAGCTGATGGCTGATTCCTCCAACCCCACAGAGATGAACCCACAACCACGGGCTCTGAACGTGGGACTGACCCCTGGTAGCCCAGCTCCCCTCGGCTGGGGGCTCAGCACCAGAAACAGGAACTTCACATTTTGGTGGTGGGCACCTGAAAGACATCCAGGGTTTTTTTTTCCCACAGGAGGGATAGCAGCCATCCCCTGTCACAGGCTGCCAGGGGAGCTCAAGGCCAGCAAGACCTTTCTGTCCTGACCCTTCCCGTGCATGAACTGGAAAACTGCATTATCTGTGGCCAAACCAGCAGCTCCGGGGCCACACGGGCTCACCCATCCCTGTGCAGGTGGGACCCATTCCCTGCCCGTGTTTTCCTTCAGGCACAGCACCCTGGAGGTGACGAGGCCGGGTTGGTGTCTCCATTCACCGCAGGGAAACTTCCCTCATTCCTTGCGGGTTTTTCCTGTACCAGCAGTGCCACCCTTTGGAGCAGCGGAGCAGGGGCAGCTCCGAGCTCTGCTCCGTGGGACAGGGACAGGACTCCAGGGAAGGGCTGGAACTGGGCCAGGGGAGTTTAGGTTGGGTATCAGGGAAAGGTTCTTCCCCCAGAGGGTGCTGGGCACTGCCCAGGCTCCCCAGGGAATGGGCACAGCCCCGAGGCTGCCAGAGCTCCAGGAGCGTTTGGGCAGCGCTGCCAGGGGTGCCCAGGTTGGGGCTGTTGGGGGAGGCTGTGCAGGGCCAGGAGCTGGGCTGGATGATCCCTGTGGGTCCTTTCCAGCTCAGAATATTCCCTGATTCTCTGACTGTGGCAGCTCTGGGTCTGTTGGATGCTTCAGGTGCACAGGGTGGGATTCCTGAGGCTGCCCTGTGAAGAGCCAGGAGCTGGACTTTGATCCCTGTGGATCTCTTCTCACTCAGGATGCTCCATGATTCCACTCCATGAGTACTCCACGAGTATTGCTGGTGTTGCTGTGCCTGTTCCTGGCTCAGCGAGGCTGGCAGAGTGGGAAGCTGGAGGTGGCTGACTGAGTCCTGGCCACTGCATCTCCCATGCCAGCATCCTGCTGCTCATCAGGGACATGGGCACCGTGGTGACCCTCACAGTGGTGGCTGAGGAAGGTAAGGAAGGTGCCACCACACTGCCAGAGTCTCACCTTTGTCACTGCTGATGTTTATTCCCTTCAAGGAATAAACATTTTGACGATGTTCAAAATCAAAGAGAGGGAATCCCAGAATAACCTGAGCTGGGTGGCACCCACAGGGATCATCAGCTCCTGGAAGGTGAATGGGTGGGGAGCTCATTGCTCTGGAAGAGCTGAAGGCAGGTGGGGCAGAGAGAGGCACCTGCCAAGGGGGTTGTGCCCAAAAAGAAGGTACAAGAATTAACAGCATGGTGTGGAATGAGAGAAATTCCCACGTGTGAGGGAGAGAAAATGCTGTTGACATAGAAGCAGGTCCTGTGCAGACCTTGCATCCTCCAGCCAGGGAGAAATGATCCTCCTGAGGGGGCTGCAGCACCATGGGATGGTGCTCAGTGAGAAAATCTTCTCCCTCCTGCTCAGGGCTCGGCTCTGGTGCTGCAGGAGCTGCCAGGCTTTGTTCCCCGTGGGGTCGGTGCTCCCAGGGTGCTCCTGCTCTCCAAACCTCCCCATTTAAACCCTGAGTTTTTCCTTTCTTTCCTGTCAAACACACAAATTCCTCAAAGCTGCATCCCTGGGATACAAAAGAAACATCTCGTGGTTCTCTGTGCCAAAACTTCACCTTGGAAAAGAGTCACAATTTTTTTTTTTTTAATGGGAAATACCCTTGACAGTGTTTTCCTGCAAACCCTTCACCTGCAAACCCTGCTGCAAAGTGAGAACTGGGCACTGCCCAGTCCCATCTCCAGCCTGGGACTGAATGACAGCTCCCACACAACCCTGTTGTGTTTCTAAATAAAAAATGTAAATATGTAAAATCCAATAATTTGGAGAGAAAAGCTGTTTTCCAACCCTGCATTTTTCTGGATTGCTGCTTGTGGGTTTAATTAAACTCCCAATCATTATTTTGGAAAAAAGTTGGCTTTTTTTTCACCTTTTAAATAATAAATACCTAAAGCCAGACTGTGACTAAAGCCAGCAGATGATTCTCTAATTTCACATTCATTTCAAATATTTAACATGCCATCTCAGCCTGCTACACAGAATTTCAAAGACTTAACGTTCCTTTTTGTTAATGCTTGAAGCAAAGAGAACTCTGTAAATTGTTATTTTTCTATTAAGATGTTTTATTTTTATCAAATCTGATTCATTCCAGTTTGAAGGGCCACACTTCAAAGCAGTTGCCCAGGGTGATTATAAAGCTGCTGAAGTCTGAGCTGGTTAAATGAGTTCTGTTTCTTTGCAGCTTTTAATCTTCAAATCCCAGACTGGTTTGGATTGGAAGGACCTTAAAGCCCATTTCATTCCACCCCTGCCATGGGCAGGGACACCTTCCACTTGTTTCCAAAATGAGTTTAGTGGATATCATATTTCCAGCCATTATTTATGCACAGCCTTACCTGGGCTCTGTGTAAAAACCTTCCCCACTGCCTCAGGTACAGATTTGGAGCTGAAGTGTAGAGATAAAACCTGGACCTGGGGACACTCAACAAAGAGAGGGAATAAAACCCCCTCAGTGGCAGGCTGTAAAACCAGAGTGAAGATCAGTCAGAAAAAAAAACCTGTGGCTCAGGGGAGCTGGAGTTGGACTGTTTCAGATGTAAAGAATTTTGTGACAGTGAAAGAGAAAGGAGCAGAACCTGTTCCACTGGAGTGGGAATAAATCTCCATTTGAAAATTCCCCTGGATGCAGCTGCAGGAGCAGAGTTTGGCTGCCAGCACAGCCCTGTGTGCAGGGGGGAAATCCAGAGTGGATGTGGCTGAGTCAGGGAGAGCTGAGCCTCCCAGGGCTGCCCCACACCTGGGAAAACCCAGGATGCAGCTTCCAAAAATCAAAAATGCCCTTTGTGCTGGGAGCTGCTGAGCCTCACCAGGCACAAACCCTGGCAGAGCTGGTGCTTTGCCCTCTGAGCCTGGCAGCAAATCCTGGTGCTGCTCCCCTTCCCCTCCCTCCCAGCCCTGGGATCTTTGCTTTTCCTGGGAATAAATGAATCCCCTTCCTGTGCCAGGAGAGATTTTTTAGCATCTTTCACCAAAGCAGGAGCCTGTCAGCTCTTGTCCCGTGTGGGCTGGGAGCAGAGCTGCAGGATTCCTACTGGCAGATGGCATTTCCTTGATGCCTCAGGTCTGAATTTTTTTTTTTTTTTATTACACACTGCCCAGTGTGTAACTCTGGAGTTTCCTGTTCCCTGTTCAGTGCTGCTCTCTGTGCTGGGCACACACACCAAAGCCTCTCCGGGGCTGCTCTCCAAGGACACCCAGCCCCTCCCGGGCCCAAAAAGTATCAACCAAAGAGCCTCTGAGGGGGGCAAACTGAGGGGAATTCCATCATTAAACTGAAGCTTTAATTGGAGAATTAACCCTGAGATGCAAATGAACCAAACCTATAAAAGTGGGAAGAACTCGTGGCCTCTCAGGGTCCATCTCGGGGCCCATCTGGGCAGCAGCCTCTGGCTCCCCAGGGGTACCTTTGGAGGCCTTTCCAATAAATCCCCGCCTTTATTCCCTTTACTCCTGTCCTCCCAAGTACTCCTGGCCTCCCAAGGCATCATCCTCACCTGTGCATCTGAATTAAAAATCTCAGGGTGAACCAGCAGTAAAAGTTGACATTTTTTGTCTCCAGAGGAAAACCTCTTTAATGATGTCACAGAAGGGCACCAAGCAGTGCTGTGGAGGGTTTGGGAGGCTCCACATACCTGAGAAATTCCGTTTAATAGACTTTACATTTCCTTTCCCTGGAGATGCTTGAGCACTTCTTCTATTTTAATAGAAGTTGTTTGTTCTTAATTAAGAAATGCAGTAATGGGCTGCACCCAACAGGGCTGGTACAGCTTTAGTTTTGGTGCTTGGGATTATTTTTTTAAACCCTTTCAGGAAAAAAGACTTTATCAGTTTATAATTCAGCACAAAAGCCCATCTTGGGGCAGTACTTCCATTCAGGTTCCACCTAAGAGGCAGCTTTTTGAATAGACTGTGGTTCCTTATTCCTAACTGGGAGAGTCATTTTGTATCCTGAAACCTGGTTTTCTTCCATAAATTGACTGGATTTGTTGTAATGTGCACAATAAAATTATTTACTTGAAGTTATAATATGAAGTTATTTTAAATGGTTTTATTAAAATGTTGTTATACTTCAGTTTTTACTTAGCTTTTGGGAGAAGAAAAAACAATTTAAAATTCCTGTCAGTGAACTCATTTCCCCAGTGTGGCTCTGGGACCAGTTCCTCACCTTTCCTGGAACTGGGCAGTGGAAAACTCAGTTGTGCCTTAAATAATTTGGCAACTTCCCTCCATTTGTGGGGCCTTTACCTCCAAATCCCCACTGCCCCTGCAGGTCCTCATTCCCTTCCCTTTCAAGAGGGGTATTTTTCAAATGGCCATGGTTCTTTATGTCTCACACAATTTTAATAAACTCAATGTCTGAACCAATTTCATTGATCTGACCAGCCCTGATCCCTCCTGCTCTTTATCAACTTCCAAATGGGCTAAAACCCTTCTGTTTCTGCCAGGATCTGCAAAATTGTGTTGCTTTTTCTGAGGAAAAGCAAAATAAAAGCAGTAAAGCCATCATTCCCATGGACAGAAACCCATCCAGAGGGTGTGGAGATGTGGGGAACTCTCACCTCTCAAGGCACTGCCAGGGAGTTCTCAAAAGCAGAACATGAAAACCTTTCCTTGTTGGGCAAAGGTAGAAAAGTTGGGTGTAAAAATGCACAAAATTGTCTCACAGAATGTTTCTGCTGCTGTTTTAAATCTGATTATCTCCTTAGGACAACTGGACACTCATTGTAGTTATGAAAGAAGCAGAAGATGTTGTGATGAGCTGCTACTTCTGCTGCTGCTTCTCCGGGTGCTGTGGCTCCCGAACCAAGTTACTGAATGTCTCTGTGGCCAGTGGGACCCTGACTCACTTCCTGCTCTTGTGCCAAGCTGTCTCCTGTGTCCAGCCCAGCCAATCCTTCCCACGTGGCTTCCAGCCACAGACAAGGCAGGTTTGGGCTGCAGTGGGGCTTCCCTCCAGAGCTTGGTGCATGTTTGCATCAGGAATCCCTCCTGTTCTTGCTGGGCCAGGGAGAGCAGGGGAGACTTGGTTCTGTCAGTCCCAGGGCAGCAAACAAGCCACTGATGCTGCTCCATGGATGTGTTTGCTGGGATTTTTATATCCAATACAAAACCCTGGAGCTAAATATGATATTTGACATAATTCTGTAATTTTTCTTTTTCTGAACATAGCCCCTTGATCAGTTTCTTGATTCAGGGGGATTTGGTTTGCAAACATCTGTGTGAGGAGAGAAAACTCCGGGTTCTGTTCAAGAACGTGACTCCTTTGGTTTCACTTGTGGCACCACAGCATCCCCAGCCTGGGTGTGGAGCTGAGACCAAAGTCCCATCTTTAATTATTTAGTGCTAATTAGGAATTGGATTTTTTATCTCTGTAGAGGTAAAAGCTGATCTGAGGGCAGGCTCAGCTGCCAGAGCAGCTTCTTCAGTGCAGTTCTTGCTGTGTGGGTAAGAACTCTGTTTCCTCTGAATGTGTGATCAGGGAGTGTTGATGGCACACGGGGTACAGGGAACTCACTCCTGTGGTTTGGGCTGGCAGGGATATTTTACAGAGGGTTGTTACCCCCAGAACTCACTGCCACATCAGTCCCATGGCTGCCAGAACAGCAGACTGAAGGGGTTTATTTTATTCATAGTTTAGTGATGATTTCCTGACATCTGAGGTGTAGAAAAGTGGGGAAAGGAGCCCACTGGTGCAGTTTGCAGAAGGAGAAAGGAGTAAAAGATTGAGCTTCACTTACTTGAAATTCAAACTGATAGGATTTGCTCTTTGAAAGTAGGAGAATATCTCATTTTGGCTTTGAAACTTTCAATGTTTTTGAAGGCTAATGAAGCACAGTGAGGCAGCTGCGAGTGGAATTCTTCACAAGGACAGCTGACTGCCCAAACAGCTTTTAAAACAAAGACTTTGGGAATTCAAAGGGCTTTAAAGCAGCTCTGAACTGTGCTCAGCTGCTGGGTGATCCACTGCGGTTTGCTGTGGAGCAGAACATGTACAAATCCTCCCTGGCTGGAGTAGGGCTGTGAAGTATTTAATACTCTGAGTAGCCTGTGCAGATAGTCCTGTGTTCTTCCCCAGAGTTTGGGTTATGCTGTGTGCCCTCACCCTGACTGAGGACAGTGACAAATCCAGACCTTTAATTCCAGAGGAATTGGCAGCACTGAAATGATTTCCCTGCCATCACCTCCCTCTGTTTTCCTGTGTTAATTTGACCTGGCAATGTCCTACCTGTGTGGGGATTTCCCCTTCCCTAGACCTTTATCTGTGCTTCCTGCATCCATGTGGCCTTGGCATGTTCCACAATGGATGGATGAGCTGGGTGTAAATGTTTATATTTTGTACAGCACCTTCACACAGACTTCTGAGGTTCTGACTCTGTAAATTGCTCATTATTTTTATGTAGATCTTAAAACCCAATTCCACTTCATGGTCTGTTGGTTCTGCACTGTCTAAAACAGACTCCGGGTTGGCTTTCAGGGGTGTGACCCAGGTTTTACCCACAAACATGCTGCTCTTCTGGAAAACAAATTCAATTTATTATTGGATGTTTCCTTGACCCCCCATTCCAGTAATAGATGTCTGAAAAAATGATATAAAAATCATCAAGTGCTGTAGAAACCGTTGGTAATGATGAAGTGCTTGTCCTGCAGGTTTATTTGCACATTTTGTTAAGTGAAACTGTCACCTCCTTTTACATCTCACAACTGTTCCTTGTACAGAAAATAGCTGTAAACAATTTAGTACCAAAAATTCTTCTGCCATTTTACCCTCCTGTGAAAGAATGAGAAGTTCCTCAGTTTTTGTTCTTTTCACTACTAATAAATAGAAACCATTGCAGCCAGTGAGGGGAAATGTTACAGAAGCTTTCAAATATTTTCTTGCTCTCCATGACCTTTCTAAACATGAACCTGAGGAAGTCTTTGTCAAAGCTGCTTTTTCCCCCCCAGATTTCCTCCCCAGGTGTTCAGGGTGAGGCTCTATTGCAGTGCTGGGCTGCAACAGCTGCTCACACCATGGAGCAGAGCTGGTGTCACAGCCAGGACAGGATGGAGCTGAGTATTCCAGGGAAGAGACGTGGCAAAACATCCTTCAGCCCATGAACACTTTGCCTTAGTGTGTGTTGAAAGGTTTTTCTTCTGTAACCACTGTCCTCAAAAAATACAGATCATTTCTTTGCAGCAGCCCCAGCACAAGCCACCAGCAGGATTTGGGTGTTGCCGGACTGGCAGCAGGGAGGGGAAATTCACCTGGTGCATCCTGGGGTGGTTCAGGAGAGAGGCAAAGCCTTGGGCACACAGAGCTTTAAGGAAAGAAATGCTCTTCAGCACAGCCAAGTAACTGCAGCAAAGGATTGTCAACCTGGAGCATTTCAGTGCAAGCCCCAGGAAGGCTGACTGGGCCAGGAGGGCTGAGTCCCTCCTTGTCACGTGCCCAGGGTCCAGGTTTGACAGAAATGTGGCCCCAGTCACAGCCATTGGTGTCCCTCCAGCTGTAGCTCTTGTATGGCTTCAGTGTTTGATGTCCCACAGCAGCTCCTGCTGGGTCAGTGTCAGCTGCCAGCACTTGGCCCCATTAATCCAGTGTTTCTGTGCATGCCATGGGATGACATCACTGATGAGACCAGTTCATTCTGGATGTTGTGGAGCAGTAAAGCAGAAAGAAAACTTCTGATACATACACTGGGAATCTGTGTAAAAATCGATATTACAGATTTCTGTCAGTTTTCTTCTTTCTGCCCACACTGCTGGTTCTCTTCTCTGTGTCTGGTGGAGATGCCCAGGGCTAATGTTCTGCCAGTTCATGGTTTAATTTTCCATAACTGCAGAGAGACAAGAGAGGGAGTTTGGATCTAACAGGAATGTTGTTCATCTACAGGTAACACTCTGTGTCTCCTGCCCATCCTGCTCTGCTCAGTGAGCTCCAGTTTCAGGATGAGCCCCAGGAGGACTGGGATAAAGGGAAGGAACCCTGGATTCTCATAGCTTGACCTGAAGGGAACTGAAGCTGAAGTGAGCCCTGTCCTTCCCCAAAACTGGCTCAGGGAGGTGGGGACTCAGCCAGCACATTCTGGTGTCTGGGTTCCCAGTGCAAGCCCCCAGCCTCTCTGGGGGCTGTGACCCCAGAAGTGACCCCAGAGCTGTTCTGCTGGGTGGGACAGGGACACTTACTCTGATATTGAATCCTAGCAGGTCACTGATCACTCCTGAGACAGCAGAGAGGATGACAACCCTTGTGATGTTGTAGATCAACGGGTTCATGGTCAGTCCATACAGCCTGAAGGGACTATCCAATTCCTGCAGTGAAAGGACAAGGAAAAGAGTCCATCAGCACTCATCAATACCAAAGAATTCATCCTTTGGTTTTAGCTCAGCACTGGCACTCCAACAGCCTGTGCTGCCTCTGTGTCCTTTCTTAAACACATGCACAGGAATTGCCAGTGTTCCAGAGACACCTCCTGCTGAATCCAAAGGTTCTGCAGCAACACCAGCTGCACCAGAGCCTGACACTCCAGGCTGCACAATTACCCAGCCTAATCTTTGGGACTTCCAGACTCTGTTCCCTCCTTCCCAAATCTCTCCCTGCTGCTGGCAGTGAGCTCCAGCATCAGAGCTGCTGAAGGAAAATGGGACTGGGGTAGTCAGGAGATGCTGTGCTCCCACCAGCCTCTCCTCTCCCTGAGTTAAACCACTGCCCATCAAAAGTTCACAGCACTAATTACCCACACTTGGCCTTGTACTGCTCCCTCTCCTGTCACAGCTACAGGAGCATGGAAAAACCCCCCTTGTGAGCACTAAATTCAAGGGCCAAGGGAAGGACAGGGCCACATGGCATTGCCCTAAGTCACTGATTCCATAAAATCCAGCCACTCAGGCAGAGCACCTTACCTTCAGCAGCTTTGTGGACAGTTTCAGCACATTGTTCACCAGAGACAGCTGCTCCTTCTTGTTTGGCTTTTTCTCCATCTTCAGGTACAAGTTTATCTGTGACAGACACCACAGGCCAGGGGTTGATATTCCAGCACCAGCCCCCAAGTGATTCCTAACTAAGGGAAATTGGAGCCATTTTTGCAGTCTGCTGTCACTCCTGAAGCAGTGAATATAGCACTGGTAACATAATTTTTTTTTCAACTGTTTTGGCTGACACACATTAACCCAGAGACCAAAATCAGCTAGAACTTTGGAGTTTGAGTCTGTCCCAACAGGACCAGCTTGTCCCTCCTATACTGACCAGTGCTTTGTTGCCTTCTGGTCAATTCCCAAGTTTTAAAGTTTGATTCCAGTATTTAAGCTGGTTTGAAATACAATCATTATATCCAAACAAACCACAAAGCCCAGGGGAGAAGAAGCTAAATGGAGCTACCTGCTCAGTGAGCAGGATGGAAATGTTGCTGTATTTCTTGTTGGTCTCAGAGCCCAGAGATGCCAGACGTAGCAGAAAGAGAAGCAGTGCTGCCTCCCACATCAGGAACTCCCAGTTGTAAGCTGCACTCAGAAAGGTTTTGTGACCCTTAAGAACCTGTATGGGGAAAAAACAAAGCACCAAATGTTAATGCCAAGGTGCCTATTCTTGGGACAAGTGCACAAGCACTGCCCTTGCTCCTCCTCTGCTCAGCCCTGTGTGCTCTACAGCCCCTGACAGCTCTTCCCATGAAGTGTAAATCATTCCTGTGATTGGGGTTACAGTGAAAGGTCTCATTTCTAACCTGGCTTTAGCTTGGAATTGGATGTTTTTTCCTTCTGTTCAGCAAAGGAGCCTTGTTCCTCCTGTCCCCTTCCTCTGTCCAACTAACAGGCAATGAAGTGCCTTTCCTTGTCCCACTGGCAGCCTCAGAAGGGCTAAGCTGCTCCTGCCTTTCCCAGTATGGACTCACACAGCAGGACTGGGATTGTCATTCCTTCCTCTGGACACCTGTGGCTTACAAGAACAGTCATAGCAGTGACAGTGTCTACAAACCACCAGCCTCTGCCACCACAGCTGCCCCTTCAGGGGATCAAGAACCTGCCAGAACACAGCACTGACCAAGAAAACAGCTCCAGCATTGGCACTGCTGCCTGTACCAGGTTTAGTGAAGGGTTAAAAGGTGCCACTAATAGTTCTTGACCTGCTTTTCCACATGGTGGTTACAGAGGATGCTGCAATCAGCCCTCTGGAATAAATATCCTGTGAACACCTGAGGTCTGTAGGCAGAGTCTCCTCTCCTTTATGCCCAAATGGCCATGTCCTGAAATTTTCCTAATGATTATAAAACCCCAGACCTTGCTCTGCAAGCACAGAATGAACCCTTTTCCAACTAAAAATGACAAAGCTCTTAAAAAATGCAACACTCTCTACATTACTCTGAGCTCAAACAGCTCCAGTTCAAGTTTTTTGTAGGCTGGTGAAAGAAAAGCCTCCAGCACTTGGGAGGGTTTCCCCTACTTTATAAACCATGAAGGTTAAAATCTCACCTGGGCACAGCAGATAAAAGCAATTGAAAGAGCCAGTAAAAAGACTGAGGACACAACAACATCCACAGACCTCTGGGGGCCTCGTCTCTGCAGAAACAAGGACAGGGGGTCAGGGCTGAACTGGGGTGTGCAGCCAAAACTCACCACAAACTATGACAGCTGCCACTGTCACGTCCTCTGCTTGTTAACAATGGAGCTTCCCAGCTCCATTAACACATCCTCTGCAATGACCAAATCCCAGATCAGAACTCACCTTCAGATAGGAGCGAAGGGACAACCAGATCTTGATGTTCTCCACCTTTTTGAGCCTGAAGTGAGGGATTTCATATTTCCTGGCTTTCCGAGCAGATGTAATGTGACTGAAGAGCTTGGCAAACAAAAACCTCTACAAGTTAAAAACAGAACCATAAATTAGTGTAAAACAGAACAGAGTACCTGGGATTCTTAGTACTCTGGCAAAAACGGTCACTGGGGAAGCCCAGCATGAGACCTGGGTGCTCAACCTCTCTGGCAGCAGCTGATTTCATAGAATTCCAGACTGGTTTGTATTGGGGGCGACCTTAAAGCTCATATTTTTCCAGCCCTTGTCATGGGCAGGGACACCTTCCACTCTCCCAGGTTGCTCTAAGCCCTGTCCAACCTGGCCTTGAACACCTCCATGGATGGGGCAGCCACAGCTGCTCTGGGCAACAGAAAGGGGACAGAGTAAAACTTTGAGAACAGGTAAGGGGATGAACAGGGGTGTCAGGAATGGTATTGATAGGTATAATTTGTGACTGATCAATAAGAGCCTTCCCAGAGTCCCCTCCCTGACCTTGGCAAGGGCTGGAATGAGATGAGCTTTAAGGTCATCATCCCATTTTTATTCCTGCTCGCCAGGTTCCTGAAAGGCACCTTTACACCCACCTGTTTGTAGGTTCTCTCAGCAACACACATCATGAAGAAAAACATCCAAGTCAAGCACAGCCTTTCCAGGAAGTTGATGGCAGACAGGATGAGCACAGGGGTGCTGGCAGGGGCTCCACAGAAGATGTGCAGGAGCTCCATCAGAGAAACGGAGCAGAGCTGCTCCAGGTTATCCGTGCGGAACAGTCTGTAGAGGAATGGCAGGAAGGCCAATCCGATGGTGATGATGTTTCCCAGCATTTGATACCCCACTCCTTGCTGGTGGGCATTAACCTGGCAAGCAGGAATAAAAATGGGGTGATTACCTGGGATTTGCATCAAGGAGAAGGCCTATTGGGATAGCATCAATTCACACAAGCAGTCAGTTCCCCTTCCCTTCACAGGAGAGAGCCTAAAATAATTCCACCCATTTTAGTCCAACCCCCCAAAATCAGCCAAATAATCAAACCCCCACCTTCAGCACCCTGCAGAGACAATCAGCAATAATCAGCACTTGTCAGTCTTCAACGGACCTGCTAAATTGGGGGTTAGGCAACTTTTCAGTAGGAACATGTGGGACAACTATCTTTGCAGCTGGGGAGGGACCAGTTTCATACTGCCCCTAATATTTGCATTGTAACTGTTTCCAGGGGTTTTGGTGGGTGTTTTCTAAAGTGTGAGGGAGAGGTTGCAATGCCACACAGCCCCCTTACCCTGCTCATGATAATCCCACTGATCTCCAGCACAGACATGTCCACCTTCTTGCAGTCATTCCCTTCCCAGATCAGAGCACTCACTTTGGCAGATGCTGGGCTGGTGTTCTGCAGCCAAAAGAGATGGTTCTAGAAGAGAGAGAGGAGTGCAAAACACAGGTCAGCTCTTTCTGTCCTGCTGTAAGTAATGCCCTTGCCTAGAATGCATTTGGATTGAGGGGGGAATTCCATTTTGGGTGAAATACTTTGTTTGGGATAAGCATGGTGCAGAGGGAAGGGACGGACTTTGATAATTGAATCATTGACATTGTTTACAGAATTCCAGATTTCCATGCGATTTTGGCCTCATGCAGGTTGCTCACCTTATACCAACAGCATCCCCACGTGCCACTCACATTTGAGAAGACGGGGGGAAGAAGGAGAAGCGTTCCCAGCTCCTGGATGGGAATCACCAACCTGCTGGAAGACGTCTTCCTTGGGGTCCCTGCGGGAGTCCCTGGCGCAGCGCTCCTCGCTGTCGCTGGTGCCGGAGGAGCGGCACTCGGGGCCGTGCAGGAGATCGTCCCACAGCATGTCCTCGGTCTCCGAGTCCTGCCGGGTGCTCTCTGAGTCCCGCCGGCTCACGCTGCAGCTCCGGGGCCCCACGCTCAGGCACGACCTGGGGTCCTGCAAGAGCACCAAATTCACACGGCGCAGCCCCACGCACCGTTTGTAAAACCAACCCCATGCACCATTTGTAAAACCAACTCCTCCTCTTCCTCTTCTTCCTCCTCCTCCTCCTCTTTCCCCACAGCTTCCCAGGGAGTTGAGTGCTCCCAGTTGTACCCACATGGTGGAAATGGTTTAAGACAATGTTTGGGGAAAAAGCATTTCTACACCAGACTCACACAGACCCCATTAGTTCCCCAACTCCATTCCCAACCTACAAAATAAAAACTGATGTACTCATTCAAATACAAAAATGGGGTTTTTAATGCCTTTTGCATAATCTGTTTTAATATTTCATTTCTATTTTGTAATAATTTATATGTTTTCATATTTATAACTTGATATTCACATATTTTATTTATATTTTATTTTCAGATAGAGGGAGTGGCAGGGGCAAAAACCAAATGAAGTGACCGTCTCACAGAATGGATTCATTCCTTCATTAAAGGAGTTGGATTTGATCCCTGTGGGTCCCTTCCAACTCAGGATAGTCTGTGATTTTAAAGTCAAAATGTATTAGCCTAAAAGCTGCAAGCACAGCGCTTCCTCCCATCTACAAAAGCAATTGCAGCAATTCCACAGGAGCAATTAGAGGCAGCTTGGACTGTCCTTTGCTGCCAACAGAGTTGTTTGTTTGTTTGGGGTCTGTTTAACAAAGCAGTGCAATCAGGATTGAGAACATTGTCAAGGTTTACAAAGCTGCCAAGGAGCAGGGAGGGAGAAGGTCACAGCTTGCACCTGAGGATTCTGAAGAAGAATCATTTCATAACGGTCTGTTCTGATGGAGGGGGTTTGGAATGCAATGAGCTTTAAGGTCCCTTCCAGCCCAACCCATTTTCTGATTCTGTGAACCCTGCCAGGCCTGGGAAAGCTCCTTCTCCTGACTTTATGACCATACCTGCCTGTATAATGTGGATTCCAGTTCAGACTCCACAACACTGTCAGAGTCTCTGGCACCTTTCAGGGCTTGCTTGACCTGCCAAGAGCAAAGGAAAATCACCTCATTATCCATAGCAAAACAAGGTGTGGAAAACAGCACAAATCCCACCTAGGTACCTGTGAGACAGGCTGGTTCAGAGAAACCAGAGGCCTCTTTTTCTTCTCCTCATAGCTGTTGTCACTGGAAGCCCCTTCCATGCTATGCTGTAACAGGATCCTTTGTGCCACGGCCTCAGCATCCTCTTCACTCGACAGCTCATCAGAAACACCGTCCCTGGTGGTGCCATCATCCTACAAATGCACAGCCAGAGCCCCCACACAGGACCAGCCTGAGTCCCATCAAGGCTCAGAGGCAGAGCTGCCCCCTGGCACAGCCCTCGCTGCCTGCAGAGCCAGCACATGCTCCCCACAGAACACTCAGAGTTCTCTTGGCATCACAGAGACTTCACAGACTTTAACTCCTTCCCCCCACTCTTGTCTTGCCCCAGAGGGAATGAGAGGGAATTTTGGGTGGGTGGAGTTGGAGTTGAGGCAAAGGCAGGAAGAGGAGAAGGCAGTAGCAGCTCTTGGCTGTGCCTTACCAACAGCCTCAAGCCCAGAAGAGATGTATCTGTGAGCTGGGGGGTAACAGACCCAAAATCCTGGGCTGTGCCCTTATACTGAGCTCTGCTCCTCTCCAAACACCTTCACAGAGAGGAGCTGGGATGGCACAGTACAACAGAATTCCACACAGGATCTATTCCAAGTTCTTCATGTGGAGTTAACATACCACTGACCCAGAGGAGACACAAGAGCAATTCCCCAAATCTTTATGTTTAACGTTTTCAACAGAGGTCACGATGCTTCAGCTCTTTCTCTCTCCCCAAGGGATGTCTCAGTCTCGCAAGACAAAATATTTTACAGAACTGCTTTTGAAAATGGCCAATTTATTTAATCATTATCAGCACTCTCCCTTAACTGAACACCATGTGATCAGAAGTCTTCACAATTAAATGAGCACTTTGGTAAAACAGACGCTTCCAGCACTGTCTGTGTTTGACCATGCTTGGTCAGGCTGGACAAGGCTTGGAGCAACCTGGGATAGTGGAAGGTGTCCCTGCCCATGGCAGGGCGTAGAATGAGATGAGCTCTAAGATTCCTTCCAACCCAAACTATCCCGGGGTTCTATTCTGTGATTATGAAAAGATGCTGACAGCAAAGTACCAGCACCTTTTCAGCTGCTCAGTGAGAGGCAGAAAGGGGTTTTTAGGTTCCCTAATGCAGGCAAAGATCAGCAGAAGGAGGGACTATCCTGTATTAGATAAACCACACAGTTAAATACCAACACGCTTCTGGGCACACAAAGAATACAATGAAACTGTGATTTCAAAGGGATCTCCCCTGGCAGTACCTGATGGCTCTTCTCCCCATCAGAAAGTTTACTTTTCTCTTTGGAGTGCAGCAGCCTGTGTTCAGATCTGGCCTGTCTGGGTTTGATGCCATCACCCATAGCACTCACACCACTTTCTGTCTCAGTCCCTTTCTCAGCTACCAGCCTTACTCTTCTATTCCTAGGAGAGAAAATACAATTAGATGCTTTTATGTCAGGGCAAAACTCTTTGGGGTAAAACATCCTGGTCTTCCCTTGTCACACAGGTGCAGCATCAAACAAGATACTCAAGGGATAAATCACTGTCTTTGGCTGACAGGCTTTGTGTGCTGAGTCTCTTAAAGAGATTTATATCTACTTCACCCTCACTCGACACTCCTTTTGTAACTCTAATAGTGTCTTAAAACTTCTAAACCAAGGGGAATTTTTTCATTATTTTTATTAAAAATAAAAAAAAAAAAAAAAAGAGCAATTCAGAAGACAGAAAGTCCTCGTGAAGAGAAAGCACCTGTAAGCTGGAAACTCACCAGGAAATTCACCTGGGAAAACAGGAGAAAATAATGAAATATTATCCTATACAATCTCTCCTCCTTTCCCTTGAATTGCTTTTAGAAAAGGAAGATGCCAAGGTGAGACAACTACCCAAACCAGAAGGCACAATTGCTTTTGGAAATCCGGTAAAACAGCAATATAATCTGAGCACTCACTCAAACAAGGTCACTTCTCTGATAAATAAAAATAAACTCCACCACATTCTACAGCTCATCTAACGCTTGGTTTCACAAGATCTAATCTTATACAGTCTAATTTTATATGATCTAATAAAGACATACTAAATATTCCTGAGGAATCAGCTTCCCACATTACTGAGAAAGTTTTAATTCAAAAGAGACTGACAGGCTGTGGGGATGTCAGTGACAGCACACGCTGTGCCTTCGTTCTCCAGGTGCCAAATTGCTCCCAGTGTCACAACAAACAGCACAAATCCAGCACGGATCACCCACCTCCTCTGGAAGAGCAGACTGGATAAATTGGTCAGCAGAGATGCAGAGCCAGACTGCTCTTCCTTGCTGGTTCTGTCAGGAGATGACCAACTGTTCCCATCCACGCCCACAGACCTGCGTAACTTCCTGAGTTTTAAGACAAGGAGAATTAAGTTTGTGTAAGAAGCTACTTTTCCTAAAAGATCCCACTGAGAATTGAACAACTTTTTGGATGCCATTTTTCTGAAGTCATACAAACATGACTTCCAAATAAAAAAGTTCTGCCTACACCCCCAGCACATCAGGGCATCACTAGGAAAGGTGCAGCAGACAAAATCTGGATGGAATCTTTGCTGCAGCAACCTAAGGGAGGGAAAACTTGATCCTCCCTCCAACCCTGTCCAGCTGTGATCCCACCAAGGCCCCGCTGGCGCTCACCTGCGGCGCCGGCTGAGCCCGTTGCTCCCTGCAGGTCTGTTCACCTGGGTGGACACGATCTGGCAGTGAACTGTCCCCAGCAGCAGCATAAGGCACAGGGGTCCCATCACTTCACTGGCACTCACAACAGGCACCATGAAGTACAGCACCACTGCTACGACTGCAGAGGGGGAAATGGCACCGACGCAAAAATTAAGAGTCTGTGTCAACTATTTGTTTTTATTCTGCTTTTTTGTGTTATTATTTAATTTCTGCAATTAGTGCCACACACCTTGAAATGTACATTGAGTTGGTTCCAGGCAAGATCCTCATGCTTTAGATTATGGACTACAAAACCTCAACTACAAAACCTAGATTACAGACTCACTAAGCTTGGAGAAGCCCTCTGAGACCATTGAGTCCAACCACTCCCCCAGCACTGCCAGGTCCACCCCTAACCCATTTCCCCAAGAGCCACATCCATACATTCTTTGATGTCACATTCCTTGCGGGAGAAGGTTTATGGCACAGCCTGTTCACTCACCTTGCATAATGTAGAGCACCAAGAGCCACATAAAAATACGCTGGGAAGTGACCTGGATCCACCACTGGCTGAACAAGGGGAAAAACACCACTCTCACAATTCCCTTCCGTGTCAGTGATGTCCAGGGAATTTCAGGCTTGGCTTTGGCAAAGGTAGAGCCTTGGAATTAAAGGGGAAACAAGCCATCATTAACTGTGAATCACAAGAACTCCCTTGCTGGAGTTCTCCTTTGGGCAGCCCCAGCCCTGCCATAGGGCTGAGCAAGGGCTGACAGCAGCCCAGCTTCAGGCACCAGTCAGAGGTACACAGCCCCAGCAGGCAGAGCTAAAGCAGCTCCTTGTCCACTCTCAGAGCTCTGGCTCTGGCTCTGACCCTTCCCTGCCCACCCAGCCCTGCTCCCACCAACCACTTCTGCAGAGCCACCCCGAATCCCTCCTGCTCTGCTCTCAGGTTTTCAGCGCTCCTTTTGCCCCAGTGCTCATGAGCAGGGGCTCCCCTGCCAGCAGGACAGGTTCTGCTTCCCCTGCTCTGCATAAAGCTGTGAGGCACCGACAGAACCATGGAATATCCTGAGCTGGAAGGGATCCACAAGGATCATCCAGTCCAACCCCTGCCCTGCACAGACACCCCAACAACCCCACCCTGGGCACCCCTGGCAGCGCTGTCCAAAGGCCGTGCCCATTCCCTGGGGAGCCTGGGCAGTGCCCAGCACCCTCTGGGGGAAGAACCTTTCCCTGATCTCCAGCCTGACCCTCCCTGGCACAGCTCGTCCAACTGCTCTCTCGGTGCCATCCCTGTCTCAGAGAGGAACGAACAGACCGAGCCCCGCTCACCGCTGATCAGATCGACGTCGATCAGATCGGGCTGGATGTGCCCCTTTTTCTTCGGCTTGTTCTTGAAGCCCTGCGGGGCGGAACACACAGCNNAAAGGACAAAATCAGACTTTTGTTTATTAAAAAAATACTTTACAGGAAAAAAATTCTATGCATTCCGCAGGACTATTTTACAAAGAAATAGCTTAACAGTTTGACACTGGTGTACAGTCAGCTACCGACAGCGCGGGGGGGCGCGGGGCCGCCCCCGCACACGCGCGAATGTCAATAAATACACTAAGGCCGCACAAAGCAAACAGTCGTCCAGGCAATTGTACACGTCCTCTGGAGGCAGAGACCTTAGATAAATTAAAACCACAGAAAAATAATCGTAGCTGCCAATCAAATCAAATTAAATCACGAAACAGCAATACAGGAGTCGGTATCTTTACACGTTGTACAGAGAAATCAGGAGAAAGTGGGTGTTTGAATGCTAGGGGTGCCCTGGCCACTGCTCAGAGCCCACGGGAAGGTACAGAGGGGGCTGTGGGGGAGAGGAAACGATCCCTCCAGGCCTCTCGCAGCCCCTCGGGCAGCACAGGGCTGCCGAGGCTCAGCACTCCCCGGGAACTGCAGTTCCGGAGTTCAGCGCTCAGGTCACTCACACCCCAACCCGGGGGGGTCACGCCCCATGGAGGACTTGGGGAAAGCTCTGCCAATTTGCTTTGTCCAGGGGAACTGAACTTTAACACGCAGGAAAGCTGGCGGAGCACAGCAGAGCCCCTGGGCTGCACCTGGGGAAGCGTTCCCGGTGAATCCCCTGGGAACACCGCGTGGGTGCCGCCCCTTTCCTGGAAGAGAACGGGGCAGGTACCTGCACAAAGCGGCCTGGAGTTTGTCTAGAGGAGAGAGGAAACCAAAGCCAACTGGTATTTCGGCTTTACACGGCATTTGCTAGTCCATTTCCAGCACAGCTGAGCCACTCGCCTTTGTCCCCGGGGTAAGCCTTGTTTTAGTCACCAGCACTTGATTTAAAGTGCCTCAGTTCTGTGTTTCACAGCTGATTCCTCCATGGACAGAGCACCTGGTCAGTGCCAGCTGTCTCCAGCATAAAGCAGGAGTGTTTTCCACCTGACACACATCACAGAGCAGATCCTCATGACTGGAGAATTGAGGATTTGCAGTAACTGACCAGCACATTCATATTTAGGACCTGTTCTGTATCTATCTGCTTTTTCTGAGAATAATTTTAAGTTATTAAGGACCTTAAAAATCATCCAGTCCCAACTCCCTGCCATGTGCAGGGACACCTCTCACTGGGCCAGTTTGCTCAACCTGGCTTTATAAACTTCCAGGGTTGGGGCATCCACAATCTCCCTGGGCAATCAGATCCTCATTACCCATCAAATTTCTTTCTTATCTCTAACCTAAATTTCTTCTGATCTGTACCCGTTCCCCCTTGTGCTGTCACTTGAGTTGCTGATGAACAGCCCTTCTCCAGCTTCCCTGTAGCCCCTGCAGATCCTGGAAGGGGCTGTGAAGTGTCCACACTGAACAGCCCCAACTTTCCCAGCCTTAGAACAAGCTATCAAATGTGCCAAAGTTTGATTATCTCATTAAGGAGCCTGCTTTATGAATTCTTAGAGAAATTAAAATAGCAGCTATTTAACATGAGATATTCGGAAATATTTACTCAATTTGTTCTGCTCAAACACTAAGTGGCTTGAACTCATTACTTCCTCTCTAAAAAGCCCTAGCTCATAAAAAAAATCAGTGTTCTACAGGTCTTGGTCTGGAAAACATTTGCATCCGCCCATCAAGGCTTTGTTCTGGGTAACTGAAGCAATGGCTGGACAGTGAGCAGCTTCCCAAGCAATCCCCCTCATACTTTATATCCAGAGTTGAGGTGGAATTTGAAAGTCTACCAGTTTGGTTAAAGTACAGCAAAGCTGAGCATGGATTTAGTAAGAGATTCTCAAACAGCTTGTTCCTCTCTCCCTCAGTCTTCCAAATTAGAATAGCATCAGCAACATTCAGGTCATTCAAAGATACCTTTATTTATGTGCATTTAAATCTGACTTTAAGTTAGTAGCTGAGCAGAGCACAGACAGCATGATGCTATTGATCATATTCTTCCATCCAAGAGGAAGTCAGAGCATTTTCCAGGTATTTCAGGCTGCTGTCACAGATTTCACTAAAGCTACAGCTTGGACAGTAGCACAAACCACCCTAGTCTTCCTTCATCCATTTGAAAACATTCTATTGGAATTTACAGAGGACTTCCAAACGGATTCCCTCTTCACTCCATTTCAATTTTCCCAATAAACAGACAGGTTGGTGCATGCATGGGGGCTCTTACTCTGTTAATTCTGCCTTTGCAGCTCAGCCTGCAGGCTCGCAGTGGCCTCTGCAGGTGTGTCAGTTCCTGAGTGATCAGTGCTGGCTGCCAGGGAAGGGCCACCTCGGGGATGGCCCTGCGCTGCCAGGGCCAGGGAGCAGCACGGGAGAGGCGCGCGACGGGCACTTGGAAGACTCGCAGACTTGGTCAAAAGGAAAGAACGCCCCTGGGAAATCTTTGAACGTGAAGGATGAACTGAAACCACTATTGCCTGTGAGGAATTTTACTTTGCACAACCCTTAAAGCTATGAAATTCCTCTCAACATAAAAAGTGGAAAAAACCCACCAGAGAACTGACAGCTCATTTCTGAGCCGCGCTGAGTCATCTAGAATTTCTGCTAAGATTAAATTACACCCCTGCATGAATCACATTACTTCTCATCATAAAAGCTTTCCATTCTAACACCTTATTTACACAGATTACTAAACGAGTCACTACCACTTCAATCTGTAAATTAGTTTTAAATTGAAATATTTCCTAGTCCTCATTTTTGTACCGAAGACAATACATACATACACATAAGGAGTAATACAGGTTCTAACTAATCACTGCAGTATCTTCTGAGGATTATTTCTCTATCAGTTTAAAATAGTGACCTCTACACTGAGGTGCTAATATGTATATAAAAGCCTACACAAACAATATTGCACAAAGTAAGATTTATAATAGAGTAACATATTTTAGAGACCCTTATAAAGAGAAGAGTAATAATTGATATTAAAAAGATGCATCCAGAACTAACACAGCATCTTTGCTTTTGTCTAGTCTAACATAGTGTTTCAAATCTTTCCTACCCCAGTGAGGATTAGAACAAATAAAGTTATCTGGAAACAGCTTAAGTTGCACCAAACCCCAACTTGTACTCTAAATGTGGGGAGGGGGGAGGGAGAGGGAAAAGGGACTTTCCTTTTGATGACTGGAAAGGGCAGTAATAAATGGGGTGAGTGAAAGTCAAATACAGATTACACATTAACATCCAGAAATATTGAAAGATTGTTTAAAAACTGTTGATAGCTGACACTCTACACATTGAGCACGTGCTGCTGATTTTTCCACAGTAACTGGGCACCCAGGAGCTACACATGGAAAAAGCAGTCCAACGCCAAAATACTCTTTATTGTGAAACACTAATACAGAACTTACACAGTAAGGCTGTCCTTATTCTAGGAAGTCAGGTATCAGCTCAATGCTTATTATATTAAGTGCATCAGTACAAGGGAAAGTGTGGATCCATTGGACACGTTACGACCCGATCAAAACAAGCTGCCAAGTTGGTTAAGTATTTTAAAGCCTTAAAGTGCTCAAAGATAGCAGTTTCCTCCACAAGACTACCAAGAGGTTCTCTAATTTTGACACTAGCATTTATCACGTTCAGGGAAGATGTATTTTGGAAGCAAAAACCCTCACACCAAACAACATAAGCAGTGCTATGAGAAGTGTTAGGTCAGTAAGTCATTGCATTTCAACAGGAATCAGACATTTGCTTCAGTTCTTTTTACAGGTCACCTTTGTAGGAATTGTAAGAAACATCAATTTCTATAGCTTGTATATAAACCAACATGTCAAGAACAGACATACCAAAAATTCCACAAATCATCAAAAGTGCTGTGCTTTCTCTATTTTTTTTTTTTTTTTTACTTTTTTAAGCAATTAAAATGAGATGGGGAAGTCACTTTGCAGGTCTTCTACAAAAGCATCACTTTCTGGTGAAGATTAGAGATAAAGTAAAAGTAGGGATATAACACTGACCAATGGAGTTCAATCATTTCGTGTTCCTGGAGGAATTTCAATCTGACTTTGAGAAGATATTCAGCATCTCTTTACTTAAACAGAAAGAAGTGGTAGACCACTGTTACAGGTTGTACTAAGGGGTTAAAATACAACTTGAATTTTGCATAATCTGTGTAAAAAAGATATGCTTGACATTTTGGAATGTCACCTTTCTTTATAGAATTATAGGCAAGATTTCTCCAATAAAACATAAGCCAGTTATAAAACTATAACTTCACATCAAAATTTTAAAAAGTTGTTTAAAAAATGTTTGATTATATACATATCACACAGAAGAGCCTGCATGATCCTGTGGATTGTGTTGCTGATCAGACTCTATTTTAAAACCTGGAAGGGGCTGGGCCACCTGATCTGGTTGCACAAGTCCTGATATTGACGAAACAGAGGAGGAGAGCACCCCTGGGGTAAGCTGAATTTCTATACCTGGTTCTTCAGACTCTATTTTTACACTCACACCTTGGGGTTCACCTTCTGCCTCTGTGTTTCCAGGAACATTACTGTTCAGGCTTGAATTGCTTTCTGCTTTTGGAGAAGTCTCCCCCACGGGGTGATACTGTTTGAGTCTGATGTGCCAGGCTAAGCTGCAGACTGCTGACACTGTTTTGAACTGATGAATGACATTTCTAGGGATGAAGTAGATGTCATTGTCACACAACTGAATCCTAGCATAGCGAATGCCTTCCCGTCTCATTTGGTTTAGTTTGGCTTCGTCCACCCATTGAACACACTGGGAGAAGGAGAGATGGGAAAGTTAGTGGTAAACCCTTCAAACAATTCAGCATCCTCCTATTTTCAAGTTCATTCATGTCTAAATCAGAATGTTTCTGTTTCATGGATAAAACTTCAAATTCAAATGAGAACTGGACTTTTAAAATACAATTTCTCTGATGTGCACATCTTGAGAGAGGAGAATGAAGAGGCTTCTATAGCTATGGTTAAAAACAACAAGTGGTGACATGGGCTGCATTGTTTGGGCTGACAGGTCTGAGTTGAGATGCTGTCACATCAGATATCAGAAAAAGCAGGAACAGGCACACATGACTTAATCAACAGATTGTTTCTACAGCACACCCTGTGACTCACAGCATGAACCTAGGGGAAAGGGAAAGAAAAAGGTCCCTTCCAAATGAACTATTGTATGCTGAAACACAAGGCAATTGCCCCAGAGAGCTGAGAACTGAGGGCCACTGGGGATAGAAAAGGGCCGACTTTAAGGAAAATCTGGGATCTGTCAGAAACTACTCCCAAAACACCAGGAATGAGCTGCCATGAGGGCAGATTTGATACCTGTGACACTGGAGGTTCATGCAGGTCCAGCTGAAGTCTCTGCACAACATCAGTGAAGTCTTCAGCATGAAAACAAACCACATCTTTGGTTATACGAGGCTGGTCACTCCTAGAAAAACAGGAGAATTCCAAGAATTTTTTAAAGTATTTGAGCTACAGAGCATTACAGCTCTTCCCAGCAGAAAGCTTCACTGAACCAATGACCTACTTCAGTGCTAACACTGTGCACAAAGTCTCAGCACTTCTCAATAGTGTATTATTTTCAGAAAGAGGGATAATTCATAAATTTCCCATTTTTCTTTCTCCATTTTTGCTGCATTCACAACAGCAGTGATATTTTCATGGACGATATACTGAAACGCCTGAGAACCAGGTTCAAACTGCCACTATCAAAGTTCTCTGTGTTCTAGGAACCATAATTTGCCTCAGTTCCTCCATTCTACAATTGGACAGAATAATTCTGCATTAAGGAAGAAATGTAAAATTACAAAGTAACACTGAAGTTGAAGCAGTGAGGAGTTTTATTCAACAGCTGTGAATCAGAGTGAAGGAAATCCTGGCATCTTTCATTCTAATGATATTGCTAATGATGCTATCTAATTTCTACTGTAATTTCTAGCTATTACAATGATGCAAGTCTAGCTTCTCTGCAAGGTCAACAGCAATATCCTGGGTACCTGACCTGAGAAGGCATTGCAGCTGTGAAATTAATTACAATGAGCTTTTAGACTACTGTTACAAAAGCTCAAATTAATATACCTGCTCAGGAAAAGAATAATCAAGGATGATGGTCCAGGTATAATGCTTTTGTATATCACCATAATAGTCTAGAAGCTGCTGTTACAAATTTTTTACTGCCTCAAGAAGAAAAAATAGCAGCTATATAACTTGAGGTTTTCAGCTCTGGGCAACTTTTGTCTCTTTATAGGGTTTAAACCATTTCTAAGTAGGTTTGTTTTCCAAGAAATTATAAAAAAAAAAATAATAATAATAATAAAAAAAGAATAGCTGCATTCCAGCAGCACTTACCATTCCCCAAACTGCACAGCCTTGAGCACCCCGACAGCAGCTGTGCTCTGCCAGTCAAAGCCCTGCCCCACGTGGTCAGCGTGAGCTCTCGTCCTGTCCTCGAACAGGACCTCGCGGGGCTCGCTGGTCCGAGGTAGGTACTGCAGGTTCTTGATCTCGTTCATGGACCTGCAAAGAGATAAAAACACACTAAAAATGTCCCAGACTGCTCAAAAATAAACATTTGTCTTGAAATAATCTTAAAATCCTGGGTGCTATAGGCTTCAAAGGAATAAAGCACTTCCCTCTGATTTTTTCTAGGTGTTTGTTCAGTGAAAGATTGAAACAAAACCAACAAAGTACAATTCAGGTTATGAGATCAACCTTTACAAAACAAATCAAAACACATAATTTCTGTGATTTAGTACTTGTGCTGAAAGACTTCCTCCAAGAATGTATTGGTATGTAAAACAGAGCTATCTTACAGAACCTGAGCTTCAGTTATTTAGGAATATGTCCAAAAATTCTTCTTGAAACGACAGTTAAAATATGCTTCCAAATCTCCTGAAATTTGTCTTAGAGCACTCTTTTAGAGACAGAAAGCAAGAATACACAACATTTCCTGAGCCAACAGGCAGTGTTCCAAATGCTTTAGCACCGACATTAGAATGCAGCACGAGCAGTAAAAGGATCTCTGCTGTTTTACAGCATTCCATCTGCACGAATTAAGTCTCCTGAAGGATAATAACAAGAGGTTTTAATCTTAAAGCACTGATCTAGGACAGGTGAGAAGTACCGAAAGATACTGTGAGAAGTAATGAAATAAAATAACCATCACAGGTAACATTAGCTTTATCAGCTGAGCCGCTTTGAAACAGAAGTGAAAGTGAAACTTAAATCTGAATCAGTCCTCTGCAGAGCCAATTACACATCGAGTATTTTGCTTTTGTTCTCAAATCTGACACAGACTTAACTGCAATGTTTTACCTCGAGTACAAAAGGAAACCCAAACCTTACCGGCGCCGTTTGAAGGGTGATTTTGGCATATCAGCTGTGGGGATCATCTGCTCTCCCGGCCTCACCCACATGATAGGCCCATCATCGCTCTGGGACCTGCACTGCAGTCTGAGACTGGAAAGAGTCCCCCAGGGCAAAGTCATCTAAAAGAAAACAGGAACAAAACAACCCACAAAACACACATAACACAAAACACTGGGTGAGATAGAAAAATTAAATGATGCCTTTGGTAAAACAGGTTCAAATCTGCTGTCAAAAGAATTGCATAGAAACACAGTAAGTTTGAGAGGTAAAAGATATTCCAAGCTAATTTTATCAAGCATAGTCTTTAGGGAAGTAAAGGTGCACGTAGTGCATGCATATATAACAAATTTGATTTTTTAAAATTAGCTAATTCCATGCCTTGCAATAGGACACGGGAAAGAATGAACCTCAGTAGCCCAAATAAGCACATCAATAAAGAAAACACCTTACAGTTTCTAATTATTTGGAAACCTAACAACTGCTTAAATATCTACAGCACTCTGAACACACCACAAATTACTGCTTACTCTAAGAAACGGAGATTCTTCCAACATATCTAGGAATTCTGGGAAGTAGTCCCCAACTTCTTCATCCACTGCTCCAACCAGGCTGATCTGGCGCATGGGTCCTGCTCTGTAGGTGCCACAGCAGTACGTCCGATTGACCTGAGGGCCGCACAGGAGACACAACAGCACCACAGCTTTAGTTCTCTTACAGGAGAATAACACTGACTAATCTAACACAGCTGGGATGAATCCTGCACTCAGCTACATCTGTTTCAGTAGATGTGCCTTTGGGAATATGCACAGGGACTGTTTAGAAGAGAAGAGAAAGAAAGGACTCCTGCCTGTACTCCTGACAGGAAATCCTTGTGAAGTCTGAATAACAGCAAGTGAATATTTGACTAATTCAGGAACAATTCAACACTTCCAGGCTGACTTGAGAAAACAACCACACAAGGTTTCATTGTGACTCAGCCTTTCACCAGCAAGCTTCAACTCTCCACTAGTTTGTGCAGATGACTGTTGCTTCTACATTTCAAACCGGATGCTCCTGGGATATGCACATGCCTCATTTCAGTCCTGTCCCTGAGGTCCTTCCCCTGGGACAGCAGTGAAAAACCTCAGTGTCCTTCCTGCACTGGTTCTGGTGATGTTGTTATAGTATACACAGAAAATTGGACAAAAACCAGAGGAAATGAGAGGTTTAGCTGGAAAGCCAGTGCTCATGAAGAAGAATTTTAGGACAACCATTTGCAGTAGAACCTGCTGTCAGTGCTGGGGCCAGAAATACTTTACTGTCACAGCTCCTGGACATCCTCTAGAACACAGACTGTCCCACTTTCCCGGGTCATCTGGAAAGTTTTCTTGCCAATTTCCTGTTCCCTGGCAAGACTCCAGTGTTCTGTAGCCTCATCCTATGGACTGCAGCTGGAACGTGCCATATGGCCACAGAGGAGGTTCTGTGCTGGTACCACAGCTAACTGATGTTACAGACCACAAGTTCTGCCATAATTAGCCTGTTCTGCACACTCAGTTATATCTGAGCCCCAGCCTTCCATCAGCTTTCAGTTCTAGGGGTGAAAAACTACAGCTGCTCTCCATGGCTGAGTGGTGAGCCAGTACAGACAATTACTGGTAAATCTGCAGTTTAACAGTCGTGTTCACAAAGTGTAATGACTTTTATAGCTCCACTTATAGATACGTAGATGCAGCAGCTTAGCTTTAAGTTAGTTTCAGTTTTGCATGTTTAGCCAACAAACCAGATGACATTAAACTACTCCACTCAGTTGTTAAAGGTAAATTAGGAGAGACTAATAAAGGAAGACTAGAGTTACTGCTGCAATTTTATCCTCCAGCAGCAGCCATAGATATTTCACTTCTTAATTACAGGAGTTTAGCTCACTCTGTTTGCTGAATGCAGTTCAGAGCAGGAGCACTGGAATACCACAGCAATATTTTTGTTCTGTGCACCTACCAAAAAACTAAGCACCGAAGTACTCTGGTCCTTATCCAGTGAAATTTAACTGCCTGGCACTATTTATGTAAGTGGAGACAGACTACTTCCAGATGAGTTCTGTGCTATTGAAACCACCTGGTGAGAGTCACTAGCATTTTACAGGTGTTTGTCATGAGTTAAAATGAATTATAATTCCATATACAGTTCTTCCTTGTAGTGTTTTCAAAGGAAATGAAAAATGAGAAACTCCAACTTTGGGGTTTTTTTTAATGCACTGAAACAATGAAAAATAGACAAGAACTCAGGAGTTATAAAGGAAACAGTAGAAATACTTTAGGGAAATATTGGATTTCAACGCTTTGCTAGTTTTTAATAGAAATTAAAGGAATATACACACTTGGGAATTAAACCCAGGACATATTTACACTGAAAACATGCACCAACTCATGGCAATCCCCAGCAGGCTGTAGTACTCATCTCAAGCACCTCAATCACAAGGGATGTAGTCTACTAGCTTAATATGCCATGAAAAACATCTTCACAGCTTCTTTCTCATTCTTAATTCCTTTGGAGCAGCACTGGTTAGGCCAGTGGTCTCAAGAATATGACATAATGAACATCTAAAAGAACAGGCATCTTGCTCTCTCTTTACAACTGGGTGGTTTAGTGTCCCATGAGTAAGCACCCTGCTTACTGCCCTGCAAACTGCTTTGGCCTTTCATTCACCAAGTGCTCCAGATTCCCTCTTCCCAGCTCTATTCCCTCCACAGCCACCTGCATGCACGCCTCATTGCAGGAAAGAAAGCTGAGATGATGAAATAGCTGAAGTGCCTTCGTTATATCCATTAGGACCTCTCTCAGTGTTTTTTATTTTTGTTTAAAGTTCAACTCTTGTTTAGGAATTTAGTCGGGGTCACTCCAGTTCACACGGCTGCCAGAAGTGAGTAACTTCTTACCACAGCACCTCTCTTGCTATAATTTGTTCCCTGTGCTTCTTTAAAAGCTGCAGTGGATCATGAGCAGTAACTGCCACTGTTTTTACTGTTGCAAAAGGACAATGGGGCCAGTAAGGCCACTCAGGCAGCCTGTGCCCTTTCAAATGCCACCCAGCCATTACTGCTGTGTGCAGCCCCCACTCCACACACCCCACACTGACAGTGAGTTATGGGCATGGTTAAAATTAGCTCGAGTGCTCATGGAGACTTTTTCTCTCAGCTGCACCATGTGCCTATCAGTATTTCCCACACTTGGGTGAGAACAGCAGCAGACAGAGGCAGTGTTTCCTGTCAGAGCACAGAGCTGGTGTTCATTTGCATGCTCCTGAGCCACCCCAGCCCCAGCCTCACTACGGGTTAAGCGAGCAGCACAGGGTGAGAGGAGGACACACAGATGAGGCATCAGCTGGAGACAAATGAGGTTAGGTCTCAGAAGCTTCTCTCCAGTTGCAAGAAAAGCATGAATCAGTTGACAGCAACAATATTTCAGCATGCCAAGTCAGCTATAAAACCAACCACACAAACACTTGGCTACAAGGAAGAAAGCAGGAGCTCAAGGCTGGTTACTACTGAAGGGCAAGGCAGAGACACGCCAGCACAGCAAGGGTGACATATATGACTAAAATCTGACATAGTGCAGGACCATTGGGCATTGTTTAGATGGCTTCAGTGACAAAACAAATGAAGTTTTCAGTACAGATGCACAATTTCTCCATTTCATACTTTGGTAGCTACTGCTAAAAAAAAAAATAATTGCCCTTCCAGAATCAGAGAAGTTCACATAGGGCAGACAACCAAACAGTGATGTGGTTAACTGAAGCTCTCGGGGATAGGGTAACCTGTTCTAAACAGCAGGAGTAAGAAAACTTACCCAGTTATCACCTGTTGGCTGCTTCTCCCACCTTCTTCCCAGAAGGAACAGCAGCTTATGCAAAACCTACTTCCTCAATTCTCTTTCCTGGCCTCTTCCCAGAACCCCCACACACCCTCTGTGACAGTCTAACTGTTCTTTGGATTGGAGAGAGAATTCATCAGGCAGTTGATCAGTTGGGGAAAAAAAGCAGAAATGTTTTTTTTAACTCTAAATATATTCCCATTCAGTGAGTGGAACTAGAAGCAGTTGTACTGAGACTAGTGAAGAGGAAAATAAGAGTTCATTCTAGCTGCACTGCTAGGAGCTTTTAAATTACCGTGTGCCCCTATGTGAGGAAAGTTTACAAATTACTGCTCAGTGATTTGAGTCTTGAAAGCTCTCAGCCCAAGTGAACAAACTAAAGCTGAGCTCCAGCACTGAAGTATTAGAACCAAAGAGAGGCAATGCAAGCAAAAAATCCAGAGGAAACTGAAGCTTAATTATTTTAAGATACTGAAACCAAACATTTACGTAACAAATACACATTGGAGTGCTTTGCTATAAACGCATTGCCCTGAGAACAAAGGAATTCACCTTGCAAGGCAGTGAATTATCACTAGACTTTTACTAAGTCTTTCAGATTGAAGTCCTTATTTTGAATATTACAATTCAGTTTCTCTGAAAACACAAAACAGCTGAATGTCATGCACATTACCGTGTACACCAAGGTCACATTACCTTGCAGTTTACAGATAAAATTTTGATTTCTTGACACTGGATCTCCAGGATTCAAGACTCCCTAATGCTCCAAATCCCCTTGGCACAGGTCAGTGCAGCAAACAAACTCATGCACAGAGAAGGAACCCAGAATGGAGGCGACTTAACTGAGTCTCTTCAATTATAAATAATGAGTGTTACAGCATACAGTAGTGCAACATGCTCAATCTACAAAAGCGCAACTATGAAGTGCTTCTGTACTGTACAATTCTCATACAGAAGGGTCAAAAGTGAAGCTTGGCCACTCTGTTCATCCCTCACCAGAGCTGCCAAGGAACAGCAGCACAAGGGTCAGGTTCATTGCAGCCTTCTCCATTTCAAGACAAGCCAGCTTGCCAAACCTGGGTGAAACCATCACCCATTTCAATGTTTCCTTCAGCTTTTCCATCATCTGCATTCTCTGAAGAGCCCTGCTTCAGCTGCCTGTGACAGCTCCCCTGCTCTGTTTGCTCAGGGAGAACTACACTAACACACTTCAGCCAGAGAGGATTAACCAGGTCAGGCTGGAGCTGGGTTTAGAGACGTGGCTTAGACCAACTGAACCTTATGTCATGACTCAATCTTAATCAAGTTTAGACAGTACTTAAAATAGAATTAATTGAAGTACCAGCAGACTATAACCCAGCAAAGCCTCTTATTTATTACCACACATTCCTCACGTGTATTTATAGTGCCAGTATTCATGTTCACAGGACATTCACCAACAAAAAATGCAATTGTTAAATATTCCAGAGGCTCTGTTTAGCCATTTCAGGGGTCATCACATGTACTCAAGGCAGGATGCACTCAGGACACTAAAAACCACACATAAATCACTAATACAGAAGAGTTTAAAGCCCAACCTGTGGATACATTTCACATCTGCAGGACACAGGTGTGTGCTGTGCAGAAGTGCTAGTGCCCACAGCAGCACTTAAATGCTCAGAGACTGGTTTTGGAGTACTCTGCACCCAGGCACAGCTCTGTCAGCACAAAGAATTACTTAAACCCAGAAACAGAAGCTGGTTAAAACAAGTGCTGCAGCAGCTAATCATTGTCAAACAAGAAGCCAAGTGTCAGAATTATTAATTTAATGCTATTCAAAGACGCCACAGTGACCATGCAGGAACTTTCTGTAAAGCAATAATTGTTTTTCCAATGCAAATCTTGCTTATAAGTATTTGGTAAACCCTGCAGAGATCCAAAAAACCCATCCACGAGCATTAACACTCCAAAATCTGTTGTTAAAGGTGTGTTCCTATCATACTGAAGTGCACTCCACCACAGAGTTTCAGATTTATCCTTCTAACAGGTGAACTAGTAAATGTAATTAATGTCTAGAGTAAAGACCTTAAAGGTAATCAGGAGTTTGGATCCATTCTCAGACTAAACAGAAAGAAGCTTTATTCTAGCAAAAGGAAATTTATCTAAACCGTAATCTTGTTGTATAGGTACTTCTGAGCTTGATCACAAAACTGAAATCCAAGAGACTTTCATATGGGAATCTTGAAACTAGCTTAGTTCTTACTGTTGCATCCATTTAAGTTACATGGAGATACAGTTTCAGAATCTAAACTAGCTTAAGCCTACTAGGGAAACCAAGGGAGTAAATAAAATGAAACTCCTTTCCCACAATTAAAAAAATTCTCTAACCACCTTCAAGTTAGAAAGTTTGAACAGCATAAGGTACTGAGGGAATTAAGATGTTAAAACCACTGTGAATCAGATAGACTGAAACATGAAAAGTAATGTCATTGCAAAAAAACCCCAAAAACCCAAGACCCCAAAACCAAGAAACCCCAACTCTATTGACTAGAAAAGCAGTGCTAGCATTTGCAGTCTATGCAACTCTTGATACAGACTTGGTTGTTATCTTGAACTATCTCAGCGTTTCCCCAAGTTTAGAAGAAAAAGATGATGAGTGCAGATCCTTCCTCAGGTCACAGACAGCAATGTCTGAGGTGTGATTCACCAACTACCAGGGAGCACAGAAAAGCTTTAAGCAGAAACTGGAATAAACAGAGTAGTGTAGTCCTAACATCACCTTTTTTCATCTGCTTAGAAAATAAATTTGTGACTTGCCTATTTTAAATCATGCCTGCTCTGGGTTAATGAGATTAATCAAATCTAGGTATTGTGCAACTTTTATGCTTTTGAACAGTTCTTACCTGAGAGTGAAAATTTGAAATTGTTGTTGTTTCAATGTCCTTCTTGCCCAAAATTTCCATTTTCACTGGAGTGTTTGGAAAGTTAAAAGCAAAGTAATCCAGGAAGTCTGGTAAATAAGCAGCTGCTCCATGCACTATGGCTAAAGCATAGTAAGCTGCATTTTTATCATTTTCACTGAATGACAACGCAAGAAACTCTTCTGCAAATCTCTCCATCTCCACTGGAGACAAAAATGAGAGTTCATCCATGTAAGCGTGCAGGACCAGGGCACCTCCATTGGACTGATGCTCCTCGTGAATGAAGTTACTGAATTTAGTGCCAGTCTTCAGGAAGCTGCTGCGGACAGAGTGCTCCTGGTGTGTCACAAACGGGGTTTGTACTCCCTGGGGTATCCGATATTCCTGCATGCCCAAGTTCAGTCTGCACAGCTGCTCATCCTTCAGGTACCTGAAGGATTCCTTGTTCATTTCCAGGTTGTCACACTGTCCTTGAGACAGAGTCTCCTTGTCAATGCGAGTGAGCCCAGCACACACTGTCTGCACCTCTTTGTTGTACATCTTCAGGCGTTTTCCCCTCACATCTTCCCGGTGTTTCTTTTTCTTTTTTTTCTTTATCTTCTTCATAATAAGACTGTCAGCTCGCTGGGTTTTGCCATTTTCATCTGGAGTTTCTGGCAGCAACAACAAAGAGAAGATTAGAGTTCTGCAGTTGCAGCATATTCACCCCAAAAGAATTCAGGCCTCTCACTTGCTGAAGAGATCTATTCCCAGGGAGACTGACCAATTGTAAAACACTGAATTTTTGGTTTTATAATTAAGTCAAAAGTCAGGGTATCTACAATTATACAAATAAAGCCTTGAATTCAGGAAAACTTCCAAAACTCTAGCTTAATATTTTAGAAATATTTTAATTTTTAACAGATTTATTAGAATACCTTTAAAGGGAGTCTGTATTTCAGAACATCTGTAATTAAGTACATTAATAACTTCTGACATTTAAAGCAGTGCCATACAGGGGAAGAGGATAAACAAGCACATGTAACATTTAAACTTTTAGACTTTCATTACAGAACACTTCCCTGATTTTGGACACATAACACAGAAGCAAAACACAGCAGAGCTGAAGAGGTATAAGCTTTACTTACATTTAGAGGTAAAAATACTTAAGTAAATCTTAAACTGCTGATCTTTTAAAATTAAATACCCAAATCATCACATCAACAGTTTCAGTCTTTATAGTTAACTATTCAGTTAACGGAGAGAAAGAAATTAAGAGGCTGTTTCAGTTATTTGGGGTTTTCTTGAGGTTAATCAAACTCTAAAAGACTGGGAAATAAAACGTAGAGAAGTAATTCTGTCAGAGCAAAATAGAACAGTTTAAGTTGTTCTTCTTTCAAGAATAAAAACTAATTCAAATAACATTTAGTGAGGGACAAAGGTAATTGGAAAACTTAATGCTCCAGCTGTTAAAACCTCAGTTGTCAAGACAAGATTTTAATGTGTCTGAATTAAAGAACCATTTCATCCAACAATGCTCATAAATCTCCAGGAGCTGTGTTACCGGGATAGCCATGGGGATGAGAACAACGTGCTGAAAGCAACACCTGACCAAAGACACAGTAACTAAAATTTTACAGTTTCCCCTCAGCACAGGGCTTTGTCCTAATAAAACTTCCTTTCTTTGGCTGCACATTGCTATTCCCTCTTTATTCTCTTAGAGCATTTAAGTTGGAGAAAAGAACCATGTTACACTGTTTTATGAGAAAGGGTGTAGTGACAAATACAGGCAGCTCCAGGTTCTTTCGTGTAACCAGTGTTTAACTGGATCATTACTGGTTTGGTCCTGGAGCTCATTACTGGAGAGGGTTGACCTTCATAACAGCCTGGTGCAAGGAACAGAGTTACTCACGGAGCAAAGAAAGAGCCGATTGCTTAATCCTCACTTCATACAATAGTCTTAGGACCTGAAATACAAGTTTTCACCGTGCTGCTGCAGCCCTCACAAACAGCAAAGGCCCTGATCTTTCTATTCAAGGGAAACCAGGAAAAGCAGAGTGGTATCACTTGTTTTGGGAAGTCAGCTGAAACGGATCTTGGAATGAGGTTTTCTGCAAGACTCGGGTGTGAGGAGTGCACGAGTTTGCTCAGTCACTGGGCTCTCAAGTACAGACACTGCTTTACTCACTGAGTAAACGTGCAATTCACACCCCAGATATTTGCCCTGGTGGGACCAGAGATCCCAAGCTGGAACTAAACTAGAATTTCATGCCACCACTGAGCTGTTGGGAATACTTTGCTATGCACGTTTCCAAGAACATTTGGTTGTTAAAGGTCCCTTATTTTAAGCATGTCTGATTCTAGGAACAGTTTTAAAACCTCACACATTTCAATTCAGAGTATCTTCCTGATTGAAGCCATATCCTAATAACAGGGAGAGGAATCCTTGCATTTGGGAGCTTCTAGCGAACACTTATCTGTTTTCAGGATAAAAGCTGCCCTGGCTGCTGCTGGATCCACTGAACACAGCAGAATCCCACTATTACAGTGAGTAACTGCTGTATTCAGTGAAGCTAAACAGTGGCATTATAATAATGCCTGGCAATCTTGAAGGAAATATAGTTTTAATTACTCCTTTAAATAAACGGAAAGCCTCCAGCACCTCAAATATAAAAAAGCTGTGGAAAGGTCACTAAACAGTGGGCTCAGCAGTGAGGCAGAATGACAGCAGTGCCAATAACTCAGCTACTTTAAAATGATCACACATCCCACAACAGAACCAGAACCACTATTAAACAGCAAAAACAGTGGGGATGTTCACTGTCACCTGGGGCCACAGATAAGCATGGTATAGTCAATGTAACAGGCAATTTAATTAGATTATACATCAAAATAAAAACTGACAGTCAGGACAAGAAATACAGCACCATCCCAAAAGGCACTACCCCTACAGCTGAGGGCAGGCAGTGAAGAGCTTCAGATTAGCAAACAGCTTTCCTTTAAAAATCTGGAGTTTTGATGCTCATTTTCACACTGTTTAAGCCTTCATTAAGAGGCCTTACTTAATTCTGGGTTAGACCTGACACAGTGACACTCCACAAAGATATGCTGCTCCAAACTTTTGCTTGATAAACACTGATAAAACTGCAGAGTTTTACAATCAGAAGCTTTTATAGTCATTATTCAAGCACAGTGGTGTGGAAGCATTAGCCAGGGGAGAAAAGTTTCTCCTAGTAATACTTCTGTCTGTTCTTAAGGCAGTCTTATCTAGAGTTTACTCTAGAGACATTTGACTTCTGTAAGCAAGTGCATCTTTGGTTTCTTTGGCACAAAACCTGCCCAAACACTCCTCAAACATAATTCACCACATTGTATTTTTAATTACAGCAGCTTCTGCAGTTATTTTTTATCTATGTTGCTCTCTCCAAGAAGCTTTCTACTATAACAAATCTCTGAGCAGAACCAAAACAATCACTCTGTACTGTTAAAATAAAAATAAACAAAAACACACACAGTGCACACCAAAACCCAGAGATATTCTGGCATTTCTAATTAAAGAAAACATAGAATAATTCGGGTCCGAAGTGACCTCTGGAGATCATCCAGTGCAACCCCCCTGTTAAGGCAGGGTCACCTGGAGCAGGTGACACAAGTCTGGGTTTGGAATATCTTCAGACAGGGATTCTCCAGGACCTCCCTGGGCACCTGTTCCAGTGTTCTGACACCCTTCATTGAAAGAAATTCATCCTTACGTTGAGGAGGAACTTCTTGTGTTTTAGTTTATGGTTACTACGCCTTGTGCTGTTGCTGGGCACCCCTGAAAAGAACCTGGCACCATCCTCTGACACCCGCCTTGGAAATATTTGTACGGAATCATGAGAACCCTTCCCAGGACACTTTTCAAAAAAAACCAAAATAAAATTTAAAAAAACCCCAGCAGCTCCTCACACGTTAGAGAAAAGAAAGCTTCACTCCCACAGCACCTGCGGTTGAACCTGCGATGAGGGCGATTCTGACAGCAGCAGCAGCAGCGCGGCCACCCCGCGCTCCGTCCCCGGGGCAGCACCGCCGTGCCCGCTACGACACGGCCGGACCAGGGCCGCCGAGCCCGCTGCGCTGCCACC
>VXAC01005768.1:464395-492668 GCA_013399225.1 Rhipidura dahli | reverse complement strand
CACACACATTTAAATGGCCCGAGCGCCGGGCGCCGCCGCGCACGCGCCGCCGCGGGGCACCCTGGGACGTGTAGTTCGGGGGCGGGGGGCGCGTGCGCGCGGCGCGGGCGGGAAGACGCTGAGGGAGCGCGGAGCCGGAGAGTGGCGAGGGGTAAAAAACTTTATTTTAACGGCGTTGGCGCTTGTTCTAAAGTGCTTCATCCATTAAACACCGACCGCGGGGTGCTGTGGGGGCTTTTCCCGTGAGGGAGGTGATGTGGAGCTGTTGGAGCGAGCCTAAGAAGGCCGTTCCTGCCCATGGCAGGGGGATGGAAAAAAATCGTTGAATCATAGAATGTTAAGGGTTGGGAGGGAATTTAAAAATCTTGTTTCACCCCCTGCCATGGGCTGGGGCACCTTCCGCTACACGAGGTTGTTCCAAACCCCGTCCAGCCTGGGAGAGACAGGAATATAATTTGGGTAAAGGCTTTCACTGTTTTCTGCTGTTAAGAAAACCCATGAGTTCAGTAATAAAAAAGGCAAAAACGGCTATTCCTCCAACTTTAAACCAGCTGAATTTTCCATTCCAGCAGTGGTCAGCAGATTCCTCTTGACCAAATTCCCCAAATCCCACCTTTTGTTTTTTCTGTCTTTGCAGGAAAATGATCATATAAAGCAATTTTCAGCATCTTTATCCCTCCCCTGTGATAGAAACAGCAGTGGAATCTGGTGAGGAATCTGGCGAGAAATCTCATCTTCCCTGTTCCCACCTGAAATTCTGTGCGGGAGAATCACAAATCCTTTAAAACAGCATTGTTTTTAAAATACAATAATATTTTGCTTGCTATCGGGGTGTGTTGGGATTTTTTTTTTCCAGACAGAAGAACAGCTGGGTCACCCAACTGTGCAGTCCAGTTACACCGGTTTAGTTTCAATGGGATCAATCACCATCTTAAGACTTACTGCCCAAAAATCTGGACAAATGCTCTGATTTGCTCAGATGAAAAAAAAAAGCTTATATTATTTCTAAAATCCGGGATGCTAATTCCCTCTTAGTCCAAGTAATGTAAATATTTCAGTGTCTTTGATTACAGGAGACCTACAAATGTGAGTGAGGGTCTTGATCCACCTCGCTCTGCTCCGTTGGCTTTCCAGATCATTCCATGGTCCTCACTGCGTCCCACCATCAGTTTATGCTCAAATCCATCCTTTTGAAGTGATTACATTCCAGAACACAACAAAAATCTGTCCCTCCTTAGGATAAAACTTGTATTCCAAGGCTGACCTTCCAGCCCATCGCGAATTAACCAAAAGCTGCTGGTACTTTTATATTCTTTACTTTAAAACTCCAGTTTTAAATTCAGTGAATGTGCAAGTAGTGCCTGAGCTGCCAACACCATGAAACAGCTTTTGATGTGTTTATTTTGGTGGAAGCCTCACTGGGATGGGCATTCCAAGTATTTCAGGAGGGCTTTGCAAATCTCCGACGCCAAGTCTATAAAATGCATCTAAATCTTCCATGCTGGGGGTGGATTTCTTGGTCCTTTAGGTTTTGAAAATCGATTTGCAAAGCCTAGGAAGAAATTGTACATATTTTTAATGCAACATATTCTGTGTGTTATAGATGCTGATTATATAACACCTTAAAATAACACAGGATTTGAAAATACTTGGTAGTTTCAAATCTTTCCTAAGCTTTAAGATATAACAGAAAAGCAACATCTTGTAGCTGCAAATAAAGTTGTAAATGTGTAAAAACTAAGTGTGTAAAAACCAATGAGTGTTATTTGCAGTGTTTGTAGTTTGTAAGTGTTCTGCCTGGCTTTTAGACTCCCAAGAACCAGGTTCTTCCTACCAAAACACGAAGAGGAAAACATACCAAAATTAAGGAAAGACCTTGGAGAGTTTGTCGGGGCAGGTTCTGATGATTTTTTCAGTGAAGATGGACTGCAGATGCCTAGAAATAAAAAATGAGACCAGAGCAGTTGGTCACTGGTAATTCCAGAGTTGAATTTATGGAATCATGGAATTCTTTAGGTTGGAAAAGGCCTCTAAGATCATCCAGTCCAACCATCAAACCAGCACCAAGCCCCATCCATCCTGGCCTTGGACACTCCCAGGGATGGGGCAGCCACAGCTTCTCTGAGCACCCTGTGCCAGGGCCTTCCCATCCTCACAGGGAACAATTCCATCCTTAATTTGTGCAATCCCACATTTACAGAGAGATTTACCACTGCAGCAAGATCTGCTGAGAAAACGTTTGCTCAGAAGTGCTCTAAACAATTTTTAACAGTCCTGTTTTCAAGATAAGCATTTTAATTTTAGATCAAAGGGATTTTAGTGAGAGATTACTTATTTGTGCCCCAAACAGACCGGTCAGAATCCAGGCTGGGGCTCACATTCCCCCAGCACCAATATCTCCCATTTGTAGGGTTCTGCAACACAGGTTTGAATGACCTGAAGAATTTGGTAATTTGTCCCCAAGGCACCCAAAGGGCAGCACAGCATCGTTATGACATTCCTACAACAACTACAGCTCTCCAGGTGAGAAGGTGCTCAGCTGGCACATCTCTGTGTGTTCCCTGATACAAAGTGCAGGGAATTTCACATTGGAAAAGTTCAGGCTCTTGATATTTCCATGCCACACATTTAAATACTTGCTTAAATCTATTGGGAAGATATTAGCTTGAAAGACTTACTTTTCCTCACATTTTTCAGTATTTTCAAGCTCTGTAAAAAAAAAAATAGAGAAAGGCTAGTTGGAAAAAAATGTAGAAGCAGTGGATCAGCTACTGTGGTAAAGGGAATGTACTGGTAAATGTACAAGTATCACATCTCATAAAAGCAAACTTTGTGCCACTCTCTTTGGCTTTTTCCTTGTCATCCCAAATGCCTCCAGTCTGTATTTTTCTTGCTGTTTTCCTCAACTGCTTTTCTGTTCCGCCTTAACACCCCAAAGTACAAGAGCTCACGAGGATAATTAACAGGAGCCTCAAGAAGAGGAGGCTGGTGATGGTTCTGTCCTTGTAGGACAGACTCAGACTCCACTGGAGCAACTTTTTCCCAGAAGAATTGGCACCTGGGGGGATGGAGTGCTGAGGCAGAGCTGTGTTACCCAGTTCCCAGTGCAGACAGGGCAGGTGTTTGCACTTCTACACCAGAATATTTGTATTACTCGTTTTCTTGCCATAAACATGAGCGGTCTCGAAGCAGGGCCCTGTTCCCCCAGTTAGCAGTGAGAGAGCAGCAGCAGCAGCAGCTGTGCCAGAGCCAGCTCTTCTCTCACCCTCTCCCTTTTCCACGCCTTTTCTTTTGTTTCTTTTACCTTGCTCCTCCTGAAGCATTTCATGAGTTCTTTGGATGATGTTTCAGAGCCCTTGTTCTCCAAACCCACAAGACTTAAGGAATTTCTTGAAGCAGGCTGCAGACCTGGGAACATACATCGTACATACATTTTCAGTGGTCATTTGTAAATCCTCCTGCTTTTTTCCAAGTGCTTTGTTGGTGCTTTTCATCTCCTCTAATGCAGCACCTCTGGAAATTTTATGCAGGTTCCCAAGTTGTGTTTATTTTCGTTGTATTTGCTGAACTCTCCTGCAGGGAAGTGCTGAAGCACTACATTGTAATGCTTTGAACAAGTGGGCCATGCTCTCAGAAACCTACAGGTTTAGGTGTGAGTGTAAAACCTCAGGTACATCCTGAGAAAAGAGCTCAGCACTTACTTGCTGCCTCAGCGAGAACAAATGACTCCGGGGTTCTTTCAGGAAGCGGAGGAGGAGAATTAGAGTGATCCTGGGTTGTCTCTGAGAAAGCAAAGATAAAAGATTTGGTTACCTAGCTTTAAAATAATACATATATAAAAATTATTGCCAACCAGCTTATCTCAGTTGTCTCAAAGGAAATACACAACCTGCAGACAAAGAGGAGGCTGCAAGGTACATCCTCATACAGGATGAGGCAGGAACTGATTAGGAAATATAAAACTACCAGTTCATTTGGTTGCAGAACTGTTCTGGTTAGAACTATTTAGTTGCAGAACTGTTTAGCAACAATTTCCGTTGCACTGAGCACAGATCTTAAACACATTTACTAAATAAAGCAGTTTCAGAAAAAAGGCAGGTCTTAATTACAAAGATTATCCCAGTGTTAAACTTATACCTGTTCGTGGGCTCCAAAGCTTCACACTCTGGAAACAAAAAACAAGGCAGGTATTTAAAATTCCCACATCCAAATGTTGTTTTCTTGCACACAAGGAAGCCAGAGAAGACCAGGAAAGGATGTGATGTGCAAACACCCTCCCACACACACCTCCACGCTCATGTAAAGGAAGACAGACTTGTGCCTTATTCTTCTACTTCACAGAGCTGTCACTCAGCTATGGGATGATCAAGAGATGCCTAAATTTTGTTCAGCTCCTGTTGGTTCCACAGGACTGTGTGAACACTAATGTCCTGTCTTCATTATCCTTCTCTAAATGAGGGGCAATATATTTATTACCCTGTACTGGCCTTAGAATCCCAAAAAATAATGTTTGGAGTAAAGTAGATGTTGATAAGAAGGGGCCAAACTGAGGCCACATCTTTTTCCCACTCCTGAGTCCTGAAATCCCTGGAAGTATTCAAAGCCAGGCTGGACAGGGTTTGGGGCAATCGGGTCTAGTGAAAGGTGTCCCTGCCCATGGCAGGGGGTTGGAATGGGATTATTTTAAGATCCCCTTCCAACAGAGCCCATTCCATGATTCTGTGATTCTGTTTAATAATTTATGGCAAGTACAAAGTGCCAAAACTAGAGTCTTTCTCACAGAAGGAAATGTGATAAGGAGATTGGCATAGGAATAGTGCCAGAAAAGAGGTAAAAAACCACTTACTTACCTTACATGGTCTCAGCCTCACAGGGTCAGGAAAATCCTCTGAGTGAGACTCACCACTCCACTCCCAGGAGGTTCCGATATTTGGATTTCTGTCTGGAAGCTGGAAATCCAAAGTGGCCTGAGGAGATAGTCCTAGAAGCAATTGAGAGACCATTTCTCACCCCAGGCAGCCGGAGCACAGACACTGCTGGGTGCTATGGGACCACACCGATACTGGGTGAGCCCTCAGTGCTTCTCAGATCCCCAGTTAATGTTGTTAATCCCTTACCCAACTCACTGGCCACAATGAAGGACTCGGGGGTGCGCTGGGGCAGGGGTGGAGCATCTTCATCATCATCTGGCTGCGGCAGGGGGGCTGATTGGAGAGACACAGGTTACTGGCATGGCAGGGGGACCACAGACCTGTGTAGAGGAGGGGGCTGCTCCTGCCCTGCTCACACACCAGAAATTAAGGTTAAACACCTCTAAACTTTGCTTAAACATCCAAATAGCTCTCAGCATCAATTGCACAAGGAAAACGGGCAGTACCCAACACAGCCAGGCACACAGGTGGTTCTGCTGCTGCTTGGCTTGGGCTGCAATTCCCAGAACTTCCCAAGGGCACTGGCATAACAAGCATGTCTTTGTGACAGTGAATGCTGAGCAAAGTGGAGCAAGTGCCAAAGCTGTGGACAACAGGAAATGTCCAGCTGGACCAGAACTAACCAGATCAAGGAATAGTTCCAGCTTCCTCATATGACAGGTGATGGACTTAAGGATACAGATCTGGGCAAAATACTTGTGTTGAATCACGGAATCATAGAATGGGTTGGGTTGGAAGGGACCTTAAAAACCATTTAGATCCACCACCCCCACCATGGCCAGGGGTGTGACCCAGTAGATCAGGTAGCTCAGGACCCCTGAAGTCCTGGATCTCTCAATCTCAGTGAGATTTCAGTGTCCCCTGCACGACACTCTGCAGCAAAGGGTGGGGTTTGGCCTGAAAATTAGATCCTCAGAATAAAACATTTCTGGGAGCTTTCGGAATGCTTTTTGGAGCACCTTGCTGTAAGAATTGGTGAGCACCAGTCCCTGCCACCCTGTGAGAGCAGTTCTGAGGTGACACAGTGGTTCAGAGCAGCTGAGTAACTCAAACATCAAAATCACACTATATTAAAAATGCTTGTGGGAAAAAAAATTAAGGCAGGATGAAAGGAGTGTGAGGATGGAACCAGTTGCTCCTTCAACTCCTGTGGGAGCCCAGTCCTGAGGAACAGCCACAGCCCTGCCTGGACAGCAGATGACCACACTGACCTCTCCCTCCAGCACACCCCAGTCCAGAGAGACCTGTCCCACGTGTCCCCTTGTCCCATTAGCACTCACCCAAGGGGAACATCCTCTCCTCGTTCAGGGGAGCGTGGTGGGACGATGGGGAGCTGGCTGTGGTGGGCTGTAGAGGGGCACTGGCAGAGCAAGAAGGGAGGAGCTCATCCTGCCCCTCCAGAAAGGGAAACGCGGGGAGCACGGGGGTGTCTGGAGAGAGTGATGAGAAGTAGGGGTCTTCTGCTGAGCACAGGTGAGGGTGAGGGCATTGCCCCTGGTGCCTGTGGCCCGGGGCGGCGGCTGCTGCTCGTCTGGAGGTGTTCAGGTCCACAGGGGAAAATCCGCCCTGGAAGTTCGAGTGACTGGCTTTTGGCCACTGCGGACTCCAAACAGGCTTGGCGTCCCCCGCATCCCATTCCCAGTCCTCTCCCCGCTGCCCCAGCGCTAGAGGGGTCGATGCGGTCCATGCCAGAGGTGCTTTGGCACCGGACCCCCTCCCTTTGGCTCCCTTTGGCTCCAGGTCCAGCTCCCAGCTGCGGCGTTTCTGAGGGGCATCCCCAGCACCCCAGGGCTCTCGTGCAGCCGCTTTCCTGCAGCTGCTGAAGTTCAAAGCTCCGAAGGAGATGGCCTGTCTGATGGGGGGCACTCCCCGGGCAGAGCTGGGCTGTGCTGCCGCGGCGCTCGGCGAGGCCAGGGACGCTTTGCTCCGTGCCGCGGGAGGGAGGCGTTGCTGCTCGTCCTGCTGCCGAGGGAGGTGTTGGTGTGGCACCTGCTCCTCCCGCTCTGAGCTGCGGGAAAGCACAGTAAAGTGGCGTGGAGTCAAAGCCATCGAGGGCTCAGAAAATGCTAGCCCACTAATGGAGCCCGCAGCGCTGCCCCCAGGAGCAATTCCCTCGGGAATGCAGAGCCCAGCCCAGCCCCAAGCGAAGAGCACAGGGAAGGATTGTGCTCCATTTCAACACCGCTAAATGGAGAACAGAGGAGGCCCCTTTATGCCAGCAAACTGGATGAAAAAGAGAAATTATTTACAGAAAGAGGACGCTGCAATCCCAAACGCGCCCACAGAGAGATCCCACCACCCTTGGAAGCTGCTGGTATTGGGAAGCTGGATCCTCAGGACTGCTATTCCTGCAGCAAGGGGCACTGGAGTGGAATGTGCAGATGGAGATGGGAAGTGGGGAGACATTCCATGCCAGGCAGAGGGCTGGGATGACCCAGCCCTCGGTGTCTCCATGTGCATGAGACATTTTTTATACTATTTTATACTGTTTTCAGTTCATATGTGAAAAACTGCATGAAACAAAGCCCGGGGTAGAAGAAGGGGATTAAGAATGGCACACAGGGAAGAGGCTGAGATACATCAGTGAGAAGAGCAGGAATTATTAGGAAATTGGGGAAAATTTCATCACTGAGGGGGTGATCAGGCATTGGAACTGCCCAAGGAAGTGGTAGAAACACCATCCGTGGAAGTGTTCAAAAAACATGTAAATGTGGCACTTGGGGGCATGGCTTAGTGTTGGACCTGGCAGTGCTGGGTTAATGGTTGTGCTCAGTGATCTTAGAAGACTTTTTGAACTTTTATGATTCTGTGAATTATGTTAGGAACAAACATGAGAGTCAAAGTGGGACTCAAGGGAGGCAGCAGATCCTGAGAGCTAAAGCATTCCAAAGCACACATCAAAAAGTTCATCTCTCTGAAATTGTGTGGGTGACTGCAAATACCAACCAGGGATGCTTGTGATGAGGCCTTACCAGGTGAGTAAACTCAGGCCATAAATGTCTTCCACTGGAGTCAGAACTGGCTTGGCTACAGGATGCCCTGCTCCTTCCTAGGGAAAGGAAAAGTTGGCAAACAAGAGTGAGGAGGCAGAATGCAAACACCAACGTGCTGCTTCAGGAGCTGCAATTTTTGTCAACTACTTCTAATTCCTAAAGCACTTGGGAAATGACCAGCACCAACTTGAAAACACCAAGGTGGAGCTGAAAACTGCAGGCAGAACTTCCTGAAGAGCAACTCATGCCAGCACCTTTCTGAAATGAGAGCACAGGGAGCCCTACAACCGTCCAGCTGTGCCAAACAGCTGGCAAGCAGCCTGTGCAGACACTCTGCCTTTAGGAGCCCACACTGAACAAGCTGGCTGCTGGTTTGGTTTGTGACACCAGCTCATGGCCATCCCCATGCTCTGCACAGTGTCCTCAGAGGGGAGGGAGGTTTAAGGGGGCGAGAGTTTTGGGCAAGAGCTACAAAACCACATCCTGACTTGAAACGTCCTCTGCATTTTGTGTCAACCCAGCTCTGTGTGACCTTTGCTCACAGACTGTCCTTAACCAGCCCAAAAAGGCTTGTCTCAGTTCTTTTCTCAGTCAGCTCTGGCTTGGAACATCCTGAAAATCATATGGCAAAACTGAGGCACGAGTCCCATTGCAGGATCCTCTTCCCAACACTTTAGATAAAAATTTCTGACAAAATGAGCTTACTGTGACCTTCCAGGCTTTGCTGTGATGCATTTACTTTCCTGGATTTAATCCAGTGAGGCTCATGTCAGCAGTCACAGAACAGCAAGAGCAAAGAAAACCTCAAGCAGAGATGTTTTGGCTATTCATGTTAATATGCAACTTCACACCAAGACCACATTATTTTTCCTCAGAAGTGTAACAGACTTGTGAGACTTTGCCATGTTTTTTTCACAAGATATTTCCCCCTGTGGCCTCCCACAGACAGGTTGTGGTGCTGATTCCCTCACCAACACACATGAAGTAACACTTCAAGCCTCACTGCCTTGTGATCCCAAGCTTCCTAACCTGGATCTTCCCAACCTGATCTGAAAATCCCTCAGCTGCTTCCAAACACTCCATGAAGACAAGTTTCACTGGCACATCCCCATGGAAATACATCACTCCCATGGAAAGTTTGTGCTTTTCTATTCCCTCATGACATTAAACAATCATAAAAATATATAGAAAATACAAAATGGTTTTGAGGCTGAAGAAAATCTAGGTCTTGTTTGTAATAAGCCTTGCACATTCAGGGGAAGAGCTGGACTCTCATGGGTTAACTTCAAAAAAGACTCAGTTTGGTTATCAAAGGGAGCAGAAAATATGGGAATTCATCCCAGGTTTGCAGCAGGAACTGAGGTTAGAGCTGGAGTGCCCAGGCTGCAAGGGGCAGGGTTTTTCTCCTGGGACTTTTACCTGTGAAGCAGCAAAATCTTTCTGGGCATCGAGTGCTTGAATCTGCCTTTTGAAGAGCTCAATCACCGCATCGTAAACCAGCTCATACTGCTCCTGCATTCCAGACAGAAAAAAATGTGATAGCCAGCACTGCAAATGGCACCTCTTCCCAACCAAGCATCACCCCTGAGAGAAGCTGCCTTTCCTGTCCGTTGGCAGGGTGTGAGTTCTGAGAAGAGGCAGAAGCCACAGCTCTCAAAGGGTTCCCACTGAAGCATTTGGGGGGTTTTTGGGTGTGCAAACAATGCTGTTCTGCATTCAGCTTCCTCTTCAGTCTGTTGCAGCTGAGAAAAGTTCCCACTTTATTGCCTGGACAGTCCCTGGTTTCACAGTGTAAGCGTTTGATAAATCACACTGTGAGCACTGTCCCAGCTGTCCACAAGGAAATGCTCAGCTACCAAATTCATTTCTGCAAAATCATCGGTCTGTTCAGAAGAGGGACTTTGCACAACATCTCCACACCCCAGCTCCCACCAGCACCGCTGCTCTGGGTTTCCCTGCTGTGAACCCTCCTGGGGAAAAGGTGAGGTCTCAGCATGGACCAGCTGGTGACGTTCCCCAAACACACCTTGGTCTGCACTATGCAAGGTCTTTGTGTGCGCATTTCCTGGATCAGGCTGAACACGCTGAAGTTCACTGGAACAATCTGGTGAGAAAGAGAAAAGACAAAATTGTTTTAAACCAAAAGAGGAGAGATTTAGATTAGATATTGGGAAGGATTTTTCCCTGTGAGGGTGAGGAGGCCCTGGCACAGGGTGCCCAGAGAAGCTGTGGCTGCCCCATCCCTGGAAGTGTCCAAGGCCAAGTTGGACAGCGCTTGGAGCACCCTGGGATGGTGGAAGATGCCCGAGCCCATGGCAGGAGGCTGGAAAGAGAGGATCTTTAAGGTCCCTCCAACCCAAGTCTTTCCATGATTTCTATGATTTCTCTGATAAAAATTACAGACTGGTCTAATTCCACAGAGCTTTCAAATCATGATGCATTTCAGAGCACTGTCTGAAATCCAGGCCTGCTACTGCAAGAATTTTTAACAGAGGGCCTGCTTTAAGTGCTATTTTATTTATTACAAACCATCCTCCTCCCTCCTGTCTCATACTCCACAGAAACCACCCTTTTTATAACAGCTGTGGGCAGCACGAAGGACATGACACTGATTTCTCAGTTGGATGGGTTCAGGGAGCTGTAGAACAGAATACAGCAGGCTCTCCTCTGAGTCCCAGCAACCTGCCCTGAGGCCAGGGATTACTGCCTGTGCACCGAGAGTCAGAGTGAAGCAAGGTGGTGGTTTGGAAACACTGAGTATCTGATGTGGGAGTGCAGAGAGGCAAATACAGACATTAAAGATGTATTGAAGAGTGAGGGCCAGCACAGGGCTGTGAGCTGAAGGCCTGGCCAGAGGGAGCAGTGGACGGGGGATTCTGCCCCACTGGTGTGATGCTGTCAGTGTCTAAAGAGAGAGGAGTGGCACAAACTGGGAATGGGCAATCAGCACTTTGGCCACCGGTGTTCTCCATTCAGGCCACGGGGAGCTCCCATCCACCTGAAATCCTCCTGAGTGCATTCAGAGGGGGTGAAAGGGAGAGGGAAGGCTGGGGAGGGACAGAAGGGTGCAGGTGCCATCCAAGGCAGCGAGGGGCTGGCACTCACCCCGTCCTTCAGCAGCTTCTGGGTGTAGTCGATGGCGCAGATGACGCCGGTTCTGCCGCAGCCAGCACTGCAATGACAGCCACAGTAGGGTTGCCAGCACAGCTCAGAAGGTGGGCACGCTGTGTTTTCTGACAAGGATATTTGGAGAAGACCCACAGCCACCTGTGACCCTCCCGTCCACACAGCAGAAGGTGCAGACTCACATGATGCTGCAGCTTCAGCCCATGCAGGGCTCTGCTGCACAGGGTTGGGAGGCCCAGCTCAGCCCCTGAGAACTGCTCTCAGTCCTCCTGTGCTGACCAACCACACATGGACGTGCCCAGTGGTGGTGGTCTCTGACCCAGACCTTCTCACTCCCTACAGCTCCCTGGCAGGAGGGCGCAGCCAGCCAGGTGTTGGTCTCTTCTCCCAACCAACAAGGGACAGGACAAGAGGAAATGGCCTCAGGTTGCCCCAGGAGAGGTTTAGATTGGAGATAAGGGAAAATTTCTACACCAAAAGCATTGTCAAACACTGGTACAGGCTGCCCAGGGCAGCGATGAAGTCACCATTGAAAAGATGTGTAGATGTGGCACTTGAGGATGTGGTTTAGTGGTGGCCTCAGCAGTGCTGGGCAGATGGTTAGATTTAACCATCTTAAAGTGATTTTCCAACCTAAGAAATTCCATGATTCTGTGATTCTGTTGCTGCTGCCTCCTTCCCTGCCCCCTGCCCGTGCTGGCTGTCCTCAGAGGAACCCTTTGCCTTAGAGCTCCCTACAAGAGGAGCTTGGCTGTGGGCTTGGCCACCTTCGCTGCCCTGTGACCCCTGGGGACGTGGGAGCACAGGGGTCTGAGAGCCAGCAGCCCTTCCCTGCTGGCAGCCAGGTCACCCACCTGCAGTGGATGCAGACAGGGACCCTGTCATCGGGCTGGTAGCAGCGAATGTCCCTGACAAGCTCCAGGATGGGCTCGATGGATGAGGGGATGTGGTGGTCCGGCCAGTTTTTGTAGTGGAAGTGGTAGATGGTGCGGGTTGCCTGCAGGAGAAGAGCAGTGGCAGGGTCTGGGACATTGGCATGGCAAGGGAAGCTGGGTTTCTGCTCCATGTCCAGCTCCCATCTGCATCAGCAGGCAAAGGGCAGAGGAACAGTTTGCAGCTGGTTTTGCTGCAGGAGCCGTTTTATGACATTCTTGGCCTCACTTACCCGGAGTCTGATTTGCTATGACTGACAAACAGCTTCAGAAACTGAGGTCTGAGTTAATGAATTTTTTACTTTCTTTGTTCCCTCAACTGCTGTCAAATCTAATTCAGCAGCCTGAGCAGTGTAAAATCTTCTGCACAAAATGTACCATATTTTAATATATTATTTATATAACAAAGCCATCCCAGGTGCCTTTTCTGCCTTGACCTTTCCTCCTTACCTCGTTCAGGGTCACCTTTAAAGTTCTAATCATATACTCATTCCTCTTCTCCTCAGCCTCCTGCAGAAGAAGGAGTCAGAGTCAGGTTTCCCATGGGTGCCCCGGGGAGGGGCAGGGTGCTCAGGTGGCTGCACTCACGCAGGTGATGGAGAAAGGGCCGCAGCTCAGGGGGCAGCCGTCCGCCTCCGCCCAGTACCGCTCACACTTCTTCTGTGGGGACAAGCAGGATGGGTTTGGTTATTCCCTGCTGGCCCAGCTGTGCTGTCTCCTCTTTCACTTTTCAGGACAAAATTCATGCTGGGAAGAGGCTCAGCTCTTGCTGCTGTCCAGCTCCAGCCTCCCCTTCCTTGCAGCTGCCCCTGCTGGTTTTCCCTTTCCAGAGAGATTCTCTGCGCTACTGGAAATGGCTAAGGAATTTCATGGAATCCCAGCCTGGTTTGTTTGGAAGGGACCCTAAAGATCATCTCATTGCACCCCCTGCCATGGGCAGGGGCATCTCCCACGGGACCATTTGTAGCTGGAGACACAGAAAACAGCTCATATCAAACAGAAGCTCACTGTCACTAATGGGACTCAATAAATATCTGCATCTCTCACCCTGCCCTGGCACTCAGAGGCCATCTGTGACCCGCTACTCACCTTCCCCATTTCAAACTCCATACAAGCCATGACCACAACCTGCAGGAAGAAGGTTCATTAGAAAAGTCTGAGCACAAGTTTCTTATCCAGGCAGCAAAATTAAACTCATCTCTCATGGGTACTTATCAGTGACAAGGACACTCCGTGGGGTGCCTTCCCCCGAGCCCCAACTGCCAGACAAGTCACACTGGGACATCACACAAAGCCTGGCACAAGGACCTCCCCAGCCACAGCCCAAAGGAAGGGACAGCCACCAGCAGACTCCTGCCTCGGCACGAGTGGGAGGAGGCTGACGGGAGGGATGTGGGACACACCCAACATCTGGAGTGAAACCCTGGCTCACAAAGGACTTCTGACTGTGAGGGCAACTTTTCTTAAAAACAAAAGCACATATAAACTTTATATTTAAATATAAATCTGCACCTTACCAGGACTTCATACTCCCAAATCATCCTCCAAAAGTCAATGACAGTAGTGGGGAGAGGACCCTGGGTTGCAATGTATGCTCTTGGCCCATAGACACCCTGGAACATTCAAACCAGACATGGACACATCTGTGCACAGTTCACCAGCAGAAATAAAGTCATTCCGCTCTCTGAATTTACTTCTATCAGCAAGTCCATTAAGAATTTAGAAGAAATTTCATTTAGTTGAATTTTGGGCACACACATTAACTCAAGCAGTGGTGTGCAAAGCAAAGGCAGGGCTGAGCTGGGGAGCTGGGGTTGAGCTGAGACCAGCACCAGTTCTTACAGTGCCTCTGGGAGCTTGCAGGGGATGTGGCCACAGAATGAGCCATGATCCTGTTGGGGAGGTCTTTTCTTCTGCAGAGGAGCCCTGGGTCACTGCCATGGAGAATGAAGGAAACTATCTATCTATCTATCTATCTATCTATCTATCTATCTATCTATCTATCCATCCATCCATCCATCCATCTATTTATCAGCCAATCACAGAAGGGTTGTAGGCCCAGGACAGTCCCAAAAGCCATGGAGCTGCTGATGGAGCACTGCCCTGCACTGATGTGCCCCATTGCTCGCCCCAGCAGCGGGTCCCAGCCGTGCAGCACTGCAAGGTTTCCTGCCTCTGCACTGGTTTCAGCCCAGGTGACTCTGGCCACAGGCAACTTTGCACCACTGTCACCCACCAAAGGCAGCAACGCTGACGAGGAAGTTGGGGCTGTGAACCACAGACTGTTCCAGCCGTGGCCCCGGCACGAGTGTGTCCCCTGGCCCATAGCCTGGTGCCTCTGTGCTGCACTGGGGGATTCTGGAGGGCTCACTGGTTGTGCACATCTTACATCAATTATCCCTGAGCACAGCCCAGAAACTACTGCAGAGCTTTGGTTCACCAGAGCCCCTGGACTGCTCCTCCTGGCACAACCAAGGTGGCAGCACCAACACCTCTGCAGGACAAAACAGCTCGAAAGAGGCCATACCTTGATGAAGTTGGCGTTGATGTAATGAGAATCTGTGTCGGATGTAATCAGGGACAACTCCACTCTGCTGTGGTCAACTGCAAAAGCAGGAGAAGCAGCAGTCAGTGTCTGTCTGACGTGGTCACTGAGTGCTGGGAGGGCAGCACAGGGTGCTCTGGGGGAGCACTCGCATCAGAGAGCTCATCCAGGCTGGGTGGTTGGCTGTGCAAGCAGCTGAGATCCCTCCCACACCTCCCACAGCCCTGCTCAGAAGTGCTGCTGCCTACACACACAGGGGATGGATGAGATCCTTTTGGAGAGTGGGGGAGGCTTTAGGAGAGAGCTGCAGGTGCTGCCACTACCCCAGTGCAACGCTGATCCCCTCTGACCATGCAGAAAGCCAAGCCTAAAACCACCTAAACACACTCCAGGCTCAAAGTGGCTCTGTGGGGTTAGATACAAAGGCTTGAAAGCTGGACTCAATCTTGGAGGTCTTTCCCAACCTCAAGGATTCTGTGATTTACTTTCTTTTCCAAGTTGGAATGGATGAAAGAGACAGTCTGCTGTGATCCTGGGACAGACTGTCCTTTGGAGACCAGTGCACCAAGCCAGGACAAGCCACAGCAGGCTTTGCCTGTTGTCTGCTTTGTGCATCACGGAGACACAGCTGTCCAAAGGCCCTTGGATGCACATGATTGCAGTGCTACCCAGAAAGCTTGCAAGGATGCTCACTGGAGGATGTTTCCTAGTGAATAGCAGTCCTTCTGTCTGTAGGATATATCACAGAATCACAGAATACCCTGGGTTGCAAAGGATCCACAAGGATCATTGAGTCCAACTCCTGTCCCTGCACAGGACATCCCCAAAATTCCCCCACGTGCCTGAGAGTGTTGATATGTGCCAAAGTCCCCCAGAGCAGGCACTGCAGCAGCCAAAGCCCTGCATCTGAACAGCAGGACTCAAAGCCAGCAGACAGCAGCGAGATGCTCACACACAACAACTGTGCAGGCACCAGAGGATGAGAACAAGAAAAGCAAAGAAAAACAAAAGGCTGAGTAGAAGCATGTGCCATTTCCAACCTACAAGGTAAGATGTCCTTGTATCTGTTCTTCTTGACATTCTCTGGCTGCTCTGAGGCTGCTGTAGGGTAGATTTTATCCGATCTGTACTTTGTTGACTGTCTCTTCAGCTTCTGTGATAAAAGAGTGGAACAAATTGCAGCAGACGTGCTACAGCCAGCGCACTACCAGAGAGCACATGAAGGACTCGAGGGGTCACGTTTGCTACCACAAAGCAAGGTCGGCACCATTAATTCTTTCTTGAGTGGCTTTTCTCAGAGCAAGAATAGAGACAGAACCACCTGAGAGCCCCAGCACAGGCTTCTGAAGAATGGAAAGTGTGTGCTGAGGCAGTGCCCACACGTCAGCTTGTGAAGTGACACAGAGTGAGTGAGACCCAGGGGAACTACTGTCAGCACAAATGGCACCCAGATCAGAGGAGTGCCAGTGTCAAAGCACCTTTAACAAATGATACCAGAAAGGACAGGTAAATCTATTGATTTTCCTCACTTTGGTGGAGATGCTCCTGTCTGTAGCTGGAAGCAGCGATGCTAAAGCCAGGAGCACAAGCAACTGGAGCAGAGTGGCTCCATGGACTGATGAAAGAAAAGGGAGAAGGGGTCCTGGGACAGACATTTAGGGCCACATTTCTCTCATCTCTTTTATTTTCAGGAGAAAGCTGCAGCACTCACAGAGAGTTAAAGCATCTTTCTCCTGGCAAAGCATAGAATTTTATTTCACTGCCACCAGCTTCTTAATAACACATACTATTTGTTACCATCAGCTTCAGAAGCACCATCCTCACGGTATTTTTCTTTCATATTTTTGTGTCCAGGTTGTTGGTTTTTAATATTAAACTGCAGTTTTAAACCACAAAATTCAGCCACAATACCTTAGGAGTTAAATCTCAGAGATCTGATGGAATGAGTCAGGGAGGAGGCACAGGAGGCTCAGGACAGTCCATGTGTCCAGCTTCTATTAATTAAGAACGTGGGGCAGACACAGTAGGATAGAAATTGTGGGAGCAGGATGGGTTTTAGAGCCTCCACATCCCTGTAACCTTCTGAGCAATGCTGGTATTGGTCACATCCTCTCCTGCCTCCTTCCAGTGCACCCCCAGCTTCCAGGGAAAGCTTTCATGGAGGGGGCATCACTCCATGCTACAGCCAGTCTTCCCAGAGCCAAGGCCCTGAACCATCTGACTTTTCTGTCCCTGAATAACCTGACACGAAACCACTGGGTATGAAAAAACAAGTGGGAATCACAGAATCGTGGAGTATCCCGGGCTGGAAGGGACCCACAGGAATCATTGAGTCCAGCTTCTGGCCTTGCACAGACATCCCAAAATCCCACCCTGTGCCTGAGAGCATTGTCCAAACGCTCCTGGAGCTCTGGCAGCCTCGGGGCTGTGCCCATTCCCTGGGGAGCCTGGGCAGTGTGCAGCTGTGAGACTGCACAGACAGAAAAAGGGGACTCCAGAAAACCCCCTGTCATTTACAGTAACATCACCACAATTTGCACCTAGAGATGCTCGGTCCCACAAGGAGAGGGCAGGAATTAGGGGAGGAATGGCACAGAATATTTCTGTTATGTTTGGAAACACAAGCCAACACGATGGCCTGGTGAGGCCACTGCCTTGCCAAAGGGGCTGCAAATCGGGTCACCCTGAGAAGATCTTTTCCCCTACAAGAGGAAGTGCAGCCTTGACCATTTCCACCTGCCATTTTGATCAGAAATGAACACATTAGGCTGCTGGAGCCAGCCTGAGCAGCAGGGCTCAGAGCCCACTGCCTCACACCCCAGCAGAGAGGGGAAACTCAGCAGGCTGTGACAGCGCTTTGTTCCATGGAACAACAGACTGTCACTGCAGGCTCAGATTAATCACTTCCCTCCACCCCAGACACCTGGAAACCAAACACTCAGCTTTCCCCAAGTGTTTGAAGTGTCAGATTTCACTGGTATGGCAGAGCAGGGCTGGAGTTTGTGGGGACCCCTCAGTAACCCAGAGCCCACTGCCGGGGATCGGTCCAGTGTTTGGCACATCTCAGATCTCAGAGGCACCAGTTTCACCCTTGCCTTTGTCTGTTAAAGCTGGGCAATGTCACTGCCTGTCAGAGCAGCCCAGGCAGCCTGTCAGGGCCACCTGCCTCCAGCTGATACACCAAGAGCCATCTCCAGCCACCAGCTTTAGCCATGAGATGGTGCCTTGGCAGCTGAGCCTCATCCCTGGCACCCAAACCAAAAAACATATCAGAGAGCCCACAAATTCAGGGCAATGCAGAACTCGGGGTGGTGGGAGCCATTAGCATTTTTTGCAGCTTTTGCCTTGAGGGCACAAGAAAGTAGTTTCCAGGAGGGGCCAGGAGCACTGCTGGGTTTAGAGCACATAGATCCCAGAATGGTTGTGGTGGGAATGGACCTTAAAGCTCATCCCATTCCACCCCCTGCCATGGGCAGAGACACCTTCCACTATCCCAGGTGGCTCCAAGCCCCATCCAACCTGGCCGGGAACACTGCCAGGGATGCAGGGGCAGCCACAGCTGCTCTGGGCACCCTGTGCTCCATGGAAACAAGGACAAGCTAAGTCAAGGAGAAACCGGAGATCCCTGGCAGGAACTCGTGTGCCACAGGTCTAACAGATTGCAGTGGAGAGAAGGGGCAGAGGCTCCACATTCCTCCCTGTATCCTCCGTTGTGTCACCAGGGCCAGAGGCTGCATATTCCTCCCTGTCCCCCCAGCTCTGTTACCAGGCAAAGTGAAACCGTGTCCCGACAAGTGCATTCGCCCAGCAGAAAACAGGAAGCACTCGGGTAATTAGTTAAAAAGCAAGCAGTTCGAATGCAAACCATTAAATCCCTCTCATGTCTTTACATTCCTCTTAGCCCAGTTAACTCCTGGGTGTCTGCTATAAAACTCCTAGAAAATCTCACTGTCACGTGTTTGAGAGGTGACCGAGCGATTCCCTCCGAAATGAGCTGAAACTGAGCCGAGCCCCAAGCAAACTCACCAAAAACTCCTCTGCAAACTCTCCTCGGCTGAGCTTCTTGCCTTGGGCCCTTTCCAGGTTCTGGAGCAGGATCCCCCTTTGGTCCATGGTGCCTGAGCTGGAGCGTGCCTGGCCTGGCCCTCCTGGGAAGGGACATGTCAAGTGATCCGCAGCGGAAGGCACCGCGGGGAGCGCTGGCTGTGGTTTTCTGACTTCATCACAGCCCCAAAGGAAATTAGTGCGTAGCAGATGATCCTGGGCAGACAACACAACAGAGCACACAGCACGGGGCCCTCGTGTCCTCTTCTCAAACCACCCCCACCTGGCATGGGGTGGGCAGCACCGAGGACAGGGGTGGGGACAAGTTGGACACCAGTCCGAGCCCCCCAATTCCTCCAGCACCACGTCCAACATTCACTGCCAGGGGTACCCAGGGGTGAGCACAGGGGGCAGCTGTGGAACATTCACATCCCAAGGGGCTGTGATTCACCAGGAAGGCTTCAAACCTGGAATGTGACTGGAGGAGTCCATAAAACAGCATGGAAAATCCACAGTTCCCCTTCACACGTTTAACGTAGAATCCAGAACGGTTTAGGTTGGAAGGGACCTTAAAGCTCATTTCAAAGGACAGGGACAACTTCCACTACCCCAGGTTGCTCCAAGCCCTGTCCAAGCTGGCCTTGGACACTTCCAGGGATGGAAGTCTTCGTTGGTTTTCCACTTCAGCTGTAAAATATTTTTTTAGGAAAGAATCCTTCAGGCAGATGCTGACACCCAAACAGGAGTTACTGCCCTGGACTGCACGACTTCTGAACAGAGGAAAACCATCCCTGTGCTTCAGGTCAACTCTTCCAGCCACAAGTCCCCACATCTCATGGCCTTTGCCGAAAGAGAGGATTAAATCTGACTCCAGCAGACTATAGAGGTCAAATTAATGATGCCAGCCTGATTAACTGCTCTCACTGTAACACTTGAAAAATGCCACTGGCAGAGGGAAGGCCATTCCCAGGTGGGAAGAGGAGGCAGGGAGCACAGTTCTGGATGGCCATCCATCTTCTCTACGTGCAGAAGTGGGGAAAGCTAAACAAAACTAAGCCAAAACCAACAATTCTCAACCAAAAAAAAAAATCAACCCAAAAGATAAGAGAATCACATCTTGCATATTTCCAATACCTCATGTGTTGCACAAAAGCTTCAGGCTCCTTGTACCAGTCTGCTTCCCTCCCTGACTGTAACTAGGGACATTCAATGTGTCCCCTTCTGTGTTTTCTTGCAGATGGGGTACAGAGCAGCTCCAGGATTTCTGTATTCAGTAGCTAAAAGGCAGAGGGTTGCCAATCACTCTTAGTTTAAAATATCAAATGCTAATTTTGCAGAAATGAGCCTTGGAGTCACCTGAGAGGAAGAGTGACCTTTAATGGAAATGCTTTAAAACAAATTCTCACCTGCTGAGTCTGCAGCAGTAAGCACTAACCTGGAGGCTTGAGTAGGAATGAAGCCCACTATTACTGCTAAATTTAAGAGAAACACAAGAAGAAAAACCAACTGGTAACAACAAACTTCACTGTTTTTATTTGTAATGACAGAGAATGTCTTTTACCCATTGCTTAGTGTCAGAGCACAACAGCTTTTCTCCAGTCACATCCAGGAAAAGCCCAAGTTCTCCTCTGGAAAGTGGCACAGCCCTTTCTGACAACTGTCCACGTTCTCCTGAAAACAACCCAAACCCTCCTGTGCACGTTTTAGAGAAAGAATCCCAGGCAGGTTTAAAGGGACTGGCAGGAGGAGGATGCAGAGGGCAGGATGAGTGACCCACCACTCCCTACAACCCTCTGCCAGGCTGATTCCATCCCTTCCCCTGGCACAACACCAAGTGGGGTCTGTAAAATTGCTTTTTTTATGGCCCATCAGTCACTATTTTGATTCCCACTAGGGGAGCAAACTGAGCTTCCCAGATCCTGAGGTAAGGAATGAAACCCTGAGACAGAGAAGCAGAAGGGAAGTTTGGTGCTGACTCCAGGACTTTGTTTAGCAAAGCCATGCTCCTGGAGCTGCACACAGCTGTGGGCATGGTTTAGTTCCAAATGAAATAATTTCTGTTAATATCAGCTGAAATAAATATTTAGAAGTTATTGGAGTCTGCTGACCTGTTCATTCATCAAGAAAGGGGGCTGGATAAAAGAAGCTTCCTAGACAGGGCCCAGACTTGGTACAGCCACAGCAAAGTAAACCATGGGCTGCCAACAAATTATCAGCTATTTTATCCTGAAAACTGCATAATCCAATGCTCCAGTGCAGCTCTCCCTCAGGACAGGGACACAACACAGCTGTGGAGACTTAACAGGAGCCAGCCCTGCTGCAGCTGACTGATGATCTGCCTTGGAGCTCACCTGCAGCTTCACCCCTTGCAGTAATTTGACATATGAGACTGAGATTAATTATTGCCCAATTGCTCCTGAAAGCTTTGCTTCAAGGGAGGTCAGAGAGAAAAGCTGGACACAGAGGCAGGAGCTGGGCTGCAGCTCTGCCCAGATCCACAGCAATGATCAGATCACTCCACCCACAGTCCTGAGGGCTGAAGGAACAAGAAACTCCAGAGATCAGCCAAGAATGATTCACATTTTTATTAAATCAGAAGTCTGTTTAACAGTGACAGGGTTTCAGTGAAGTGCAAGGAAGGCACACTGCCATTTGAAGGTACCATCAAGTCATTCAAAGAAATCAAAAATTACAAGAAATCTGACAGAATAGGGTTAAAAGAAGTTTGTGCTCCTCACAGAGTACCCTAAAGCCCTGTGAGGTCAATCTCACTGTGTACCTCACCCTCAATCAGGGAGCCTGGCAACAGCACAGGGAGCTGGGGGGAACTTCAGAGAGGGCAATTCTCCACCCTGGTAACACACTTCCACTACAAAACCCATGCCTGACTCTTGGAAGTGGAACCTGCTGGTTCCAGCAGGCAGGATGTGCCCTGCCCACCCTCCTCTGGCACAGCAGAGCTCTGTTCAACCCCAAGTGAAGCTACTACTGAAATCAGACAGCAAATTAAAACAAATGTAAAGGGAGCCAAGAATGAAATATTCTCTCTTCACTGTACTGTTCCTCTTAATATAAGTGGCAGAGTCCTGGTGCCTCTGATGTTTTGGGGGTTTTTAAAATTATTTATAATTCTCAGGAAAAAACCTCTCCAAAACACCCCCCTGAATTCTGCTCAGTTCTGGTTCCATCAGTGATGTTGGTGCCTCATGACAAGCACCACGGATGCCACCAGTCCTGTGACTCACACCAGAGTGACCCTGTCCTTTGCCCAGCCCAGAGGGAGGGCAGACCCTTCACCCTGCCCCATTCCCCAGCCCCAGCTGCAGCTTCCCCCACACCACCCAGGCTTTCCAGGCCCAGCACAGGGCTGCCAACACTCTGCAATTTAAAAGCACCAAACCAGCACTGGGCACGGCAAAAGAAGCCAGAAAATCATCTTTTCCTGTGTCCTGAGCATGCATCCTGCTGGGAGCAGGGACCAGTCAAGACTCCAGCTGAGCCACTGCCTCCAGGACCGTCCTCAAGGCTGAGGTGAAGGCTTGCAGAGCCTCTGGCTTTGCTTCATTTTGCTTCACCGAAACCTGCAGCTCTGAATCTGCAGTCTTGAGCAGGAGCTCTGTGAGGAACAGGCAGCCTGAGTCATCCTGGGCACTCAGATAAGCTTTCCAGGGCTGGGCTCCAGCTTTGCTCATGGCAATGGTCTGGATGTGGACCACACGAAGGGCTGTCTGGATGGTGTCAGGGTGGACAGGCCCACACCAGGGCAGAGAGAGCTGGCAGCTCGTGTCCAGGCTCAGCCAGGTCTTCTCAAACTGTTCTGCAGTCAGGGAAACGTCAGGGATCAAGTTCAGGCTGCCTGTATCAGGATGAGCCTCGAGGACTTCTTTATTCCCTTCAGACATCAGGGGATCAGGATGAACCTCGGGGGCTTCCTTACTCCCTTCAGAAACCAGAGACTCTGAAAGGAGAGCACAAACACATGTGAGATGCAGCTCCCAGTGCCACAAAGCCCATTTCATGGAGCAGAGGAAGGCTGTAATCCCAGGGCCATCAGCAGCATCCCCTGGGCTCCTGAGTGACCAGCCACACACTGCACAAGGTGATCAGAACACCAGGTCAGCCTTCCCAAAGCACCCTGACCTTCCCCACAAACCCAGGGCAGAATATCTTGGCTGCCTAGAGAAGCTGTGGCTGCCCCATCCCTGGAAGTGTCCGAGGCCAGGCTGGATGGGGTTGGGAGCAACCTGGGACAGTGGAAGGTGTCCCTGCCATGGCAGGGGGTGGAACAAGAGGAATTTCAAGGCCCCTTCCAACCCAAACCATTCTGGGATTCTGTGATCTACTGGCAAGGGTGGAATGGGTCCCAGAGGAAGGTGAGGCAGGTTACCTGTGTCTCTGTCCCTGGAGTCAGCACGAGGAGAGCAGGAGTAGGAGGGTTCTGCAGCCTGGTGAGCAGTGGCCAGTGCCCAGCGCTCTCTGCCATACACCGTGGCCAGAGTGTTGAACTCCGAAGCCCAGGCATTGACAGGCTGCTTGGTCTGGTCCCCCAGGAGCCCCAGGGAGGGGTCAGACTTGGGGCTACACAGGACCCGCTTCACCTTGTCCACCCCAGACTGCAGAAGGCGATAGTAGAACAAGCCACGGTCCCGCACGGCCATGTCCAGCTCCTCCTCTGGCAACACACAGATGCAGCTTGTGGAGAATTCCAACAGCCACATTTCCCAGAGTACTAACACTTAATTATTAAAAACAGACTTCCAGGGATACAATGCAAGCCTGCTTACAGGCAGAAAGCGAAAGAACAAGGGGGAATGGTTGTAAACTAACAGAAGGCAGGGTTGGATGGGATATTGGGAAGGGATTGTTCCCTGGGAGGGTGGGGAGGCCCTGGCACAGGGTGCCCAGAGAGGCTGTGGCTGCCCCTGGATCCCTGGAAGTGTCCAAGACCAGGCTGGACAGGGCTTGGAGCAGCCTGGGACAGTGGAAGGTGTCCCTGCCACGGCAGGAGTGGAACTGGATCATCTTCAAGCTCCTTCCCACCCAAACCATTCTGTGATTCCATGACTGCACAACCTCCAGCCAGCCAGGGGCCAGGCAGCAGCCTAAGGCACGAAACCACCTCACACTGCCAGCCTGGGCAGCCTGCTCAGAGCCTCTGTGCCCTGGGGACACAGCCAGAGCAGGTCCCTGAAAGGCTGTGAGGCCAGAGGGAACGCACCTATGCAGTAGTAGAGCAGCCTGCCCAGCATGTCCTGGCACTCGGCGGGACGGGCCAGGAAGAGCCGCAGCAGCGCCGTCAGCAGCTCCATCTTCACTGCCGGGAACGTCTCGGACTTGACGTTCTCCACAAAGTCCTCCAAGACATAGGGAGCATTGGGGATCCTCTCCCCGTGCGTGCCCAGGAGCCAGATCAGCGCCTGTTTGCCCTGAAGGAGCCACACAAACACCAGCAAACGGCTGCTGTGTGCCACGTGCTGCCCTGAGACAAGCATTTGTTCTCTCACACTGAGGGAACAAAGCTGAAGATTTCTGATTTCTGCCCCCAGTCTCGAGGCAAAGGAAAGCTGAACAGTCCTTGTCCACCCGCCCCCAAGCACTGCCCCCTCACCTCGCTGTCCTGGATGGTGTCCTCACAGCCAGGCAGTGCCTGGCACACGGCATCTGTGCACTGGGGACACAGCCAGGCCAGGTCCCGGAAGGCACGGACCACAGCTGCAAGGAAAGCAAGTTATCAGCATCTCCCAAGAGTTATAAAAAACACTGGGGGAAAAAAATACACCACTTCAAACCCCCCCCCCACTCAAGGGGCTTTGCAAATCTCAGCCAAGAAGGTCAGTGCCCTGCCCGTGGCTGTGCTCTGAGGCACCCTCCTTCCCAATCCCATGACACTGCATTTGTCAGAGCAGAGCTGCACTTGGTCTAAATTAAAACACTGAGGGTTCAGATTGTTCCTCTGGCTGCTGGAAAGCAACCTCTCTTCTGGCCACTGCCAGCCTTTAAAAAGCCTCTGACTCATGATGCTTCAGGCACACGAGGTTACAGTGACAAATTAAAACTGACCCCGATTCAAAATGAGGCCCCTGAACTTTAGGTCAAAACTTTAAAGGTTGTGCTGCCCACTCAGAAACACCAACAGCTCCTGGGATTTAATTCAACAGCTGAGTGCAAGTGTATGGTTTCAAATCTGAGAGCAAGACCAGTTAAAAGAGAACAGCAGGAACAGCAGTGATGTGAAGGTGGATCTTAGGGCAGAAGAGAGAAAAGGAAGCTTGGTACAACTGAATCAGACTATTATATGAGGAACAGAAATCACAGAGATTTCAAAGATCTATTAATCATCTTGGCTCTTAAACAGACAGTAAAATGTCTCTGCTGAGCCCCTCACTCCCTGAGTCAGCAGGTGGCAGCCAGAAAGAACCATGAACACAGTGACAACCATCTTCCCCTTTCCCACAGAGAGCAGTTCCTACAGAAGGAACACAATTTATACCCCTCAACCCACCTGGAAAACTTCCACCTGAAGGTGCCAATTAAACTGAAAGCCAAGTGCCTTTGAGGGCCTTGAGTTTGGGATCATGAGCCCCAGCAAGGGCACCTCCTGAGAGCATAAACCAGGCAGCAGCCTGCAGTGGTTACCTGAGGTGATGTGTTCCTGCTGAAGGCCCAGCAGCTCTGTCAGAATTCCCACACACTGCTCTGTGTATGTCCTGGCAATGTTGGCTGCAAGGATGCCAAAAAGACATAAAAGTCAACCTTTTATCAGAATGAAACAGGATCCATGAGCCCAACTACCCATCACAAACTCTCTTTAAAGGAACAGTCTCTCTCCTTTCCCTTCTGACTACCATTTCTGAAAGTGTGGCCAAATGAGTTTGTTCTCCACACCAGGGACATGTTCCTTTTTTTGAGGCCGTGCCTCAGAACATTTCTGAACTTTCCTTAAATGTAACACCTTAAAAAAGGCATTATGTCATCCCCAGCTTTCTACTTATGAATACTGTAATAACTCACCTATTTTTAAAGCTCACAAAAACAAAACCATCACCTTAACTGTGCCCCCATCACAACTCAAAGAACAAGCAGGTATTAGAGCTCCTCCACCCCCCGCACAGCTTCACTGAACACTGCAAAGCTCATTAACAAGATGAGATGACACATTTCCTTTAGAGCATCTCCTCACAGCCCGAGATCCAAGGATTTTCTGCAGGACCTGAAGCAGCTCAATGCCAGGACTTCTGAAACAATCAGCGCTTCAGAAACACTCTGACACAAAACACTCCCGGGGGGGTTGCTCTCTGTGCTGCTGCAGCACAGAGCAGTGATTTGGTGCTTGCCCAGACACCCTTCAGCAGAGAACAGCCTCCCTGCAAGGTGCAGGGCTGCAGCAGAGCCAAGGCACAGCCCTCACCGATGGCAAAGATCGCTCCCTGCGCCAGCTCCACCGACACGTCTGTGCAGTAACCCTTCAGCTCCTCCAGCACGTGCTGCACGTTTTCATCGTTCACCAGCTCACACAGCACCTCCATCTTCTGGCATTTGATGTAGTGGGGCTCCGAATAGGAGCAGAAGAACTTCTTGTAGTGGCTGCTGAAGTGGCCGGGCAGGCTCCGGAGGATCTGGCGCACGTGGCAGAGCGCGGTGAAGCACAGCTCCCTGCTCTCCGAGGTGCAGGCAGACAGCAGCGGGCCCTTCACCCGCACCAGCACATCTGCCTGCACATCTGGGTAGTCCCTGGCCAGCACCAGGAACAGCTTGGTGGCCGCCATCACGACGCTGGGGCTGCTGCTCTTGAGGTAGCCGTCGAGCAGGTTGAGGATGTCGAAGAGCTCCTCCTCGCTGCGGGGTCTGTAGCGCAGCAGGAAGGTGAGCACCTCGCTCTGCCCCCACTGATCCAGGTCAGGCATCCTGCCAGGAGCACAGGCACAGGGGGCACGAGTCAGGCAGGGCAGGAACATCTGTGCTGAGCAGAGCAGAGGCCTCAGCCTCCAGCCTCCTTACTGCCTCTGTCCCAAAGCAAGTGGATGCCACGGTTTTATCTCAAGAGAACTGCCCAATTACTAACTCAGCATCAGTCATGTGTGCTTTTGCTGGTGTTTACACCAGGCAGCAACACTGACAAGAACCCTGGGCAGAGCAATACCCCGTTGTTCCCAGAGCACATAGAACTACCTGCAGAAAAACTGATTTCCTCAAGCAGTGGTTAAATAATATATCTTTCAATGGGGCCTGTGGAGACATACCAGAACATACCTATCCCACAGATGTATCATGTGTATTATCACTTAAAAAATCCCAAAAGTCTAATCACATTAACCTATAATAACAAATCAAACCACCAGCTGAGGCAAAGACTCCCTGGAAGAGCAGGGGATCCCAGATTTCTCTGAGGACCTTAGCCTAAAGTGGTTTAGTTAACTTAGGATGGCCACCTCCATCTTTGGGTACCTGACAAGAGCTCCTTAGTCCTCCCAGAAATTGCCTCTCTGCATGGAAAACACAAGAACAAGAGAAGCTTCCAGCACCCTCTTGATACAAAAGAAAACAAACCTGTTGAGGAGATGATGGGCAATGGGTTTGTTGATGACAACTCCTCCCTCCTTCTTCAGGATCTCTTCCAAGGCCCTCAGACAGTTCACCGCCACAATGGGGTCCTGGTCACGAAGCAAACTGTAGAGCTCGTTCACCAGAGCACCATCTGCAGAGCACAGAGGTCCTGCCATCAAGTTCTGTTGGCACACTGCAGTTTAACCACTGTATGGGAGTATTTATCAGAAAAAAAAAAAAAGAAAAAAGATCTAGCTCGAACTGGGAGAAGGGATCAACAAAACCTCCAACTCTACAGGAACACCTGCCCTTGGCACAGCTTTTCCCTGAGGGTCTGTGTGGGTCAGAGTGGCCCTTGGCTTATCAGAGACTGGGGATGGAACAAAATCATTGAATCCCAGAATGTTGAGGGCTGGAATGGACCTTAAAGCTCATCCAGTCCCACTCCTGCCATGGGCAGGGACACCTCCCACTGTCTCAGGCTGCTCCAAGCCCTGTCCAGCCTGGCCTTGGGCACTGCCAGGGATCCAGGGGCAGCCACAGCTGCTCTGGGCACCCTGTGCCAGGGCCTGCCCACCCTCACAGGGAACAATTTCTTCCTAATATCCTGAACCTGCTCTCTTTCAGTTTGAATTGATTCCCCCTTGTCCTGTCACTCCACGCCCTTCTCCAAAATCCCTCTCCAGCTCTCTTGCAGGCTCCCTTCAGGTACTGGAAGGCCACAACCCGGTCTCCCCGGAGCCTTCTCTTCTCCAGGCTGAACAGCCCCAGCTCTCTCAGTCTTTCCTCAATAACCCTCCACTTTCTCTCTCTCTCTGCCCTGCAGCCACAACATCGCAGGGGCAGCTCAGCGAACCCAGGAGGGCCCTAGAGCCCGAACGCGCATCACGAACACGGCACCTGCGTGTCCCCAGCCCCGCGTGTCCCCAGCCCCGCGTGTCCCCAGCCACTCACCCACTTCGCAATCTCCCTGCAGCTTCACCATCTTGGCACAGCCCAGCACGGCCGCCCTGCGCACGTAGGACGCCTTATCCCGCAGCCCGCTCACGATGGGCTGCTGCAGGTACTCCTGGATGCCGGGCATCCTGCGGGAGGGCAGCCGTGCATCAGCGGGGCCCGCGGCCAGGGCCACCCCCCCGCCCCGGCCCGGGCCCCGCC
>VXAC01005768.1:409512-457342 GCA_013399225.1 Rhipidura dahli | reverse complement strand
CCCGGCCCGGCGGGCTCCGGTCCCGGCGTTCCGGGCCGCGCGGCGGGCGCTGCCCCGCGGGGGGGGTGGGCCTGACGGGGTTGGGTTTCCCACCGACTCTGTTTTACAGTGCCTGGGAAACAGGCCTGGGGACGGGATTGTGATTTTCGCAGGGTCGTCCCACTTCCTGCGCTCTCCCGATCCTCAGTATTGTTTTCTTCAGTACTGGGGTTTTTTTTGTAGCGTGGAGAAAAGGCGGCTCGGGAGGGACCTTATCACTCTCTGCAACTCCCTGAAATGAGGGTGTAGCCAGGTGGGGGTCGGGCTCCTCTCCCGGGTAACGAACAACGGGACAAGAGCGCGCAGTGTTAAGCTGCGCCAGAGGAGGGTTAGGTTGGACAATAGGAGGAATTTCTTCACTGATGAGACATTTGGACGGGCTGCCCAGGGAGGTGGTGGAGTCACCGTCCCTGCAGGTGTTAGAGCAGCTGGACGTGGCACTGAGTGCTCTGGTCTGGGTGACGGGGAGGTGTTTGGTCACAAGATTGGACTCGATGATCTCAGAGGTCTTTTCCAGCCTAAATTCCTGTCGTGTCCCGGGATTCCTTTAGCCCTTAGAGAGCTGGATAAAGAGCTGTGTGTTTCTCAAATGCAGTGATCCCACTGCACAGTCTCACTCGGTGATGCCCTTAGGAGCAGCAGTTCCAGAGGTTCCCTTCCTCAGTGGCAGGCACCGTATCTTGCTCAGAAAAACACTTGTCTTTCCGGTTTTTGTTCAGAGAGAGGATCTTGTCCATTGCAACCTGCTGCCCCTAATGAGTTCTCCTCTTCCTTCCCAGGTATGGCCTCACAGCTGCAGGTGTTCTCCCCTCCGTCAGTATCCTCGAGTGCCTTCTGTAGTGCCAAGAAACTGAAAGTGGAGCCGTCTGTCTGGGATGTTTCAGGACAGAACAGTAGTGACAAGTATTATACCCACAGCAAAAACCTCCCAGCAGCTCAAGGGCAAGCCAGCTCCTCTCATCAGGTAGCCAATTTCAGCATCCCTGCCTACGACCAGAACCTCCTTCTCCCCGCTCCCTCCGTCGAGCACATCGTGGTCACTGCGGCCGACAGCACCGGCAGCAGCGCCACAGCGTCCTTCCAGAGCAGCCAGACCCTCACCCACAGGAGCAACGTTTCTTTGCTGGAACCATACCAAAAATGTGGATTAAAAAGGAAAAGTGAAGAGGTTGACAGCAACGGTAGTGTGCAGATCATTGAGGAACATCCACCTCTCATGCTGCAAAACAGACCTGCGGTGGGTGCTGCGGCCACGACCACCACGGTCACCACGAAAAGCAGCAGCTCCAGTGGGGAGGGCGATTATCAGCTGGTCCAGCATGAGATCCTGTGCTCTATGACCAACAGCTATGAGGTCTTGGAATTCCTGGGACGAGGGACGTTCGGGCAGGTGGCAAAATGTTGGAAACGTAGCACGAAGGAGATTGTAGCCATCAAAATCCTGAAGAACCACCCTTCCTACGCCCGGCAGGGCCAGATCGAGGTGAGCATCCTGTCTCGCCTGAGCAGTGAGAATGCCGACGAGTACAACTTTGTCCGTTCCTACGAGTGCTTTCAACACAAGAATCATACATGCCTTGTCTTTGAGATGCTGGAACAGAACTTATATGATTTCTTAAAGCAAAACAAGTTCAGTCCGTTGCCCCTGAAATACATCCGGCCCATCCTGCAGCAAGTGGCTACTGCCTTGATGAAGCTGAAGAGCTTGGGTCTGATCCACGCTGATTTGAAGCCAGAGAACATCATGTTGGTGGATCCTGCACGCCAGCCCTATAGAGTGAAGGTGATAGACTTTGGGTCAGCCAGCCATGTGTCCAAGGCCGTGTGCTCCACGTATCTGCAGTCACGGTATTACAGGTAAGCACTGACCCTGCTCACTGAACCAGGTCAGGCTGATCCTGCTGGGGCTTCCTTCTACAGACACTGAGCTCTTCTGTCTAACCCCAGCTGGGGGGCAGCAGGAAATGATCAGCTCTGCATGTTTCCTGGAGATTTCTTCTGAAAGTTGGGTGTAAATAAATAGAATGTCTGCGTTGCAAGGGCAGCCTAATCTGCAGCCCAGCGCCTTTCTTTCCCCCCAGATGAGTTGATTTTACCCTGTCCACTGGCTTGTGATGCTGTATGAAGTGGCAAACTGGAGGAGCAGTATGGTAGTGTTAAGTAGTAGATTTTGGGTTGTTTGCCATGTTCTGAAACTAGTCCATTAACCTTGGACATTTAAAAGGGAGAGGAGTCAAAGGGATGCCAATTTCTATTTGCTTTTGTTTCTTCTGATTCTTCATCTTTGTTTGAAGCCCCTTCACGAGCACATGACTTCCTGTGTCAGCCCTGGCTAAGTCATGCTTTCATGAGACCTGCAGCTCCCTTAGAGCAGTGATGAGATAGGTCTCTGCTTCCCTTAGCAATATGTCGAGATGTCTTCTACCCTTCTCCTTCCTAAGAATTAAAAATAAACTATGGGCAGAAACATTGAAACTCAGAAACTGTACATAAAGCAAGCTGTGCTGTTTCTTTCAATTATTCCTCCAGCTTGGCTCTGTTAAGTATGTATTTGAATTTAAGTAGCAGCAGACTTCAGTAAATGGATGCAGAAAGAACTTCTGGCTTCAAAGGGCCGTGAAGAGTCTGTGCTGTGTTGTCAGGGTTGCTTTGGGTGGAATGTGAGCTCACTTGACGCAAAACTCAGAACCAGTATCTAGTCCTTCCAGCTGGGACCAGACAGGACTGAGACACTCCACCCCACCCTGTGTCTCTGCCCTCTTTGATGTCTTTCCTGGCTCCTCACTTGAGTTTAAAGCCTGGTTTATTGTAGGTTTGCTCTGTTCATCCCTCATGCTCCCTGTGTTCTTGCTCCCTTTGTTTTTGTGTTGTTTTTCTTTTTAACTCTAACATCCAGTACCAGCTTTCCATGACATTCCTTTTATGTAACACAGACTTTTCTTAATCCATTGCTCATGATCTTTGCTCAGCTTGTTGGCATCAATCTTTCCAATTCTGAATTATTGATTGTTACGGGTTTTTTTGGTAGCACAGTTGTCCCCTGTGCCCCACAGCTCCATAAAAAAGCTCACTCTCTAAAAATACATCATCAACTTTGTTGTTGTTACATGGAAAGAGGTGACCGCTGGTCAAGATTCTGCTCTATCTGACCTGCCACACGTGTCAGCAAAGCAGTTTGTGGAGGCCCATGGTGCTTTCTAGTTTCTGGTATCTCAGAAAGCAGATTTAGCTGAGGAAAAGCAGTGAGGGGTGATAAGTATCTTCCAGCGGCTGCAGGGAGGGAAATTTCTGCTCCATCTGTGTGTGGGGCACTGGACTCCCAGCCCCTTCCAGCTCCCTGGGGGGACTGACTCTGCCAGAAAGGCAAATAACCTGGGATTAGGTGGCGTTGGACTGTCTGCTTGGCTGAAGTGAAGAATGCTGTGATGTGGAAATCTAGTATTTAGTGATATGTAATTAGTCTAATGGTGATGATTACTAAAATCCATAATCTAGGAATTGATGGAGATGGCACAGAAACCAGCTTGTTGTGGGAGAACTGGATTGCTTTACCCATATTCACATTAAATTAGTGTTCAGATGAGCTCCAAGCTGGAAATTTTTTCAATGCTGTGTTTAATGAAGAAGTGTAGACCAATTATTCATGCAGCTCTCTGTCAGCTATTAAAAATAAACTTCTCTGTGCTCACTGTTTGGCTTTCAGTCCCTGTTGCTGACACTCTGTGTGCTATAGAGACCTCTAAACCAGCCACACTCGGGTGCTGTAAGAAGGATTTTCTGATTTATGTACCCTTGAGGAAAAAAAAAATCTTCCTTTATTAATTACTGTCTCTGCTGCTGGAGGTCATCCTGTCCAACAGCCCTGCTTGTTCAGGGTCCTGCTGGCAGGGGACACTTTGCTCCGTGTGCAGCTCCAGCAGCACTGTCCCTTTGGGATGTCACCCTGGGTTTGTCAGGACAGGTTGTTAGGGCTGAGGCAGGATCCCCTTTCCACAGACACTGCTGCTGCTGCCTCTGCTGCATGGCCCCACTCAGGAGGGGCAGTTCTGCTGCTCACACTTTAAAGAGTGAGTAGAAGTGCCCATGAAGAATTCTTTGGCTCTGAAGCCCAGCATGGAGTAGGAGTAGGTCAGCTCTTTGCAGTGAACAGTTTCTGTGGCAGTTCTAGGATGTTTCTGCAGGAATTCCTCAGGTGAGGTTGCCTTTGCTCTTGGGGAGGATGAATGGAAGGAAACAGCTTGCAGGAATAACAAAACCCTTCAATGCTGATGTCCATGCTGTACAGAGTGGGGTTCACTCATGTCCTGTGTTATATGTGAGTACAGCCATCCTGGGAGTTCTACTCAGCTCCCTGCCTCCTGGTGCTGCCTGTGGGCCAGTGTGGAGCACAGACTGTAGGACTGGACAATTTGGACCATGAGAAGGTGGCCCTGAGCATTGGGGGAGCTTGCAGAGTGCAGGAGTATCCATTTCTCACCTCTCCTTTGGGCTCCATGACCTACTTCTGTCCCAGCCATCCTGGCCTGGGGAGCAGCAGCTCCTGCTGCCAAGTCTGACTCTGCTAATCCAGCTCTGTGGTGGCCCTGCTGTTCCCTGCATTGCTGCACTTGCACAGGCTTTGTGTTCCCAGCCTCCCAAGGCACAGGTGTAAACATGGGATGTTTGGAAATGCTGGGAGGGAGTCTTGGAGTTTTCTGCAGCTGCTGTGAGTCCTTTCTCTTCTGAGAGTGCCTGAGTGTATTTGTCAGCTTTGGGAGGCAGTGCTTGGCAAAGCATCTGTGCAAAGAGCGTTGTTGATTTTATTTCAAAGAGCTTAAGATGGTAAAATCACTTTAATCTCTGACAGAGCAGCTATGGAAGTGACCTCTGCCTGCTGTCCTGGTTCAGCTCACATCTCATAAGGCTGCTAATTGCAGGGATGTAAAAGGAGATGAAACAAATTGTGATTTCCCAGCCCTGTCCTGCAATCAGAACGAAATCAGATGGCTCATGAGAAGTTCATTTATTTAGTTGCAGGGAATAAAATACAAGACTTAAACTTGCTATGATGGTGGTATTGAGATTTAGGGATACTTGAGTGGATTCCGTGGTGGAGTTAAAGACCAACAAACTGCCACAAATCTCTGTTTCCACTGGAATTGGTGGGTTTTTTTTAACACACTTGTGAGGGATTAGCGTGCTCTGCATATTCCACAAGCCATCTGTGTTTTAGTTTGTTTGCCACTCCAAATGCATTCACCCTCCCTTATATGACAGGTGTGAGTCCTTTCTGAACTGGACATTCCTGCATCAGGATGGTCAAGTGGGACAGTACAGTTTGTTGATGATGTCTCATAGAGTAATGGCAAGGGGGGCTCTGAAAATCCTGTGTGATTGTATGAATTGTATTTTTTCTGCTTGTGAGGAAAGAGATTCCTCTGGTTTGTACCTCTTAGCCTGTAGAAAGTTGTATCTATTCTAGCATATTTCCTTAAAATATCAATGTTTAGTGGGACAGTGAGCATTCAAACATCAGCTACTGCTTGTGTTTGCATAATCATTTTATATTTTCACATGTGAGAAACATTTCCAAAGTCAACAGCTGCCAGGAATAGCCAAGCAAGAAGGTAGAAACAGATCAGTGTTGAGTAGAGAGTGTCATTATGTCTTAGCTTGAATAATCTGTTATTCTGATTACTGAAGGTGTATCATGGCTCTGGTTTTGGGGGCTCAGACATAATAGAATCTGGATAATAGAGAATAAATGTGACCTCACTGCAACAGGCAGCTGGTTCAGCAATTTATCTTTATTATAGAATCCCAGACTAGTTTGGGTTGGAAGGGAGCTTCAAGCTCATCTCATCCCACCCCTGCTGTGGGCAGGGACACCTTCCACTATCCCAGGTTGCTCCAAGTTCAGTCCAACCTGTCCTTTTCTGATCTTGTCCTTTCTCAGGTGCCCTGTGCCTCTTTGTTTTGGAGACACCTGTGTAGACACCTAAAGCAGAAGGTGTATCTGTGTCACCATGGCACAAAGGGTGGTTAACTGGGGAGTCACTTTTTGTCCTGAACAAACAGTTGTGAGGTTGAGCAGTCGAGGAGGGTGAGTGTCAAATTTACTGACACCTGTACATTATGCAAGCCCTGGTTTTTAGAATTCTGTAGAGGGGTCAGAGCTGGTTTCAGAGGCTTTTTTAACAACTGAAGTATCCATAGTGTAACAGCAGAAATGCCACACAAGCCCTGGGGCATGACCAGGAAATGGGTAGCCTGGAGTTTAGGGCTTTTCTGTCTTCCTTTGCTCTCGTGTTAATTATGCATGATGAAGGTCAAGGCTTTCATATTTCCTGTACTTTCCAGAGTAAATCCCACACCAGCTCACTTGGGGTTTGCAGTACCTGGGGTTTTGTGCTCTATGCAAATGTAGGACCAGAATTTCTCCTGCCAGAACAGCCTCAGTTTGTTTCAGAACTCTGTGTAGGTGAAGAGCTGTACTAAAACATCCTTCTGTGTTATGAGTCAGCTCCAGACAGAAATCTCCCAGAAATTCCAGCCTGTTAGAGAAGCCAGCCCTGCTTGGAGTGTGAGTTTTTTTTATCACCTCCCCTTGAAGGCTGGGCCAGACAGGTACATTTTGCATTAGGTGTGGTTGAGTGCACAGAAACCTGAAACACAACCTCCAGCTGGGCTCTCTGCATCCATTTTAAACTCGAAACTCTCTGAGCAAACCCTGCATGAAAACCTGCTGATAGAAACCCAGCAGCTCTCTCAGGAGCTCCTTTTCCTGGCTCTGCAGGTGCTCTTCTTTCTCACATGAAGCAGGCAGCCTCCTGCAGCTGTTTACCTGGGGTCTCAAGACCTTCTCCCAGAGAAGTCTCTGTTTGCCAGAGCTTTTCTTCCCAATTCTGTTAGGATTGTTAGGATAGGCTGGACTGGATGATCTTGAAGGTCTCTCCCAGCATTGATAATTCTGGGTGCTGTGTGCTGTCTCAGGGACACCTCACATGCTGTCAAGTATAATTAAACTGATTACTCAAGGAGTAACTTCATGCAACTGTGATTTAAAGGCCTCCTGGGTGCTGGGGGGCACCGTGGCAATAAAAGAATCCAGTAAGTGATAAAAAGGTTGGGATCCATTAGGCCACCCAAGGAAACAACTACTACTTTAAAGTGAATAACTCATATTCACACAGATTTACTTGGGCATGGAGAGGCTTTATCCAGAGTGGTTTATAGGGAAGAAATGCAGCTTTCAGAGTAAAAGATTTGACCTTGGCTTTTTCTTTCTTTTTCCCTTACCAGGGCTCCTGAGATCATCCTGGGTTTGCCGTTCTGTGAAGCCATTGACATGTGGTCACTGGGCTGTGTCATAGCTGAGCTGTTTCTGGGCTGGCCTCTGTATCCAGGAGCATCTGAGTATGATCAGGTGAGAGCACATGGGGGATGTGGGGTCTTGACACAAAACCACAATTTGCTGTGTTCAAACCCTCCTGCACCCCCCCGTGCCCTGCAGCAGCTTCCATGGGTGCACATTGCTGTTGTCTGAGCTCATTTTCTCTCTGTGATATTCCCATTGTCTCTGGGCAGGGAGCACTAAGTTCTGTGTGTTTTCACTTGAGCTGAGTGTATCCTGTCCAAAAAAGGGGCCAATTTGCATTTAACCCCTGGTTTCCAAAGCCAAAAGCTGGTGAAACACCTCCCTGCCAAAGCAGAAGCGAGGGGTGTGTGTGTCCTGACGTGGAACACCCTCTGTAATTTCACCATGAGGGCAGTTTTTCCATGTGGGGACACAGCAAGCCTATCATTCCTGCCCTCTTAATACCTACAGCAACCCTCAGTTTTTATGCAAAGTGTGAGCCTCAAGCTGTCTTTGGAATCCAAGGGCAAGACTCTGAGAGGCATCTTGAACTAATTAGTCCTTTCTGTGGATACTTGGCATTATTACCTGGCCTAGTCAGTGCCTATAAAAGGACAAAAAGTCTCTAAGTGGGGTTTTTTTTCCAGAGTAGCTTTTCCACTGGGGTTTTTGTGGCGGGATCTTGTTACAGTGCTTGATATGGTTTTCCTTATGTGATAAGTACATGAAAACTTACTAAGTTTGAAAACCTCCTTGTCATGTGTCTTCCCAGCACTGTAAATTTCCAAAGGAAACACGATGGTACCTTAATGAACAGAATGAGTTAGAAAGTAGCTGAGGCAGGGCTTGGTGGTTTCCTTGTGCCTGAGTTTTGTGTAATTCTGAGAACCTTATCTGCTCATGTAGGTGGCTGGGGAGGAGCTGCTTTTTCCATTGCTTAATGAGAGGATTTTGCAGCCCTCTCTGTGAGGCAGTGTGAGGTGTGACTTCATGGGGTTGATTTTGATGTCTGAATTTACCTTGAAGACCGGGGATGACTTGGTTTTCATGTTTTCTGAGATTCTGCAGCAGCAAGTGAAAGCTGGGGTGGAACTTGTGAGAGGACCTCTCCAGGAATGAGTTCATGGGTTGGGATGGGATTTACAGCTGGTTTTTTAAGCACCCTTTGGCTGTAAAGCAAGAGTTATGTCTTGTGAAAATAGAACTGTTACCTGAGCTATTGTGTAGTTACAAGAAATATTCACCTGCAGACACTTGGATCCACCTTGGCTTAATTGAAAAGTGAGCCCATAAATTCATGTGGTCACAAGCTGTGACAGTGCCCTGTTTTGGCACAGGGGAATAGCAGGAATTTGGCAAATAAGGAATGCTAAAGGACCTGTAATTGATGGTTTGATCAAGGTATAGTTACCTTAAAACTGTGGAGTTTTTAATAAATGTGCTATTTTCTCTCCTTCTGAGCATGCCTTTTAATTTGTTCTTTATTCACCAGTGTGATAGCAATACCATCACAAGGATTCTGGTGCCTCTTCCAAATTTCTGAGCCATATTTTTCACATGTAAAAATAAGTATATTAAATGTGTTTGAGGATATTTGGTCTTGATTTCTTGGTCAGTGAGAGCTTTGCCATGACATTATTCTGAAATTGTGTGCCTAGAGTATTGTGTAGGCAGGCACAGCAATGTTGCTTGGATAATTATGCCTTTAATTATACATACATACATGATAAATTCTGTGGTATTTTTCCCTCAAAATGTGTAATTCTTACACTACTCATTGTCTTAAAAAACCTACAGTCTGCTTACATATACTTTAGCAAAAACCAAAATTTCCTTAAAATAAGAAAGATGTATTTAAAACCTAAAATTTTTGCACGATTGCAGAAGTGGCTTTATAAACACTTGAGATGGCCCCTTTAATTTTGCAAGTTTGCATATTTGGGCATTCTTTCTTTACAGGTAATTTCCTATTTGCTGTGAACAAACCTGGCTGTTAATTATCTCATTAGCTATGAATTCTTTATATTGGGAGTCCTCACTCTTGTAATTTTCTTTCCTAGATTCGTTATATTTCACAAACTCAAGGCCTTCCAGCGGAGTATCTTCTCAGTGCAGGAACGAAAACAAGCAGGTTTTTTAACAGAGATCCAAATTTGGGATACCCACTGTGGAGGCTCAAGGTTTGTCTGTCTCTTCCATCCCCTGTTCTCTTTTTGTTCATTGAGGACTTGGTAGGAATTCCCACCCAGTTTTGGTGTGCTGGGAAAACATCAGGAAAAATCCATCCTGAGCAAGGATTGGCTTTGAAACGTGGCTGATGTGGGGTCTGTGGCTGCAGGAGCTGTGCAGAGCTCCTGGTGCTGCTCTCACAAAAGCAGCTGTGCCTGATAGCACCAGCAAAGAGTGGGTGTGCAGTCATTGAGATAATGGGTGCTTATTATGGGCTGCTCATTCTCAGGGAAGTGTGTCATCTTGTTGTCATCTCCTGACAATACAACTAGGAAAATAAGGAGTATTTCGTGATGGTTTTGTTATTTTAACAGGAATCTGGTTATGGGTTGGCAGAGGACAGGAAAGAATGGGATTTAGGCCTGATTTGCCTTGAAAGCTGAGCAGCAAAAAGAAGGGAATTTTGCCTTTCTTCTTTGTGGAAGAGGGATTTAGAATATTTATAGCCTCTTCTTTTCCTAAATCAGAAACCTTCAGTTCTTTTGGCTAATGCACTACCTAAGGAAGCCTTGAAATGAAGTCATCCTGTTGTTAATTCAGCTTTGCAATGAATGATCTTTGCAGCTGAGGAAATGGGATCCCAGGGCTGTTTGGGTTTGACCTCCTGGTGTGTGGTGTGTCTGAAAGCATCAAATGATCATTTGCCTCAGCAATTTCTTATTGCTTTTTCCTTATCAATATGCAGTATCTCAGTTTATATTAATGTTTTCTTCTATAGACTCCAGAAGAACATGAGTTGGAAACAGGAATAAAATCAAAAGAAGCTCGGAAATATATATTCAACTGTTTGGATGATATGGCGCAGGTGTGTGGGGATCTTGGGACACAGATAACTCAGTCATTTTTCACTCTTAATTTAGTGAAATTTAATTTTTGGGAGATCTCTAAAAATGAGGCTCCTGTGCTGGAGCAGTCAGTCCTCTTCCACTGGCAGTTCAGAGCACTGATGTAGGTTTACCATGATGCCAATTTGCATCAGGAATCAGTGGGTTAAACACAGTCCAAATGTTAATTATGAGCCTGTTTGAAATGTTTTGTGTTTTCTTATGCCTCAGTGTGCTGGACAGGAGTGTGCCCAGTCTGTTCTCAGTATAGTAGAGGAGTAGGAGAGCTGAGCCCCTTCAAATGTGTTTGTAGGATTAAACCTCTTATTAGTCTTCAGAAATATTGACAAGAACAAGATCATTCTTATTTTCATTCTCTCTTTAGAGGTAAAATGAAGGAATACCTGAGTGGTTTTAATATCATGAGGCCTTAAATCTTAAATATCAATTTTCTATCACTTTTGTAGCTGTTACCATTGGGTTACATCTGTGCAGAGGAGGTGGAATCATTCTGACTCACCAGCCCCTTATGGATTCCCCCAAAACATGAGGGCATTTTGCCAGAGAGTGGAGAATGAAGCCTGGTTGATCCCTTTGAATTGACCAACTCCCTATTGAGAGTTCCACGTGCAAGTTTGACTTTCATAGAATGAGCAAGGGAAAGGTCATGTGTTAGCCCTGTAATACCTCAAATGAGTCTGGCTAAGAGACAGAAATGCTTAACAAATATTTCTGTGTGATGTGAAATCATTGAATCGTTAGGCAGCAATTAATCTGATGTTGGTGTGAGCTGCTCCCATTTGATTTTCCAGGTGAATATGTCTACAGACTTAGAAGGGACCGACATGTTGGCAGAGAAGGCTGACCGAAGGGAATACATTGATTTGTTGAAGAAAATGTTGACAATTGATGCAGATAAGAGAATTACTCCACTGAAGACTTTGAACCATTCGTTTGTTACAATGACACATCTGCTGGACTTCCCCCACAGTAACCAGTAAGCTCCCTTGGATGGGTTGTTTTGTTTCAGGATTTACTGGAAACACAGAACAGGCACTTCCCAGCTTTCTGTCAGTGCTGTTTTCTGCAGTTCCTGGCTGATCTGGAAACAGCAATGGCATGTGTTAGGAATGGAATGTTCATAAGCTTCCTTTTCGTGTTTTAGGACATTCTTTGTTGGTTTAAAAGAACCTAAACCTAAAGCACATGCATGAAGTTGGGAATCTGTCACATCTCTGTCCTGTTTTTACCAATCTGATGTTTTTCTTCCGTCATTCTGTTCCAGTGTGAAATCTTGCTTTCAGAACATGGAGATCTGCAAGAGAAGAGTGAACATGTATGATACAGTGAATCAGATCAAGAGCCCTTTCACCACTCACGTTGCTCCTAACACAAGCACAAACCTGACAATGAGCTTTAACAACCAGCTCAACACAGTACACAACCAGGTATAGCATCTTTCACCTATTTTATCCTGATCAAAGATATGGAGTAGGTTAATTGGGTGTCTTCAGGCCAAAATTTAAAATGCTCTCCAAAGTTTGTAGTCTTGTCTCAAAGTCTAATTTTCCAAAACACAGGCCGAGGAGCCTCTTTACTTCATCTATTGAAAATTTGTCTGTCATTTCAGCAACATAAGTAAAGTTGGTGCAGTTCATGTTTTTTGTTCTGTGTTGTCTTAAGCCTTTTGCCTCAAATATTTTCCAGGTGTTTTCCTCCTAGTTTAATATTGATGGTTCCTGCTGTTTGTTTTATAACAAAGAGAGATAAGATTACAAGAGATAAATGATTTTTTTGTTTGTTTTATTTTCCTAGGCCAGTGTGCTGGCTTCCAATTCCACTGCTGCTGCTACCCTTTCCCTGGCCAACTCGGATGTCTCCCTGCTCAACTACCAGTCTGCCCTGTACCCATCCTCTGCAGCCCCAGTGGCAGGAGTGGCTCAGCAGAGCGTTTCCTTGCAGCCTGGAACCACCCAGATCTGCACACAGACAGACCCCTTCCAGCAAACCTTCATTGTTTGTCCCCCTGCTTTTCAGAGTAAGTAGAGAACCCTTTGTGTGATGCTGTGGTTTCAGTCAGTTAAGGCAGGAGAAGTTGTGATTTGCACTAAACTGAAAAGTCCCTGACTTGAGAAGAGCTCTCTGTGCTCACACGGGGCTCTTGCATCAGATGTAGGTGCAGAACCAGGTCAGACATGTGCAGACAGCTTGATTCTCTTCCAGGTCGTGCTGGAACAGGTGACAGGATCTTGCCTGCCTGGGTTGCAGGCTCCAGCTGCTTGCTCAACCAGTTTTTCCCCCCAAACTGAACACAGCAGCATTCCACAGAAAGCAGGGAACAGAGGAGCCAGAACTGCCTGAGAATCAGTGTCTTGCTGTGTTTGTTATCTCAAGAGAAATATCTGGCTTTTGAGCCTCAGTTCACAGCCCTGATGCAGGTTTTTGCTGCCAGCAGATGGTCCCTGGTTGTGGGTCAGTGAGCTTAGCACAGGCAGAGCTCTGTTCATGCCTCTGTTCATCCTCAGGGTTCTGTAGGTAGGCTGATACCTGCATTGTCTTAGTCTGGAGGGTTATTTGTGATATGGGAACTGACAGTGTAAGGCTTGAGCTCTGAACTTGCCTCAGGCAGCTTGGATTAGGTGTCTGTGTTACTATTTCTGCAAACCAGACTCCACAGAGCTGAGCTGGTGAGCGCTGCCTGTCATCATGGCCCTTCAGGATCCCAGGATGCAGAAGTATTTACTTCAGCTAGTGTTTTACTGGGATTTCCTCAAAGCTTTTCTATCCCTTAATCTGACCCTATCCTCTGCCCTGACCTGGTAGGAATTTGATTTTTGGAAACAAAAGAAAGAAAGAGTAATAAAGCAGCTTAGTGATGTGTCTTGTCCTCCACAGCTGGACTTCAGGCAACTACAAAGCATTCTGGGTTCCCAGTCAGGATGGAAAATGCTGTCCCAATTGTGCCACAAGCACCTGCAGCACAGCCACTGCAGATCCAGTCTGGAGTTCTCACACAGGTAAAAAATCCATCCCAACCCCCCCCCATAGGCTCAGCTGCAATCCCACCATCCAGGAGAACCAGGGGGTTCTCAGGACACTCTGGAAGGTTAAATGCAGGTCACTTCTAAGACAGTATTTTCTTGGTTTGTTTTGTTTTTCTGGAATATTTAAAGTCTGAGGTATTTTATGTCATGTGCCTCCCTGGTTTTAGGAGTTTGATTTAATGATGGGAATAAATATGTGGTTTTTCAGCTGCCAAAAACAGGCTGTATTTTTTCAGGCATGGACACTGCCTTACAGGCAGTGCTGGTCATTTTTGCCTTCACTTTAAAAACGCGGCAGGAGAAATCATTGCTGTGAGAAGTGAGATCCCAGTGAACAGAGGTGACAGCACAGATTACTCATGCAAAAATTTCATCTTTAAATCAACACAATTATTTCTGAATCCTTCTCAGCTAGTTACATTCTTAGTGTGAATTAATGTGTAGCAATGACATATCTATTTCTGCAGTTTGGAGTTTAAGCAACATGCAATATCAAAACTCACAAATTATTCCAAAAATGCTGTTTTAAATATTGTAATGTGTCATAAATTAAAACCATCTTAATTTCCAAAAAGTAATCCTTTAATATACAATAAGTGCACTGTGATTCACAAGTTTTATTCACTGAAAATTTGTAGTTGCCTTTATAATTAAGTGCATTTTTATTTATTTGCATAGTTTTAGTTTCTGCTGGCATTAACACATCCTCTGTTAGTTTTACTCTCCAGGCAGTATATTGCACTTACTGACCTTCTTGTAGACAAGTAATTTTTAGTTTGTTCAGTCCAAATATTTTTGTGGCATTCTGTGATTGCTGGTTTCTTTAGCATTAAAGATACAGGTCACAGTATCCAAAAACTAGAATCCACTTGAAGGCCCCCCTGAATCCAAGAGTGCAAACTATACAATAAGAATCTAATTTTAATTAGACATTTGATAGACTAATACATGTCTGGGTGGTTTCATCACAGATAACTTTGCTCTTTCGTGACACAAAAGACCTGCTGTGCCTTTCATGAAATCCCATAGTTGACCTTTTCTCAAGAGTTCCGTGTGTGGATTTGAAGATCTGACAGCAAGTGCAGGGAGCTGCCCAGGGTGCAGTCTGTGCCAGGTCTAGTGCAGCGTGGCTGTCACTTGCCCTCTGGGACACCCACTAAAGTGCCAGTAGCTGAACTCTGACTTCTGAGCTGTGTCATCAGAGAGATCCCATCCCCAAATTTTTCCCCAGCTCATTTTCACTTTTGAACTGTGTCACTGGAGAGGTCCCGTCCCCAAATTTTTCCCCAGCTCGTTTTGACTTTTGAACTGTGTCACTGGACATGTGGTTCCCAGACTGCCAGCTCCTCGTGCTCTCCTCAGGGCCCGTGGAGGAGCTGCAGGGTCTGGGTGTTGGTGTCGGTGTTGCCGCAGAGCGCCGGCGCGGTGCGCCTCGCCTGGCCCTGCCGCCCTGACCTACACTGACCTGCACTGACCTGCCTCAGCTCGTGTGTTTCACTCACTGCCTGATCTACATTTCAGGGAAGCTGTACACCACTAATGGTAGCAACTCTTCATCCTCAAGTAGCCACCATCACGCCGCAGTATGCGGTGCCCTTTACCCTGAACTGCGCAGCCGGCCGGCCGGCGCTGGTCGAACAGACGGCTGCAGTACTGGTAATTGCCTCCCTTGATTGTGTTCACTAACTGAGTTTTTGTTTTAACTTAGACTTGCAGAGGGCATGGAAGCATGTGCCATCTTGTGGCTGTGTTCTTGCTACATCTTAATGTCTTGTTGTTTTCCTCCCCAACATTGCTGAAGCACTGTCTGACTCTGACGTTTAGTGTGGCTCTGTAAAGAATCCAGATCCATTGACTATTCCCTTTGCTAGCCTAGTACTGAAAGCTCTTCTAAACTAGACCCTAGAAGAGTTGTAATCGTTCTTGTTCTTTGCTTACTCTCCTATCTTTGCCTTTTGATTGTGGAATACAAAGGAATCAGTCTTTAGCTTGACTCTGCTACAGGTACCTGGATGGCCAGAATTTGACCTACTTGGCAAGTTAGCTCCATATTTTTTTTCCAACACGTGTAAAGCTGCTTTGTATGGAGAAATGTTTCAGATCATTAAGCACAGGCTAAAATCTCTAATGACAGCAAATCCTCTAATGTATTGCTTTAGCAGTTGATTTCTCTTAGCCTCTGTTGAACACTGACAATAATTTTCTGGCCTTTTGTTATTTATAGCAAATCGCACGTAGCTTGCTTCATCCAGATAAAGATTCTGTTCTTCTCAGATACTTTCAGTTGATATGTATTTCTTGGTTGAAATTAAAGGTGAGCTCTAGTATCCAAAATGGCAATAGGTAGCTTTTAGGTCATTTGGAACAATTCTAAAAAAAGGATGGGGGAAGGGAACGAACACACCTTTAAGAAGTGTACGTTTTGCAAAATTGTCCTCTCCTGTATTCTGGCACCTGCATCAGAACAACTTTGCAAGTGCCACAAAGAAGTCATTGTAAAACTCCAGAATCAGATCAGTGAAGCTTATAAAAACATTGCAGTGCACTGAAGTGCTGGTATCCTCACATGTCCTTCAAAGCACATTCCATTGTGTGAACCATGTTGTTTCTTGTGGCTTCAAAGTGGTAGTTTGAATGTCGTTTTCTTCCAAGAGGGAGGCCTCTGCTGAAGTGGAGTTTGCTCGAGTCATACCTGTCCTGAAATTTAAACCCACTCATTTGAGTTCTTGTGAACCAAGTGAGCTGCTCCCTAGTTCTGAGGATGGGAAGGCAGGGGAGTGGGGTTCTCCTGGTCACAGCTCTGAGCTAAACAGACCCAGGGGTGCTTCTTCTTTCCTCCTGTTGAATTTTGATTGCTGAAAGGCCGCAATCTGGGCTCCAAAAACAGCAAGGGGTGGCTGTAGCAGAGCTTGGGACACAAGTGAGTTGTTAGTGATGTTTCCCAAAGTGTATTTGGGCTTTGATTCAACAGGCAAATTCTATTCTGCTGTGTGTGTGCAGTGGACTTAAGGTTCAACTCCCCTGTACAGCAGCAGAGATCAGAGCCAGCTGTCTCCAGACTCTGAGCCTGCATTCTGAGTTTCTCTGGAGGACTTGACTAGTTCTGTTTGGATTCTGGGAGCCTTTGGTGTGAATTTGCTCACCTTTAGTGCTTCCGACACTTCTCCCTCGCTGCTTCCCCTGAGTTTGCATTAGCCATTTGCTAAGCTTTGCATATTTTTGTCCTTCCTCTGTCAAAACAGTTCGTCGCTTGGAAGGCCCGATTTCTGCCTCTCATTGGGAATTTATATCTTGCTGTATTAAACTCTCTGCTTTGTCTTGTGCAGGTGTTGGCTTTTGGAAAGACGCATGGTGTGACTTTTAACATATTTCTCTTTTTATTTTTCATTTTTTCAATGTTATTGTTATTATTATTATTATTATTATTATTCCGCTTACATTGGCAGAGGTTTTAGCAGCTCTCTGCTTTGAAGGCTTCTTATTTGGAACTGGTTATTTGTACTAAGTGGATCTGTTACTTGCAGAAATACTGAATTTAAACCAGCAGGTTTTGCAGTTTAAGCTGCAAGAGAGAAAGCCACATTTTATCAAAATCATGGCAATATTACACTATCAAATTTGTTTGGACAGGAACATTGATAATGTTAATGAATTGAACCTGCCTTCATATAACTAAATTCTCTCTCAGTGTGGCTTTTCTTAAATGCTTCAGTTGAGGTGGGTGAATTTCCACAAAACTACCACCATCTCAGCTCTCTCAGTGTGAGCCCTGCAAGGCAGAAAAGCAGAAAGGGCCAAGCTGGTTTAATGTTTTGGGACCTTTCAGCAGAGCAGTGGTGTAAGTTTGTGTTCAGAAAGAGTCCTGAGTGCTGCTGCTGCACCTGGCAGTGCAATACCTGGCTGCATGTGCAGCATGATATAAACACTGTTTTTTCCAGATGACAGCAGTGATAAAAGAGATCAGCAAAATGTTGGGGAAGCTCATTCCTCTGGTTTTCTTGTTCTTGGGAAAACGTGCAAAGATGATCTGTTATCTCTGCAAGCTAACAATCCACCCCAGTGCATTTATTGCTTGGACAAATCTCTGCCTGCCCCTGCAGGAACTTGAAGCCTAGTGAGCCTCGTGTCTGTGTTTGTTGTTTTGCAGCAGGCCTGGCCAGGGGGAACCCAGCAGATCCTGCTCCCTTCCACCTGGCAGCAGCTCCCAGGGGTTGCTTTGCACAACTCTGTTCAGCCGGCGGCCGTGATCCCAGAGACCATCGGCAGCAGCCAGCAGTTGGCTGACTGGAGGTAGGGATTGCAGGGGCTCCAGCTCCCTGCCAAGTGGGAATTCATCCCTCACCGTGCCCAGAATGTCTCCCTTCCCCACGGGGGCTCGGTGCAGCTCGTGGTTCCTGCAGTGTAGTCATGGGATTTGGGTCTCTCGTGTTTTCTCTGCTCCAGGAATGCACATTCCCATGGAAATCAGTACAGCACTCTCATGCAACAGCCATCTCTGCTCACCAACCACGTGACATTGGCCACAGCACAGCCTCTGAATGTTGGGGTTGCTCATGTTGTGAGGCAGCAGCAGAGCAGCAATGTGCCAGCAAAGAAGAACAAGCAGCCAGCACCGAGTACAGCCAAGTAAGGATTCCATTGCTTCCTTTCCCAGTCCTAGAAAAGACATGAGTTTGTTTGTGGAGGTTGCCTTTATGGTGAGAAAATTGTGTCTTCTGATCACAGAGGCATTGAGGGTGTAACTTTATTGTGCTACAATTGCATTTAAAGATGTCCTGGAAAAAGCCTTTGTGCTGTAGTCATTGATTTAAATGATATTAATTTCAGGGAGTGCAGGGACATGGTTGACCGAGTGCTTTGCTGTCTTTACTGAGGGGTTTTACACTCGTGGGGTGTTGGTGCCATAGCAATGCAAGTGACAGAATTGCTGAACCAGGGCTGGCAGGTTTCTGGCAGTGTTCAGGTGGATCAGTCCCGTTGAGAGCATCCCTGAGTGCCTCTGGCTGTGTCTGTGGCACTTTGCTGTTTGAGTGTCTGCACTGAGGTTCTGTTTATGCATTTCAAGGTGCTGCTGCTTGTATGTTCCTAATGCTGTTTGTCCCAGCCTCTGACCTGGAGCTGAATCCTGCTGTGCTTTTCCTGCAGGCCCAGCTCATCTCTAGAGCCTGTGCCCACCCAAGTGTACTCTCTGATCGGGAGCAGCCCCCTGCGCTCCACCTCCTCCTCCTCCAACGTGCTCGTCCCCGTGCAGGAGCAGCACCAGCCCATCGTGATCCCTGACACTCCAAGCCCCCCTGTCAGTGTCATCACCATCCGCAGCGACACTGATGAGGAAGAGGACAGCAAATACAAACCTGCCAGGTGGGATGTTCATTTAGCCTGTGCTGGGCTCAGCTCAGGCATCAGGGAGTGGGGAACATGATGTGTGAGCCCTGGGCAGGCTCAGAAAAGCTGTGTAAGGCAGAATATTCTCCATCACATCTCTGTGTCGTTGTGCCTGTAGTTAATCCGAATTTAATCTCACAAGGAGGGAGGGTGTGAGATCCCAGAGGGAGATCTGTAACTGGGTGGGCAAAGCCAGAATGTTTCCCATTTGCATTTTATCTTTTTTTCCCTGCAGCTTGGGTATGAAGCAGAGATCCAACGTCATCAGCTATGTCACTGTTAACGACTCCCCTGACTCTGACTCGTCCCTGAGCAGCCCCTATGCCCCTGACCCCCTGTCCTCGCTCAGGAGCACTGGGGGGGCCCTGGAGCTGCCCAGCAGAGCCGCTGCCGACAGCTCCAGCTCCCGGACCATCATCGTCCCGCCCCTGAAAACGCAGCTCAATGACTGCATTGTAGCCACCCAGGCTTCAGGTGGGTATCTCAGGGTGCTCAGGAGCTTTGCCAAGGCTCAGGAGCTCTCCTGTCCCCGACACATTCATCCTCACGGTTTTGGACTTTCCACATTGGGTCTTTCTCAGCTTTAGGTTTCACAGCTGCTGTTCTGAAAGCCTTGATCTGTTTGCATAGTCTGGGATAGATTTACCTTTCATTCACATTTGGCTGCAATTTAGAAAGATCTGTAAACATTCCTGATGGTTTCTTAGTCACATTTGAAATCGTAATTAAAGCAAAGTCTCTGTGACAGAAACAGTCAGTTCAGTGCCCAGAGCTGGTAACAGAGCTGCCAGCGTGGGAAGGGGAGGAGTGGACTAAGCTTGTGACATCTTCCAGGCATCCTGAGCAGCACCAGTAAGACCAAGCCAGTGGCCTCAGTGAGTGGGCAGTCGTCGGGATGCTGCATCACACCCACGGGGTACCGCTCCCACCGCGTGGTCACCAACGGCGTGCAGCCCCTCAACCTCAGCCAGGTGAGTCTGCCTGCCTCTGCTGGCCTTGGGGAGGCTTTAGAACTGCTTCAGAAACGTGTAAGGCAGGGAGGAGGGCTGGTTTGCAAGAGGATCAATAGCTGCAAGTGCTAATTCTTTGGAGCTGATTCTGTCCTGGGGTGGCGCAGGGTAGGACAGACTCTGTGGGGAGTACAGGGGAAGTTTCTCAAGGCTAAGGATTTGTTCCTGTACCAGAGGGCAGGAGAAGGAAGTGTGGTTATGTCCATACTCTCTGTGCTCCTTGTCAGGCCTGTCTTACAGCAGGTCCTTCTTGCCACTCAGGTGGGAAGGTGACACCAAGATCCAGCTGTTGAATTAGAGTGGCTTTGAAGGCACAGTGTGAGGAAATTGTTTAGTTCTTTACCTTTCTTTAGATCCTGCAGCAGTCCAACCAGGAGATTAAGACTGGACTTTCACACTAACAGTTAACACCTGACATCTTTGAATATTTCAATTCAAAGATTGGTTTCACTTAATTTTGTGTCAGGACTCTTGATCTCTGGGTCACACTGCAGCAGCCTCTCAGAGAAGAGGGAGTGTTACCCCTGCAGTTCCCTTCTGGCACGGGCACCAGACCAGGTTTTGTTGTGCTAAAATGGGCAGCCCTGCTGCCACCCTCCCTCCCAAGGTGCAGAGGAGTGGATGTGTGAGGAATTCAGGGGCTGGGTCAGATCTAGGACCTGCCTGCATTTGTCCAGCTGTGATCCCCCAGGAGTGGCAGCCTGACCCCACTGCAGAGAACAAGTAACAAAACAAAGAGTAACCTTTGTCCCCGTGGAAGTGCAGTCACCCCTCTCAGCTCTGCAGGAGGGTGCCACAAGGGAGGGTCTGCACTTGTGTCAGGTGGGATGGAGGTGTCCATCAGGGGGCTCTGGCTGCCCCTCACTCACCTGAGTGTGACCACTGACCTCATTTACCCCTTCCCCTGCAGAACCAGCAAACCACAGTGCTGGCCTCCCAGGAGAGAAGTGGAAACGCTGTCCCACGCCGGCAGCAAGCTTACGTGGCCCCCCTCACGTCAACGATTTCTCAGGCTCCCTACACGTTCCAGCACAGCAGCCCAGTGCATCCCCACCTGGCAGCAGCCACGGCCAGTGCCCACCTGTCCAGCCAGCCCCACATGTACACTTATGCCCCCAGCACTGCTGCCACGCTGGGCTCCACCACGTCCATCGCCCACCTGTTCTCCCCTCAGGGCTCGTCGCGCCACACCACCTACGCTGCCCACCCCAGCACCCTGGTGCACCAGGTCCCTGTCAGCGTGGGGCCCAGCCTGCTGACGTCTGCCAACGTCCCCCCCGCCCAGTACCAACACCAGTTCGCTCCCCAGTCCTATATTGGTGCTTCCAGAGGATCTGCTATTTACACTGGATACCCGCTGAGCCCCACCAAGATCAACCAGTACTCCTACTTGTAGTTCCCAGTAAAGCACTGTCCTGCGGTGGGCCGGAGAGGCTGGAGAAGGATTTCAGGTGAACCTTTGCCTGGGAATGACTGCCTGGTTCATGTTTCTCCCTGATCTGGTTGTATGTTGTTCCCAAATGTCTCTGGTGAGTTCAGTCTCTAACTGAGCAGCATGCTTTGTTACCAGTACGAGGGTCACTAATTAAGTTTTTAAAATTTTACTTACTTTTTATAGATGCTTTTAAAAAATTCATGGTCACATTTATTTAAAATTGTTCTGTTGTGCTAATCAAAAGGGGTGTCAAATCAGTGTCTTGGAAGACAGATCCTGATGTCTTTTCTAACTTGTGTAACTTAAAAAGATTTGCAGATTCAATTTTAGCAGCTTGCACAAATCCACGTTGCCACTAAAAATGTAGTGCATGTTTATCTCATTACGTTGCTGAGGCAGTTTTAAAATCAGATTTACTATTTTAACATCTGTTCTCTAATTCACTTTGTCCTTAACAAATTGCTGGTTCTGCAAAAGCCATTACATCTCCATATATGTTTCTGTCAAAGGTGTTTTGTTTACTCCTCGGCTTCGTTTTAAGGACTGGTAGAGGCAGCTGCCTTATACCAGCAACATGATACATTCAGGAGTCCTGTAAACCCTGGAGTCTGCTTTGTGTTCTCAAAAATTCTCCATAACCCAGCTGAATTTTTGTTGTGTTCACTGCAGAATTCTTCTAAGTGGTTCAAACTGTATTCAGGATCTCACTGTGTGACAGAGCTCAGCAGCTCTGTCAGGGTGTTGTTGTTGTCTCCAATTGAGAGTGAATAGTGCAGCACTGCTCTAAAATTTGGTTTCTGCAGCTTATTAGATGCTGGCCCTATAATGGAGCTGGATTCCTTCACAGAAGCACAGGGCTTTGCTTTGTTCTGTTTTTCTTAATATTTTGCCTCACGTGATTCATTTAGGAGGGAGATGAATTTGAAATACAATGAAACATCACTGTATTGATGTGTACAGCTTTTTATACTCCTGTGAGCGTATCCTCCTGGATATGTCAGCAGCTACTCTAAAGCGCTCTTAACAAGACTTGTAAACAGTACGTGCATGTAGGAATTGCAACAAAAAAAAAAGAAAGAAAAAAACAAGACAAAAAAAGAGAAAGAAAAAGAAAAAAGGAAAAAAAAATCCAGATTTTAAAGTTTATTACTGAATTTAAAACTATTTTAGAAGTTTTGTATTGGTGGTGTTTTAATATTTTACAGAAAATGAAATATGTACATATTGATTAGAAAAATATAACAGGCAAAACTTCCTGCTAACCCCAAATGTTCTGTCTTTGTAATCAAAATGTGTAGTGATTATACTTGAACTCTGTACTTAGTGTTTGTCTAATTCTTAAACGTTCCTGGGGATGGAAGTGTTGTATCCTTTGTATTTAAACCAAAATGAATTGATTCATGTTGGAATGTATGTGATATAATGCAATGGTTAGAGCTCATCACTGTAGCACTGAGAGAGGAGTTAGAGCTTCACGAGAGGAAAGGATACCTTGGATTTGTTTTGCACAGGTATGTGTGATGAAGAGTTGTTTGGTGTGTCCCCTTATTGTAGTGCCTTAAATGATGATGTAGTGTGACTAGAGTTTACAGTGAGCTTGCCTTACGAGGGACCAGCAAGCCCCCGTCGAACTGAAGCAATTCACCCACCCAGCTTTCCCCAGCCAGAGCAGCAGGATGGTGCAGAGCCCTCTCCCTGTCACCGCTCTCATCCGAGCTCCGTTCTTGTTCCCAGTGAAGCGATGTCCCCCTCGAAGCTTTCCCTTGAAATGGCACATGTACTGTTAGTGTCTGTCAGTGCATTTCGAATAAGGTAGTGCTGGGAATGCATTGGAATGTTTAGTCTAATATTGCAGAAGTGATTAAATACGTGCAATCACTTTTATTAGGTTTAGTGTGACGTTACCTTCCCCCACAGGAATAGCAGACGTGTCGTGTAAAAATATTGCTAGCTTGGTGATAGAATATTTATACCAAAGAGAGCCTGCTGTAAAGCACATAATACCATTAAAAAGTTTTATAATGCTACTGCTAATGTGGAGTTGTTGGAAAGGTCTGTCAGCTGTAGCCCTGGTTAGTGTTCAGAGGAAATATTCACTTTGGATAATCAGTGCAGGTTTCAGACTACACTTTGTTTTCTTGGGTCCCTTGTACTAGGAATTATTTCTCATCTAACGCATAAAGTATCTTGTCCAAAAGGATGATATAAACTGGTTCGAGTGGTCGTGTTACTGCAGCAATAAGAGGTTTGGTAACCTTGAACCCCAGTTTATGTTCCGTCCCAGTACGAAGGAGGCCGGTCCTGACCGGGCTGTGGCAAGAAATGCCCGAGTCATTTCTGCAAGCCCACATTGCTGCTGGAAGGAAGTTTGGACTGGCCTGAGCAGGATGGACTGAGGGAGGGATGGAGGGCTGTGGAACTGGACGGTAGCATTAGCCCACATTGATGTTCAGTGTGTTTGTAGTCGGAGCACTTCCGTGAGCGTGCGGAAAACCAACCTTGCTGTGCCACATCGTTGCTGCAAACGATGCTGTTTGTTGCTGTAGGCACTTTCTTGCTTTTTTTGACATTGCTTGTGTTCAGTACTTGCCTTGGTACCTCTTGGGTACAGAGTTGTGCCTTTCCACCGAAAGGCAAACCAAGCTCCAACTCCCTGTTTCACAAATAGGACTTCATGGAAAACACTTCACCAACAGGAAAAAAAAAAAAGACCTCTAGCAAAATCTGCTAATAATTTTGAGAACTTGCCCACTTCCCCCTAAAAGAAGCAGCTTCAAATGTCTGTTTAGAGACCTTGTAACGCAATTAATCCCAGCCAAATGTATTCCCAAAGCACGGTGCCATCTCCTCCACTGCCCGAGTTCCCAGAAGTGTTGGAACCAGGAGGATGAGATGGAAACGAGGTAAAATCAAACGTGCTCCATTTGGAACAAGCTGTCAATACCCCAAAGTTCCTCTGTGATACACAGCAAACCCCACCCCAGCAGGGCCAGGGCCTCCCAGTCTGGCCCCAGTATATGATGCCCAGTTCAGGTGTATTGTGTTCTGCTCTAAGGAGATACATCCCTTCTTCCCTTGCATATCCAGCCTCAAATTGGGTTCAAGAATTGACTCTCCTCATTGTCAGAGCCCGCTACACATTTTTGGAGAGAAATCTGCTATCTCTGGATAGGAATTGGCATCCTTTAATTTTCTTTACAGCTAGTTTGGGATTCACCTTTGGAATACTTGATAGCTGTGGTCCCAGTTAGGTTTGTCTGTGTGATTCTTGAGCTGTTCAATCAGTTTTCTCTTACCTGACCTGTATTTGCAGCTGTGATAGCCCCTGCAGAGGCAACTCCTGAGGCTTTCCTGCTTAGCACCTAATTGATGGGATGCAGTAATTTACCTCTGACTCAGCAATTTCTTTTAGTACATGAAACTAAATTGCTTCTAAATGACAGGATTGGCACAGCCCTGCTTTCTTTTTTTTAATTTTATTTAAACTTCTGAATGGTGCCGCATGTCCACATGGTTGTTTGTTGCTAAACTTTATATAATGTGTGATTTCAGATTCAGCTTGAACTATATCTATCTCACTACATGTAGCAGTACATTATATGTAATGTTAGTATTTCTGCTTGAATCCTTGATATTGCAATGGAATTCCTACTTTATTAAATGTATTTGATATGCTAGTTACTGTGTAAAATTTAACTTTCTTTTATGGTTGTGCTCTTCCTTTTTACAAGCCGCTAGATACAGGTAGTTTCTGACAATTACTGATCTATGTTTGTATTGCTGATGTACTTAGGGGGTATGTAAAAATCATTTTAACAAAAGAAATAGATATTTAAAAATTTAATACTAACTATATGGGAGAAGGGTCCATTGTGAAAACATAGTTTATCTTTGGATTCAATGTTTGTCTTTGGTTTTACAAAGTAGCTTGTATTTTAAGTATTTTCTACATAATATGGTAAAAATGTAGAACAATTGCAATGCATCAATAAAAAGGGTTAATTTTCTGTACTCTATTCATTTGGTCACTTGGTCTGTTAAGGGGGCTGGGAGAGGGGTTTGGGATATCCAAAATGGGGTATCGATGGTCCGGGATGCAAACCCAGGGTACGGGTGTGGGATGTGGATTTGGGATGCAGATTCGGGATGCGGATGCGGGATTTGGAGGCTGGACTGGACTCCGGGATGCGGATGCGGGATGCGGGTTTGGGGAGCAGATGGCGGGTGCAGCGGCACTAGGTGGCACACTCGCCCCGGCACAGCCCCGGCTCCGATCGGCCCTGGCTCCGACCGCTCCCTGCCAGTGGCCCAGGAGCCCAACACCGGTGCTGCAGAACAGCCCGGCCCGGCTGCAGCCAGGGCACGGAGCTGCAGTGCCCGTCCGTCCGTCCGTCCGTCCGTCCCTCCACCCACCTGCACACCACACCTGGGCTGACCCCGTCCCGGGGCTGTGGGAGCTGCCAAGTGGCCCCGCACCAGCGCTTGGGCGACCTCGGGCAAGCGGCTCCAAAGGCCGGCGAGTGGCTGGGCAGCTCCGGCTGAGGGCAGTGCCCAACCTGCCCTGTCCCTGCCCTGTCCCAACCCTGGCCCAGCTCTGGCCCCGATGGCTCTGCCCAGGGGGATCCGCGGGACCCCGGCACGGAGGGGCCACGCAGGAACTGCCGGCTCAGCAGCCAGGACAGGGAAGACACGGGCTCGGAGGGGACACGGGCTCCAGAGGACACAAGCTCGGGGGTACGCAGGCTTAAGTGCCCACGGTGCTGGTCTGACTTTGCCTCCACCGTCTGACCTGGATGTGGCTGAGGCTCAGGTTGGCCGCTGGCCTCGGGCACCTCTGCGGATAAGGAGCCAGGGCTGTGCCCTCGCTGTCCCGCGGGCTGTCCCCTTCCTACGGCTCATGAGGACGTGTTCTTCTCTCGCCCAGGGCTCCTGCGGCGCTCCCTGCACCCCAGAGCCCGCACCCAGCCCCGTCCCCAGGCTCGGGGGCACTACTGGGGCACGAAGGGGTTAAAGCGCCCGGGGCTGGTCCGCGGGGAAGGAGCAGCCTCTCCTCCCTCTGCACATCTGGATTCAATAAGGGCTGGGGAGGCCGGAGCATTCCTGAGCACTGAGCTGGAGGCTGCTCTCGCTGCTGGCCATGGGGCCCTGGCGCTGCCTGCTGCTCCTGCCGCTCCTCGCCCCGGCCCTGCGCGCCCAGCAGCAGCAGTTCATGGAGTACGTGGAGCGGCGCCTCACCCTCCTGGAGGTACAGCCCCGAGCAGGGTCCCACAGCCGCCCCACAGCCCGAATCGCCCCATGACGGGGCTCCCACCCCTTCTCCGTGGAGGCCGGCGGGGCTGGGAGCGGGGCTGGGTAAGGAGGAGCTGGGGTGGGGACGGAGCAGAGCCCGGGGATCCCGCCGGCGTCCTGCACAGCCCAGCACGAGGATGCACGGGAGCAAGATGGGCAGGGGAGCACTGCGGGATCTCGGGAGCAGGAGCACTGCGGGTCTGGGAGGACCATGGGGACACCACAGGAATGGGAACGTCACGGGTCTGGGAACATCGTGGGAAAACAGGGGCATTGCAGACCTGGGAGCTCCGTGGGATCATCACAGGAATGGGGACATCAAGGATCTGGGAGCAAAGTGGGGGGCGTGGTGAGTTCAGGAACGTCACGGGGGCATCATGGGGGTGTCACGGGAGAGCGGGGGCACCGCGGATCTGGGGCAACACGGGAGAGGGGGCATCGTGGGTCTGGGAGTGTCATGGAAGAGTAGGAACATTGTGGGTCTGGGAACATCATGGGAGCATCGCAGGAACGGGCATCACGGGACTGGGAACATTGCATAATCAACACGAGAGCCTCGTGGGTTTGGGAGCACCCCAGCAGTGGGAATGGGCTGGGATCAAACCCAGAGTCCCGAGCCCCGTGTGGCTCCGGGGGCTCCCACAGCCCGGGCAGGCTGGGACAGCTGCCACTGGTGGGCTGTGAGGTTTGGAGACCTCAGCGTCCCCTTGGCCACCCCAGGAGAGGATCTCACAGTGGCACGACCAGAGCAGCCGCTACTCCACGGAGCTGCGGGACTTCAAGAACCAGGTGCTGGGGATGCTGGAGGCGGCCGAGAAGGAGCGGGAGGCGATGCGGGCGGAAGCCGAGAGCGCGGCCGTGCGCGTGGACCGGCTGGAGAGGGAGGTGGATTACCTGGAGACACAGAACCCCGCCCCGCCCTGCGTGGAGGTGGATGAGACGCTGATGGACAAGCAGGTGGCCACAGCCAAGCAGAGGAAGAATGAAAAATACACCAAGCTCACAGGTGAGGGGCTGCCGTGCCTCCCTGGGGGATGGCCCTGTGCGAGGGTTACCCTGACCCTTCCCAGCCCACCCCAGTCCAAGTGTCCCACAGCCACAGGCTGTGAGCCTGTGCCCCAGCAGGGCATCTCAGGCACAAGTTCCTGCATCCCCCTGAGCCTGGGAGCTGCATCCAAGCCCCAGGCTGGAGCCCTGTGCGTCTCCGAAGCCACTGGGGTGAGGGGGGTTCGTGGCATGGGTGCACTGGGGGACTTCTCAATGCCACCAGGGGTGCACTTAAATCCCTTCAGCGAGCTTTCCAGGCAGTTGCCTGAGGGCCGGGGTGGGACAGGGTGAGAACCCAGCACGGGGCAGGGGCGGTCCCGCTGCAGGGCCGGGCGGTTCCCAGGCTGTCACGGCTGCCGCACTCCCGCAGATTGCAGTGACACCATCGCCAGCGTCAGGGCCATGAAGATCCTGAAGCGTTTCGGCAGCGCCTCGGGGCTCTGGACCAAGGACGCTGCGGGGAGCTCGGAGAAGATCTACGTGTTCGACGGCACCGCCAATGACACGGTTTACGTCTTCCCCCGCATGCGGGAGTTCACCCTTTTCTCCGCCACCCGCAAGGCCGCCCGCATCAAGCTGCCCTACCCCTGGGTGGGCACCGGGCACCTCGTCTACGACGGGCACCTCTACTACATCCGCCAGCAGGGCCTGTCCTTCCAGGTGATCAAGTTCAACCTGGCCAACAAGACGGTGGTGGACAGCTCGGTGTTCCCGGCCGAGGAGCAGATCCCCGTCTTCGGGCTCTCCCCCTCCACCTACATCGAGGTGTCGGCGGACGAGGAGGGGCTCTGGGCCATCTACGCCACCAAGGAGGACGAGAAGAACATGTGCCTGGCCAAGCTGGACCCCGCCTCGCTGGACATCGAGCAGATGTGGGACACGCCGTGCCCCCGGGAGAACGCCGAGGGCGCTTTCGTGGTGTGCGGGGCGCTGCACGTGGTGTACAACACCCGCCTGCCCAGCCGCGCCCGCGTCCAGTGCGTCTTCGATGTCAGCGGCACCCTGGCCCCCGAGGACGCCTCCCTCGTCTACTTCCCCAAGCGCTACGGCTCCCACTCCAGCCTCAAGTACAGCCCCCGCGAGAGGCAGATCTACGCCTGGGATGACGGCTACCAGATCATTTACCGCATGGAGATGAAGAAGAAGCTGGAGGTCTGAGGGGCTCCCGGCGCTGCCCAGCCCAGCCCACAGGATGGCACCTCTGCCCCCTTCTCCCATCACTGTGAAACGAGGAAATGCTGGACCCCCGCCCCAGCCGCCCCCCAGCACTGGGTGGGCTCTGCGGAGTCCTCGACTAATTTAATGAGGTTTTCTTTTCTGTTACAATGAATAAATCCTACGCAGCCAAGCGCAGCCACCTGCCTGGGGGAGCGTGGGGCGCTGGGCAGGGCTGCCCGAGCCCTGAGCTCCACGTTGCCCCTGAGACACCCCAAAAAGACAGTTCCCAAGTTCCCGTGCAGGGCTCAGAGCAGCGAGCAGAGACAGATCCTGGGAGGGTGCCTGGGCAGGGGGCCTGGGGCTTAGGGCAGGGGTTTGTTTTGGGGGCTTTGGGTGAGGGTTTTGGAAGGGCTTAGGGCAGAGATGGAAGCTGAGGCTTTGGGCAGGCTGCTGGTCAGGGTCAGCTTGTTCTCCATGTACAAAACTGTGAGCAAACAGCAAAATCCCTTAATCTGGGAGGACAACAGGAGATTTCCCTCCCATGCCGGGGTGGTGCCCCAGCCAGCAGGCCCCAGATGTTGCTGATTTACTGAGTTTGTTTCTAATGAAGCACAGGCGACTTCCCCCTGCAGCTGCAGAGTCTCCATCTTATGTAAGGCCCCGGATTCCCCCATCCCCTTCCCTTTCCTCTTCCTCTGGCACCGAGTTCCTGCACAGAGCAGCCCCAGAGGGGATGGGGCAGGACAGGGTAGGTGCTGGGAGCTCCTCAGGGGCTTGGGACAGCCCCACGTTGTCCCCAGGCCGTGTCCCTCCTGCCCCAGCTCAGACTGTCCCTCGTGCTCACCCCCACCCCTGCAGGGTGCAGGATTTGTCCCATCTCTGTCCCTGGGCCCCCCAGAAAGGCAGGATTGCTGCGATTTGTTCCCATCACAACATCCTGAGGGCACAGAGGATGGATCAGGTGTTTCAGTGCCGTGAGAGTCCCTTTTTCCCATCACAGGTCAGTTCTGGGGACAAGCATTGAAGCCGTGGGCTGGGCTGGCTGGGTGAGGGTTTCATCCCACTGGTGCCAGTGCCAGGCTGCCTTTGGGATGAGGAGCCAGGAGGTGCCTGGGCACCCCAGGGAGGTGCCAGCCCCATGGGGAGCACCACTGCCAAGCACCTGAGGGGCCCCCATGGCCACCTGCTCTCCCAGGGCTGTGGCATGGCCGTGCCACCCCTGTGCCCCCCTAAAGCCCATCCAGCATCCCCCCATGCCCAGCTCCAGCCAAAATGTCCTGCCTTGTGGAGGGCACTCGGTATTTGCCTCAAGTTCTTTGGTATTATAATCAAATTGGTTGCATAAGAAAAATGTTCAAATACCCACTTTGAATGACTGTAATTGGCTGGTGCTGAAAGTTCAACACGCAGGGCAAGTCAAGCAGAGAAACCATCCAAGTGTGAAGGACTCTGTGAACTGTCAAGTTAATTTATGGCCCTTTTCAAGATCAATAATGGTGGTAACAGAAATATAATTTTCAGAAATCTCACAGTAGTAAATAATTACACCGATGATTTCTCCAGCTTGAATTAAAACTGATGGGGCGGTCACAGTTCTGCACCAGAAACCATCTTGCAGCCTGGAACAAGTCCTGCACAATCAGAGCTGCACTTTGCTGTGACACCTGGAGCCTTCTCCTCTCCAGGTGAGCACCCCCAGCTCTCCCAGCCTGGCTCCAGAGGAGCTCCAGCCCTGGGAGCAGCTCCAGAGCCTCCTCTGGCCTCACCCCAGCAGCCCCACGTCCCCCCTGTGCTGAGGGTGATGCCCCTCACTAAACCGGGTCCATCAGCGCCCCACGAGCTCCCGTGGAATTTGTTTTGTACAAACACTTTGGGAATGAGGAGTAAAGTGAACAAAACAACTGCAGTGCCCGATGGGCTTCCAGAGCACAGCACTTATCTCACACTCCACATCTTCAAGGCACTCCAGGAAACATCAGCTAATTAATCCTCGGAATAATTCCTGTGACACGGAACAGCCTTATCTGCATCTGCTGACAAACACCGAGATAAAAACCCCGTGTGACCAGGAGGGGTGGTTCAGCTCCGAGCTGGCTGCAGGCACCTTCGGACACCGGGGTGGGGACCCGCAGAGCTCTGAGTGCTCCCAGCTCATGGATCCTGGAATATCCTGAGCTGGAAGGGACCCACAGGGATCATCCAGCCCAGCTCCAGCCCTGCACAGACACCCCAACAATCCCACCCTGGGCACCCCTGGCAGCGCTGCCCAAACCCTCCTGGAGCTCTGGCAGCCTCGGGGCTGTGCCCATTCCCTGGGGAGCCTGGGCTGTGCCCAGCACCCTCTGGGGGAAGAACCTTTCCCTGATACTCAGCCTAAACCTCCGCTGACACAGCTCCAGCTGCTCCCTTGGGTGCTGTCCCTGCTCACAGAGAGCAGAGATTGTCCCCAGGCTGCCTCCAGGCTGGGGTCACCCTTCTCATCCTGCCGGAGCTGAGTCCCTGCCATGCCCCAGTGCCACGGAGGGGTGTGAGGGACCTCAGCCAGGCCTGTCCGGGGGACTCTCCTGCCAGATATCCCACAGGACAGGGGTCACCCATGGAGGAGAGGAGCAGCAGGGACACAGGGTCCTGTCTGCCGTGGAATGGACACCCCCCAGCCCCACAGGGGTGGCTCTGCCACCTGCAGGTGCCAGAACTCATCATCTCCTGCCGGGGATATCGATGCCTTTCTTTTCTTGTTTAAATGTTTATTGACCCCATTAGGAGAAAGCAAAGGTTGTGCCACAGCTGGGGGAGTTGTTGTCAGAGCCCTTGGTGCCCTCAGGGGTGCTGATTGCCCCCACCAGACACCCTGGCACCGCCCAGCCCCAGCCAGGACCCCCAGTGGGAGCAGCAGCACCTCCAGCCCTGCCCATGGGGTGGCCTGGGCGCCCTCGGTGGGACCTGGGAATCCCTGGTGGGCTGCAGGGACCCCAGAAGGATGCAGGGACTTCCAGCAGGATCCAGGGACCCCGAAGGATGCAGGGACCCCCGGTGGGATGCAGGGACCCCGGTGGGATGCAGGGCCCCTGGCAGGGCTGCCTCAGGTCCCTCTGTCCTGTGTGGAGATGGATTTTTGTGGCTGCTCCCAGCTGCCCTGCACTGCCCCAGCCCTGGCTGCTCTGCCTCTGCCCTCCCAGCCATTCCTGCTGAACACACAGGGTTCCAGAAAAACTCAGCCTTGGCTCAAGGTCACCAGTGGCAGAGACTCCCTGTTCTCCCAGTTTGGTCCTGTGCAGGTTACCTGGAGCAGATGTGGACAGCCAGACCCTCTCCCCAACAGAGAGTTGTGGAAAGCCTTCATTCCTTCATCCCCCTGCCTCAGGTCCTGCTCAGCCCCCAGTGGAGGCGGCTCTGGGGCCAGGGTTGCTCCTGTTCCCCCTCCCAGGGCTGCAGCAGCACCTGGCCCCAAGCCCAAGCCCGGGCAGGGGCACGGGGATCATCCTTTCCAAAAGGAGGGGTTAGTGGAAAATATGCAAATGGAGCCTCTCCAGCCTTCCCTGGGAGTCTGCAGCTCCTCGTGCTTTAATTGCCAAGCACTTTATCTCTTTAAAGAAGAGCCTCTGTAAGTAATAATCCCTTTCATCTCTGCTCCTCTTGAAAAATACTCCTCTTTGCGAGGCAGTCTGGTCAAGGAAATGGAGAAGTTGTGTTATCAGTGGGAAAGAGAAACGGACATCTTTGGGCTAATTTTTCCTCCTTTGTCTAATTCTCAAGGATATTGACTTCATTCCCCTCCCTGACTCTTTTCCAGCTCACAGGAGCTATTGATGAAGTGAAACGGCTCTGCGTGTCCTATTAGAAACACGGGAACTAAAATTAAAACCAGGCAACTTAAACAAGTGCATTATGAAGCTCCCATTGTGTTGAAACAGGAAAAGGGGGATAATTCTCCATTTAATACTTTCCTAATGGCTGGTTGGCAACTCTAATCACCGGCTTTTAACTTCGAACAGGTTCTCCTGCCCACGGAACATCTGGCTGAGGTGAAACTCCTCACACACGAGCCGGGAGGCAGCAAAGGGAGGCAGCAAATCTCCCCCCAGCAGGGCTGGGAGGACACCGGGGCTTGGGGTGAGCTCGGAGGTGCCAAGAGGGACACGGAGAGGCAGCACCTCCCTTACAGTCCTCGGCATTTCCTAATGGAAGTGCAGGAAAAGTTAAACCAAAGTGCCCCAAAACGCTTCCTGCCGTGGCAAGCATCCCCCTGCGGGTGGGCTCTGATGGGCAGCAGGGATGTGGGATGTGTGCCCAGCCCAGCTCTGTTGTTTCTGACCTTGGTGCTGCCAGCGAGCCCAGGGAGCTGCAGAGCCCTTGGTGGCTCTGGGGACAGGAGGGCTCTGGGTGCAGGGCCAGGAGCTCTGGGGTGCCAGGGGAAGCTTTCCTGGCCCCTGGAGCTGGTCTGGCCAGGGGTGCTCAGCCTGGAAGGGGCAGAGCCCTGGGGGTCCCTTGGTTCAGAGCCGTTTCTGCCTGGGGGGGTCCTGACCCTGCTGCTGAGATTTGAGGACGAGCACATTGATCCCCAGCTGGGCCCAGCCTGTCCCCAGTGCCCCCAGCCCCACTTCTCCTCCTTGGACACCAAACCCAGCTCCTGCCAAATCCTCCATGNCCCTTTGTCAGAGATGTGCTGCATCCTCCCAAAGGAAGGGATGGAAATCGAAATTTCTTTTTAAAGGATAAATTTTGCAGAATGATGGGGCCCCTGCAGAGCTGGGTCCCCCCTGCCCCAGCCAGCCTGGGGGTGCCCAGGCTCCTCTCCTCCTTCCCAGTGTTGTCTACTCCTTCCTTCCCTCTGGAAATAAAATAAAGTCTTCAAGCTGGGAGCTCGCAGCCCTGTCAGAGGAGCGGTGGCTTGTGACGCACCAAGTTTCAATATTTTCTGGAGAGCTTCATTTACTAACAGATTTTTCTGCTATTTTGGTTTCTTGATTGAGATGGATTATTCTCCCTGAGCTGCTCCCATTTGTGGTAATGTGTCTCCATCCCATCCAGGAGGGATTTTGCTGACATGAGGAGAACCCACGCCCCATCCCAGGGATTTCACACATCCTGCAGTCTACATGATTTCACCAGGATTTTCTTCAGGGTGTTATTATTACTAATGCTATTATATCAAAGTTGTTTCCTGAGGACGGAAAAATACCAGCTCAGCTATTCAGCTAAAGGAGTTCTTTAATTTCTTGCCTCTCAAAATCAGCTCCCCGGTGCCTTTTTTGGAATAGATCTGAATTTTCTGCTTTAATCCCTCTTCCTGAGGCAGAAGTGCTGAGGGGTGATGTGACTCTCCCTGGGAAAGGAGGGTTGGGGTCCCTGCAGCTCAGGGATTTTGAGTCAGCTCCAAGAAATGTCAGGCAGAGATTTTTTGTCTCTTTGCCTCCGAATCCCTCATCCCCAGCTGGGATGGAGCAGCAAATTTGGGGTTCCCTGCCCTCCTGACTTTCCATCTGCTGGCTGGGGAAGGATGAGTGGTGCAGGCAGGACAGGGGAGGCTGGAATGACACCAGGATGCAGAATTTGGGGGGGACTGGAGCATTTTCCCTCCCCAGCACGGCAGCCCTGGCTCTGCTCATGCTCCTGTGTCCTCCTGCTGCAGGTGGCCGAGGACCTGGAGGGAGATATAACCATGGTAACTGGGATTATCCCAGAAAATTGCTGCCATTACTGCAGGGGCAGGGTCAAAACAAACAGAAATTATCAATTTTTCTATTCCTAATAAAATGCAGAAGTGTGTTATTGACTCGCTAATTGCCCCGCTAAACGGATTTCTCCTAAATTACCTCCTAACCCTTGTAAATGAAAATGATGCAAAGATTAGCACTCCCATGGATTTGTTCAGGGGAGGAAAAAATTAAAGGTCTGACTCCCTGCCCGTGGCAGGGGGGCTGGAACTGGATAATCTTCAAAGTCCCTCTCAACCCAAGCCATTCCATGATTTTATGATTCCCTTTTAACCTAAAATTGCTCCGAGCCCTGCGACCTGGGGGATCCTTGGCACCACACAGGCCATGGAGCCACACTGGGCTGTGTGAGTGGCTGCTGCAGGAAATTGCAGCTCTCAGCTTGGCTCCAAATTGTCAATTCTCCCCCGAGCTCAGGTTTTCAGGAAATCAGGGGTTTATATGAGAAGTATTCCTCTCCAACAGAGCCCCTCCAATATCAGTGTCAGCTGCCACCTCCTCCCGTTCCTGACCCGGGCTTGCCTCGGAAATTGAAATGTTCAGCTTGTTAGAGAATAAATGAAGAAAGAAATATAATTTAATCAAGAGACATCAGTAACAATAAATCCCATGAAATTTAGCACAGCTGGGCTGTAGTGTCATCATCCCCTCGCATGCTCAGCTGTGTGCTGGCAAACCAGGCAGCTCTGGGCCCGCTCTTCCATTCTCCTCTTCACTGCAAGAGCCACTTCCAGAGGCTTGGAGGGACGTGCAGGTTTAGGAAATAATTATTTTAATTGCACCATCAGCTCCATTCCTGCTGCCAGGGACTTTTGTTTTGGGAATGACAGCAGCATCCAAGAGCCCCAGGGCAGCACAGCCCTCAAGGGTGACATCGCCCTGGAGGGATGAGCTTGGAAAGGTCCCGGTCCACGCCAGCACCATCCCTTTTGTCTGGAGAGCCCAACACAGCTGGGGCTGCACTCCCAGGGTGGCACTTGGCCAGTCCCGAGGCACCAGAGATGCTCCCGATGAGCAGCCTGAGGAGGAGAATCCTCCACATCCAAGGGACGCTCCCTGGTGCATCCCGATGCCTCCTTGGATCCTGCTGGCCTGAGGAAGGAGGGGAGAATTCCCTCGGTGCATCCCTGTGGGGGGAGCAACCGGGGGGTCCTTGGGCAGAGCCGAGGTTCTGCCACAGGCAGGAAGATGCTGCTGCTTTCTGCAACCATCACATCCCAGAAAAACCACATTAAATCACCTCCGGGAGGTGGGAGCCGCGCCCGGAGCTGCTCCCGGTGCAGCTGCCTTGGGAGCAGAGGTGCTCCCGGGGGTTTTCACCCCGCCCGGGACCGGTCCTGTGGCAGGGAATGGCCCCGTGGGAGCCGCACTGGGCTGGTGCAGAGCAGAACTGGGACTGGGAGGTCTGGTGGGGCAGCCCCGGAGGGAGGGGTGGGCAGGGTGGGCTCCAGGGAATCGGCACAGCGGGGAGCAAAATCCTCCCTCGTTTCTCTCAGCCGCCCGAAAGGAGCGCAGGCAAAGCGACTTAATTAAACAATTACCGCTCCTCCACTCTGTCCCTGCCGACAGCCACAAACCCTCAGCCACGGCAATTTGAAATGGAGAGGGATGTGCAGCTGCTAATGGGAGATTAGGAGAAATCTTCCACTTTGGAAGCAATTAACGAGCCAGAAAAGCATTTGCATCTGTGAATTGGATGGCTGGGTCGCGCTCCCCATCCTCCGCCCGGCTCTGGGACCTTTCCCTGCCCGGGTTCCTGTGCCCAGATTCCCCCCAGGCTGCCCCGCATCGCATTCCCGTGGGATGCCCTTGGGGGCCCAGCGCTGGAATCGCCACTCGGCCGCTCCCGGCAGCTCCTCCAGCCCCGGGAACGGGGACGTGGCACCGCCCCGCCACATCTGGCACCGCCCCGCCACATCTGGCACCGCAGCCGGGCAAACGCCGCTCGGATTCGGGGGGGGTTTGTCCCCTAATCACATTTTCCCTGTTATTTCGGGTGCTTCAGGTTACCGCGGCTGCACTCGGCTTTGATGCCGGCTGTTCCCACGGCAACGGAGCAGGCTCTGGGTTTGTCCTGACCCATCCAGGTACTTTATGAGCTTTAACCAACTGCATTTTTAATAGAAACCTATACCGGATTTTTGAAATATATGTGCTTTAAATACCATGCTTTTAATTAAAAATAACACGGGGACATAAGATATATAATTATATTTGCATGACTAACACACTGTCTTAAAGATATAAATATATATATATATAAAGCTGTAAAATATAATTACAAATTATCGTTGGGAAAAGTCCAAAAAAAAAAAAAAAAAGCATTTAGGGGGCGCTGCTGCTGCAGGGGTTTGGGAGCCAGACAGAGCTCCTGGGGTGCCTCTGGCTCTTGGACAGAAATCCAGAATATCCAAGCCTGTGCATCTGCAAAGAGGAGAGAAATTCCACTTCTCCTAAGCTCACCTGCAGCTCTGGCTTCTTGTCAAAGAGGATTCTGGAGTGATGTTCACCCCAGCAGAGGAGCAAACTGCACCACCTCTTGTGGCCAAATGAATCACAGGATCACGGGATGGTTTGGGTGGGAAGGGACATTAAAACCCATCCAGACCCAACCCCGACACATCCCACTGTCCCAGGCTGCTCCCAGCCCTGTCCAGCCTGGCCTTGGGCACTGCCAGGGATCCAGGGGCAGCCACAGCTGCTCTGGGCACCCTGTGCCAGGGCCTGCCCACCCTCACAGGGAAGGATTCCTTCCTAATACCTAAACTAAATCCACCCTCCTTTAGTTTAAAACCATTTTCCTTTGTCCTACTCCAGCAGGCATCTCTTGCACCGTGCAGGGACCACCCAGGGGATATCCAGTGCTGGGATGAGCATCCCAGCCCCCTGTAGCCCCTGGGTTTGTTCATCCAGGAGCTGTGACTCCCTGGAAAGGACAGGCAGGGTTTGCAGGCCCAGGGAGAACATCCTTGCGTGAGGCATCAGCAGCAGAGATGAGATCCCTGACCTGGCATTTAAATAAGTGCACAACTGTGCTGATGGAAAATCTTAATGGCAGGGAGAACAATGAGGGCCCCGGGGGAGAAAACCTCTGGCAAAATGAGATTGAGAAGTCTGGGGTTGCCTAATTAGAGACACGATTAGGAGGGCAAATAACAGAAGTAGTGAAAGTGAAGAACAAACAGAGGACTGAGATCAGGATCTCGAGGATCAGGACTGTAATTTCCTCCAATGAGCTATACATAATTTTGTGTCTAATTTATTATCTTGCAAGCAAAGATAAAATTATCTGGGCTGACGTTGCTTGAAGTAAAGACTGAAGGAGGACTGGGATGTGTTTGGGACTGAGCCCATTGATTGAATGCTCTTTACAGGCTAATCAAGAATTGTGTGTAAATAAAAGGTTTGGGAAGAAATAGAACAAAATTGAAATCAAAGCATGCAAAGCTGCTCCTGCCAGAGAGCTGGGCCCAGGGAGGGGGCAGGGCAAAAACAATCCCTGTGTGTCACCACTGAGTCACCCTTTGGAGTGGCAGCAATGAGATCCAGGAATGTTCTGTGTGTCCCTGCACTGCCCTCTGTGCATCTCTCCTTCATCCCATGAAGCTGCACAGAGCTGGGTTTGGGGTCCAGAGCCCCAGAACCCCCCATCTGTCAGTCCCTCCCTCCACCTCCTGGCATCCAGGTGGGGTTTGCCTCCCTTGTTCCCCAAAACTTCCCATGAATAAGTGATTCCCAGCCATGGGGACCCAGAGCCAGTCTTGCTATGGCAGCTGTGAGACACACATCAATACTGAGCTTAAATTCATGTCTTAGTTGCTATTCCCCCCCCCAAGATAATTAAAGACCATGTTTGTTTATTTCTTAAGCCCTTATAAACCCCCAGTTGTTTCCTTCCTCAATGGCTTTTTCTTTTTTTTTGGTGTGTGTGATTTGTCAACCTGTGAGTAGCATTCTGTAATTAGCAATTAAAGGCCACATTTGGAGACTAAATATAAATTGTTATGACAAGATTCTTCACTTTGCCAAACAAATGTGTTGCTGAGGTAGGGAAAAAAAAAAAAAAAACCATGGCAGAATAATGGGATCAGTGGGAAGCCAATATTGGAGAAATCACCCTGGCTGGATATTGGGAAGAAATTCCTCCTTGTGAGGGTGGGCAGGCCCTGGCACAGGGTGCCCAGAGAAGCTGTGGCTGCCCCTGGATCCCTGGCAGTGCCCAAGGTCGGGTTGGATGGGGCTTGGGGCAGCCTGGGACAGTGGGAGGTGTCCCTGCCCATGGCAGGGGTGGCACTGGGTGGGTTTTAATCCCTTCCAACCCATCCATTCCATGAATCCACGTCTGAAACTCACTTCCCACTGGATGTTTTCTGTTTTTTTCTCAGATACTTTGTTCTCAAGTTGGTGGGAGGGCACGAGGCTGGGACAGTTCCCAGCCCTCTGACCCCTTGCAGTGAGCTGGACCCGTGGGATTTCCCTTGTCCCTGAGTCCCCACATCAAACCAACCATCACTGCACGGCCACCCTCCCTTCAGTGTCCCCCACTCTCCCTGCAGCCAGTCAGTTCTTGATGAAATTGGACACTGTGAGGCCAAAACTGAAGAGAAAGGAGGAAAAAAAAAATGAAAGGAAGGTCTGGGAACGCTCTGAGTGTTTATTGTGCTTGCAGAACTCTGTCAAACAGACTGTTCATTTGTGGCTGCTCACAGCAGCATCCTCCCCTTCACAGAGAGTTTCAAAGGAGCCCCAGGGTGACCAATCCTCCTGTGGGACGTGGCCCTGGGGTGACCCTCCTTATCTTGCTTGGCAATAATTGAAATTGCTCTACGAGTTGCTATTACAGGGCTGAGAGCAGCGAGTGAGGAGCAAGAAAACAACAAATCTTGGGATGGCACTTGTGCTGGGCTCAGCTCCTTCCCAGAGCTCCAATCCCTCCCTGGCTGCAAGGCAACCGCTTGCCCTGGTGAGCTCATCCCCATGGCTGTGACCAACAGCCCCAGGGCGATGGCAAACACACCCAGGGCTGATGTTCCCCTGGCTGAGGGACGTGGCAAAACCTCANATCCCATCCCATCCCATCCCTGCTCAGCCGTGTTCTCCTCTGCTCTACAAGTTCCAGCTCATTCAGAGTGTTTAACCACTCAGGAGGAATGACTGAACAATTTGCTTTATTGCTTTGTAAATCAATTCCCAGTTGTGAGGATTCCTCACAAAAAAAGAAAAAAGAAAAAAAGGGAAAATAAAGAGTATCTGTGTGTGCTGTGAAGACAAAGTGCTCTCAGCTCTTCCCTGCTTTATTGCCATTGTCTTCTCGGTTTAAAAATACTGTCTAAGCTCAGAAGTACTTGAGTCTTTCCAGTCTGGTAATTTTACTCCACAGCAGCTCTGTCCACAGCACCGGAGACATTTCTCAAAGGGAAAATCAGATCACAGGCTCGGTNGGGGGGGGTTGAGCCACCCAGGCGTGGGTGTTATTCACCAGTGTGAGATCCAGTTTCCCAGCAATGCGAGTGACAGCCAGTATTGAGTGGAAATTGATTATCTGTGTGAAGCAGGGATTAAAAATAGCAGCTTTGTGTCAAACCCCACGTATGTTTTGACTAAATCCTCGATAACAAGGAGAATGGATAAAAGGTGGAGATTATACAGAGAATGCCAAAACCCAAAAAGCCTGGATTAGAGAAGAAAAGGATTTGAGTGGGTTGCTGCAATTAATGATTGTCAAGTGCCATCAGCTGGGGCTGCTGTGGCTTCTTCTGGGGACGTCCTGCCCTTTGGTTTGCCAGCCTGCCAGAGGCACTGCCAGCTCAGTGCCCTGCTCCCCTGAGGCTCCTGCAGCTCAGGCAAAGGTCCAGGGGCTCGGGGCCAGTGTTGGACCCACCCAGTCAATCAGTTTTAATGGTCAGAAACTTCTTCAAAATGAGACATGGGATGTTCCCAGAAGGGATGGTGGTCTCAGGAAGGTTATCCTCCCCTTGTTCCCCAGCAGAAGCCCACAGAACTCTCAGTGCTGGGAAACCAATGCAGTTTTAGCATTTCTTTGTTGCAGTGGGCTTGAAATGCACTTTTTGCTGCTGCAGCTGATGCTCAGCTGCTCCCCAGGGCATGGAGTGACTGTCCCAGCCCAGCCAGGAGCTGCAGAGCTGAGGTCTGCTCCCAGCCCCACACGGTGCCAGGCTCTGTCATTACCACGTTTTATGACCCCCACTGTGATCCCTGCACCCACCCAACACCACACACAACACAACTGCAACTTCCATGGGAGTGGAAATATTTTTCACCAGCCAGGGCAGCACTTTACAAATAAAATAATTTTATTGAGTTTCTGCTCCTACAGCATGTGGCACATAAAGAGAATTAAGACACGAGGTGTGATGAGGAATCATGTATTCACCCTTCACTGAACAAAGGATTCACCTCAGCCAGGAGCAATGCAGCCACCCCTCATTGGCAGCCGTGATGTGCAGCCAGGGGTGACACGGTGACATTTGGGGAAATGGGAACTGGAGCTGACCTGAGGATTGTGGCTGATGGGTGCAGTGCTGCTGACCCGAGGGGAGGAGAACCGGCTGCCTCGCTCACAAATTGTACCTCAGAACCAAAATGTTTGCTTTTTGCTCGATTTAATTAGGGTGGAATAAACAGCACTAACACACTTCTTAACCCGGAGGAAAATCCGTGATGAGAAAAGTGTCCAAAATCCGCAGCTGGCTGATAAAGATCAGCTGATTTAGCTGCAAAGCCAGCACTTGGGATGGCCTAACTTCATTCTTGGCCTCTGCAACCAAGAAACCAGCAAAGTTTATTTTTTTTTCCCCCCAGAACCTGGCCTTCCTTCAGGGCTTGGGCTGAGAAACTTTATTCTCTGAGTGAGTGCTGACAGTCTTAAGAAAAAAGTTTGGAAGCTTTTTTTAGCATTGGCCATGTTTCTGTGTTTCTCCCTGGGTCACCCTTTATTACTTGGATAAGAAATAGAGACCCAGTGGTCATGGCATTCTCTAACCCAGTCAGTGTCACCCATTTCTGTAACATCTTCCCCCTTTTTTTTTCTGAATCCCACCCGTGGCAAGGCCGTTCCCTCCTTTCCAGATGATGTGGGGATGTCCTGGGGGGGATGAGCAGCAGCTACAAAGGGGGCTGAAGAAACTGTTCATGCAAATAGCTCTGGGGAGACTTCAGATACAGGGGAAAAAAAAACCCCAGGGTTTCCCTCCAGAGGAATCAACAGCATTTTTTAATATATGACAAAAGGAATTATGGGGTACACACTGCACAAACTCTAAGAGCTCATGGACACCTCTACATGAACAGGAAACCTGGGAGTGCTCTGCAGGGCTGGGGCTGGCCACGAGGATGGAGCTGCTGGCAGCCTGGAGGAGTCTCTCCCATCTTCTGCCACGGCTTTTCCAGCGGCCACTGTCCCCTGTCCTGGCCACCTCTGCTCTCTGCAGACACCTCCTCGCCCCTTTCCAGCCTTGGCACACACTAAAAACTATTTTACACATTATTTTCATTATTTTACAGACCAAACTCCCAGCACGCCTCTCAGTCCACCTTCTCCCTCTGGAAACAGATCCGTACAGCAAAAGCCACAAAAATAACATCACCTTGGGAGACATATTAGACAAAAACATATTTGACCACAAAACGGGTTTCTACCTTTACTTACGCAGGAACAATTAGACCAGAAAGTCCCGCTGCTGCCACCGCCCCTCAGCAACCACTGAGACTGAAGGCCAAGTGCAAAAATTACTTGGTTTAGTCCCATTTTCCTCTCCCTGCTCCGGATCAGGGTGTGGGGGGTGGTTTGGGGGAGGGACAGGAGCCCTGGCTGTCGAAGCTCGCTGCCCGGCCGTGCCACTGGGGGACAGAAGAGAGAGCAAGTTAAGCAAACAGGAGAGATTATCTGGGGTTATTCCCAACCCTGCATTGTGCTGTCCATCTCCTCTTCCTCAGTATTCCCATCCCATCCCATCCCATCCCATCCCATCCCATCCCATCCCTGCTCAGCCGTGTTCTCCTCTGCTCTACAAGTTCCAGCTCATTCAGAGTGTTTAACCACTCAGGAGGAATGACTGAACAATTTGCTTTATTGCTTTGTAAATCAATTCCCAGTTGTGAGGATTCCTCACAAAAAAAGAAAAAAGAAAAAAAGGGAAAATAAAGAGTATCTGTGTGTGCTGTGAAGACAAAGTGCTCTCAGCTCTTCCCTGCTTTATTGCCATTGTCTTCTCGGTTTAAAAATACTGTCTAAGCTCAGAAGTACTTGAGTCTTTCCAGTCTGGTAATTTTACTCCACAGCAGCTCTGTCCACAGCACCGGAGACATTTCTCAAAGGGAAAATCAGATCACAGGCTCGGTGGATGGAGCAAATATTTTTTTTTGCCATATTTAGGGGATCATAAATTATTCCTCATCTGCCTTGGGGGCTATTATCATAATTCAAACCCATTATTCCTGAAGCTTTTGAGCACTTGCCTATCTCACCATCTTGTTTTATTAAATTCCAATGACAAATTATAGACGTCTCCCAGAGACAACGGGAGGCAGATTTTCCACTGCCTGGATCAATTCCCTCCCCTCCCACATAAGCAGAAACTCTTTGCTGGCTGATATTAATGTTCAAGCATGTATGAGTTTCATTTCTCTCACTTGGGGAACCAGACTTCACCCTTGCCTTGGCAAAGCCATCACAAATGAAGACAAGAGAGCAGCAGCCTGGTGCTCACAGGGAGTCTGAGCAGGGCAAACAGGCCCTTGCAGATGCTCCATGGGTTTGGAGTGGTCAAAAATTTGGCTGGTTTGACCAATTTCCTTCCCCAAAGAGACCAGCCAGTATAAAGTAACTCCCTGCACAGGTTTGCACTAAACAGCCTGTATTTCATCAGGGCTGAGCAGAAATTAATGAATGAAGATGAGAAGCTCATCCTGCCAAACAGCTGCCTTAAGGTAAGGAAACACTTTCTTCTGTATTTCTCATGTCAGATATATTGGCTAAAATCCCTGAGGAATTGGTAATGAGGATACAACCTCCCCATGAGAATTGCCAGTAAAACAACAGATCGCAGAAATTACAATAGAAATGGGCTTTTGGCAGAGCCTTCCCCAGGCTCTTTGCCTCGTGCTGTCTGCATGACAATGACAACTTTGCTACTCCAAAAATGTGATGAAAACTCTTCCAAGAACAGGTCCAAGTGACCAGAGAGGAACCTGGAGATACTTTTCCCCCCATTTAATTTAGAAAAGGTGGGCCACATGTTGTGTAGTCAACAGTCAGAAACTGGAAGCAGTTCAATCAAAGTGAAAAAAAAAGGCCCAGAAGCCTGGGAGGGCTTATCTTTAAAGACAAATGGTTATTTTTCATTATGGGCATGACTCGGCTCTCAGCAGAGTTANTCCATCCATCCATCCATCCATCCATCCATCCATCCATCCATCCATCCATCCATCCATCCATCCATCCATCCATCCATCCATCCATCCATCCATCCATCCATCCATCCATCCATCCATCCATCCATCCATCCATCCATCCATCCATCCATCCATCCATCCATCCATCCATCCATCCATCCATCCATCCATCCATCCATCCATCCATCCATCCATCCATCCATCCATCCATCCATCCATCCATCCATCCATCCATCCATCCATCCATCCATCCATCCATCCATCCATCCATCCATCCATCCATCCATCCATCCATCCATCCATCCATCCATCCATCCATCCATCCATCCATCCATCCATCCATCCATCCATCCATCCATCCATCCATCCATCCATCCATCCATCCATCCATCCATCCATCCATCCATCCATCCATCCATCCATCCATCCATCCATCCATCCATCCATCCATCCATCCATCCATCCATCCATCCATCCATCCATCCATCCATCCATCCATCCATCCATCCATCCATCCATCCATCCATCCATCCATCCATCCATCCATCCATCCATCCATCCATCCATCCATCCATCCATCCATCCATCCATCCATCCATCCATCCATCCATCCATCCATCCATCCATCCCTCCATCCATCCATCCATCCATCCATCCATCCATCCATCCATCCATCCATCCATCCATCCATCCATCCATCCATCCAGCCCTGCCATGGCAGGGTAAGGGGGTCAGGGCTGGGCCATCCTCCTGGAGCAGCACATCTCTGGTGACACTTTTCCTGGCAAATTGACCAAAAATTGTGACTCTGAGCTGTAGTCAAAATATGGTGGGAGCACCTCCTGGCCAAAGCTTTTCCAAGGCACAGGGTGTTGAAATTCCACATTCCCACACTTTTCTCCCCCCTGAGAGGTGGGGAGCGGGCTGGGACCCCCACCACAGCGTGGGGAGATGGCAGCACCTGGAGCAGCTCCGTGTCCCCAGGCAAACGGCTCCAGTCACCCATCCCTCCATTTAAACATCAAAGGGACAACTCAATCAGGGAACACTGGGATGGAGCCAGAGGCTGTCACTGGTGGTCAGAGCACACAGGCACCAGCACGAGGATCAGCCGGGGTCCATTTGCTGCTGCCCGGCACGAAGGTGCTTGGAGAGGAAGATGAAGAAGACAAAGAGGAAGATGATGGCTCAAGATGCCAGCACGGCCCAAGTTCACCCCAGCAAAGGGTGCAGAAGGGGTGGAGGGTCAGCAGTTCTCCCCCAGCACCCTCAGTCAGGGCAGAGGCACAGGAAGGATGGAACAGCCACTCAAGGACCCAGAGCTGAGGCTGCAGGACCAAAACCCCAAATTTCTTTTCAAAAGTGCCCAAACACAACATGGAAAAGATGATGCAGTGACTTGCAACCAACAAATACCATTTCCCATTAATTTCCCTCCAGGAGCCTGTGCCTTTTCTGTTCAGTTTTTCTTTTAGGCTGCACTGGGGATTTGCAGACAGCAGTGCTAAAACCTAAAAGGGCAAATAAACACAGGGACCATTTGCTTGCTGGCTCTGTGCACCAGTTTGTGGCAGAAATACCGGAACAGATGATCAGAGGGCTTTTTCTTTCCTTTTAAGCAGAGCTCCTGACCTGTGCATTGGGGGGTGAAATGATTCACTCAGTTTTTTTCCATAGTCTTGGGGGCTCAGCCATGGTTTTCAAAGTATATTTTAGAAGGTGAGTCATCTTCCATGTCTTCCTTGGTTTCTTTGTGTTTCATCGTAACAATAATGCTTTTTTTTCTTTTTTTCCTAATGATTTTCAAAAACTTCACAGGAGTTTTTTCTTTCAAAAGCCCACCTGAAAAATAATGTAGTAAAGCCACAAAAATTGCAACCTGGAGAAAGAACTGCTGCCCCTGGGTCAGCCATGGCAGCTGTTGTCACACTGTGAGGTGCTGCAGATGCCGAGAGATCAAAGGACAGATCAATTCCCTTTCTGCTGAAACCCTGGGGCTGCTGCTCCCCAGCTCCCCGTGGCACTGGGAGGTGACACACGCAGCCTGCCCAGGGTCAGGGTCAGGGAAGGAGAATGAAATCCTGGTGCTGCTCAGCACCCAAAGGCACAGTTTGCACCATGCACAAAGTGCACAGGGGTTTAATTCTGCTCTGACTCACCCCAGGCCTGCACAGCCGACCCCTGGGCTGAGTCACAGCAGTGGAAGGGGAGCTCACAGATCATCCCAGTCGAGGGAGGGTGAATTTTCAGGTGTCCATTGTCTGACATACCCATCTCCACTGTGTCTTAAGCTAAAATGTCAATTGCCAGGTTTTCCCTTGAGTGTAATGGACCTGGGCTGGGACAGAGGGCACTGAGCACAAACTGACTCCTTAATCATACAGTGCGGGTTTGGAGTGGTCAAAAATTTGGCTGGTTTGACCAATTTCCTTCCCCAAAGAGACCAGCCAGTATAAAGTAACTCCCTGCACAGGTTTGCACTAAACAGCCTGTATTTCATCAGGGCTGAGCAGAAATTAATGAATGAAGATGAGAAGCTCATCCTGCCAAACAGCTGCCTTAAGGTAAGGAAACACTTTCTTCTGTATTTCTCATGTCAGATATATTGGCTAAAATCCCTGAGGAATTGGTAATGAGGATACAACCTCCCCATGAGAATTGCCAGTAAAACAACAGATCGCAGAAATTACAATAGAAATGGGCTTTTGGCAGAGCCTTCCCCAGGCTCTTTGCCTCGTGCTGTCTGCATGACAATGACAACTTTGCTACTCCAAAAATGTGATGAAAACTCTTCCAAGAACAGGTCCAAGTGACCAGAGAGGAACCTGGAGATACTTTTCCCCCCATTTAATTTAGAAAAGGTGGGCCACATGTTGTGTAGTCAACAGTCAGAAACTGGAAGCAGTTCAATCAAAGTGAAAAAAAAAGGCCCAGAAGCCTGGGAGGGCTTATCTTTAAAGACAAATGGTTATTTTTCATTATGGGCATGACTCGGCTCTCAGCAGAGTTATCAGTTTTTATCTGGAATGATGTTTTTAAACAAATAAATGCTCCCCTGCTGGATGTCAGAGGCACTTGGCAACATCAAAGACCCGTTTTGCATCGCGCTGATGATGCGGCTCTGCGATACCAGGGTTTGGCTTTTGTAGATAACAGGGGAAATTCCAGTTTTCAGAAGTTCCCTTCAAAGCCTGGGAGAAGAAGCTGTAATTCTGTATTTCCCTTTGTGGACGCATCCCTGAACCTGGTTGATGGGTGTGTGGAGGAACGCAGAAGGAACATGGGTGGGGTGGCTGAAGCACCCGGGGAGGCAACAGCTGCCAGTGGGGCCTTGGGGCTGAACACTGGGAACAACTTGTGCTGAGGGGAAGAATTTATTGTCTGAATAACCCCACAGTGCAGCAGCAAGAGGGATTCTCCCTTTCTGCTCAGAAAAGCGCCTTCTGAACATCTGTGTGAGGAGGATAGCACTTAAAAGCCTGTAATTAATGATTCATTTGCACATGTTCTCCATGTTCTCTCTTTAGTGATGATGGTCATTAGAGAAGTGCACTCATTATGGTTTGTTATTCACTGTTGATAAATATGGAGCAATCAAAGACATGATGTGCATCCGAAGCGTTTCCCTTTTCACTGGAGCCTTTTGCACCACTGAAAGCAAAGAGGGAGTGGCACCAGCTCATGGAGGAAGAGCCCGAGTTGCTGCTGGCACAGAAATGAGGGGTTGGACTGTGTTAGCCCAGCACTGCAGCTGCTGGGACAGGCTGGAGCTGCCCAGGTCCTCATGGTGGACAAAGAATCATGGCCCATCAGAGGAGGAGGCCACTGGTCCAATGTCACAGACACCATCCACCCATCCATCCCTCCATCCACCCACCCATCCCCCCATCCCTCCATCCATCC
>VXAC01005768.1:382931-409166 GCA_013399225.1 Rhipidura dahli | reverse complement strand
TTGCAACCAACAAATACCATTTCCCATTAATTTCCCTCCAGGAGCCTGTGCCTTTTCTGTTCAGTTTTTCTTTTAGGCTGCACTGGGGATTTGCAGACAGCAGTGCTAAAACCTAAAAGGGCAAATAAACACAGGGACCATTTGCTTGCTGGCTCTGTGCACCAGTTTGTGGCAGAAATACCGGAACAGATGATCAGAGGGCTTTTTCTTTCCTTTTAAGCAGAGCTCCTGACCTGTGCATTGGGGGGTGAAATGATTCACTCAGTTTTTTTCCATAGTCTTGGGGGCTCAGCCATGGTTTTCAAAGTATATTTTAGAAGGTGAGTCATCTTCCATGTCTTCCTTGGTTTCTTTGTGTTTCATCGTAACAATAATGCTTTTTTTTCTTTTTTTCCTAATGATTTTCAAAAACTTCACAGGAGTTTTTTCTTTCAAAAGCCCACCTGAAAAATAATGTAGTAAAGCCACAAAAATTGCAACCTGGAGAAAGAACTGCTGCCCCTGGGTCAGCCATGGCAGCTGTTGTCACACTGTGAGGTGCTGCAGATGCCGAGAGATCAAAGGACAGATCAATTCCCTTTCTGCTGAAACCCTGGGGCTGCTGCTCCCCAGCTCCCCGTGGCACTGGGAGGTGACACACGCAGCCTGCCCAGGGTCAGGGTCAGGGAAGGAGAATGAAATCCTGGTGCTGCTCAGCACCCAAAGGCACAGTTTGCACCATGCACAAAGTGCACAGGGGTTTAATTCTGCTCTGACTCACCCCAGGCCTGCACAGCCGACCCCTGGGCTGAGTCACAGCAGTGGAAGGGGAGCTCACAGATCATCCCAGTCGAGGGAGGGGGAATTTTCAGGTGTCCATTGTCTGACATACCCATCTCCACTGTGTCTTAAGCTAAAATGTCAATTGCCAGGTTTTCCCTTGAGTGTAATGGACCTGGGCTGGGACAGAGGGCACTGAGCACAAACTGACTCCTTAATCATACAGTGCTTTGGGTTGGGAGGGAACTTAAAGATCATTCAGTTCCAACACCCTGCCATGGGCAGGGACACCTTCCACTGTCCCAGGGTGCTCCAAACCCCATCCAGCCTGGCCTTGGACACTGCCAGGGATGCAGGGGCAGCCACAGCTGTGTGCCAGGGCCTCCCCACCCTTTCTTATTGGAGGAAGGAGCAAATTTCAAAGAAACACAGGGTTTATACATTAATTCACACTACTCTGGAATCTCAGCAAGCCCAGTGTCTGCCTTTCAGTGCAGCTCAGCACTGAACTTCAAGGGGAGAATGAGATGCTTTTTGTTAAGTACTTTTTCTGTGGCTTTGAGGGAAAACACCTCCTCAGCCCCAGATACAGCAGGAGGTTTATTGCCTTTATTATCGTATCACTGGCCACAAATGCTGGAGCTTTTTTCTCATACTTGAAGTGTCAAAGGCGTGTGTGCCCTTTTCCACATCTCTCTCCTCCAGAAATTATGACCTAAATCAGGCCAAGCCAAAGAGCTCAATAGGAGCATGAGAAATCGGAGTGCAAGGAGGAGGAAAATGCCAGAGATGGTCAAAAAGGTACCCAGGCATTTCAGCCCTGTTTTATCATCTGGGGCTGCATCAAGTCAATCTCCTTCTCTGGAGATGCTTAGAGCAATTACATTTGTTCTATTTATTCTCCCTCAAAGGCTCGGAGATGAGTCAACAGAAAAATCTTTTAGGATGAAAAATTGAAACTTGAAATAGGCAATATCCCTGGACAATTTGTTCTGCAATCAGAGCAGCATTCTCTCCCCTTACTGCTCTCAGTCTCTAATTTAAAAAGGAAAAAAAAAAGGAAAACTAAAAGAAAAAAAACCCCAAAATGTAACAGTCACATCTGTAAATACAGTTCTTCTCAGCCTTGCTTACAAGCTCAAGGAGCTATTTCGAGGCAATACAGAAGTGCTTGTTTTCTAGAGTTCATCTCTGGTGAGAAAATTCCCTCGGCTCAGCTCAGAAAATCCCCGGCGAGAGCAGCAGGAGCTCTCTGGAAGCCCGGAGCCTGCCCACTCCTGCCCAGCCCAGGCACTGATGGGAAGGATAACACCACACACCTCTTTGAAGGACTTCTTCACCTCCACCAGCGGGTGCCAGTGGGCGATGGGCTTGCGGGGGTAGGCCAGCATCTCGTTCCAGTGGTCTCTGCCCAGCCCCTCGGCGCTGACCCCCACGCGGCAAACGCCGATGATCTCGTTGTGGCCCACCCTGAGGAAGGGCAGAGAAGCAGCAGCACCATCACCAGCCATCCCTCAGGCTGCCCAAACCCCGCTGCTGGTGAGCCTGGGCTGTGGTGTCTGCCCCAGGAAGTCACTGTGGCAGTTTTTGGGTTATTTCAGTGCCAGGTCAGTCCAGACACAGGATCTGGAAGATGCAGAATTCATACTGCTCACAATGACATTATTTGCTTTCTAACATGGGTTTCAGGGTAAGTTAATTACCAAGGGGAACATGGCATTTCCTCAAGGAAGTGCCATAAAGCAAGGACCAGCTTTACCAAACTTGCTGGTTTTCCATAACCATAAATACCAATGTCACTGGAGCAATAAATCACCAGATTTATAAATCACCAGGTTGATACCACTGAGCTCTGCCATCGAGGCTGTGGAAAACACAGTGGAAAATTGCATTTGAGAAGGAAAATCTGCACCCAATGGGATGCTCTCCCCTCCAGCTCTCCAGAGCCTCCCACCTACCGATCATAATCCATGACGGAGATAAGGAGGCTGACTTGATCCATGTTCTCGGGGGGAATGTCAAAGATTATTGCTTCATTGTAGGTGGGATTAAGTGTGTTTTTCTTTATGGTGGTTTTCTTCTTTTTCAGCCTTCGCCCATCACAGAGCAAAGACACTTTGACATATGGATCTAGGGAGGAAGAGATAGGAAAAACCTTATTTTGAGGGAGGTGTGTTTTGTTACCTTTGCAATATAGAAGCAGCTTTATCAGAGGATGGGCTGTGAGTTCCCATGAGCCAGAGGCACTCCTCTAATGGACTTTTAGAAAAAAAGTTTGTCTGCAGACCAGTAAAAGCCACCATTTCTCATACTGGTGTGGGTGGTGACCTGAGGTTCAGGCACCGGAGAACCAGCACTGCATTATTATTACTGCAGAAAGGATGAGCTGGCTTCACCTGAAGTCTCAATTCTCAGACATTTCATGTGGCTCCAGCTGAGCAGAACCATTTTCTGCAAAGGTCTCTGTTGCCACTGCCTTTAGTACAATGAAATTCAAATATTCCTAAGTTGGTGTCTGGAAAAGAAACTGGTTTTTATGATGAAAACCAGAATCTGTGCATGCTGAATGTGCAAGTCAGCTCTTTGAAACTCTGAATGCAAACAGTCTTCAGGTGGCTGTGATCCTTAGGTTTGACTACTGGCCACTGGGCAGGGGAATGCAAATTGCAGTGGGATTTATCCAGGTGGCCCATGATCCTTTCCTGATCTTGGGATGAAACAGTTGATTCTGGCTATGAAGGGTTGTAAAGTGTCCAACCCAAGAGATGGATAAGAGCTCTAGCCCTGCAAACCCTCCAGTGGGATGGGAAACAAGTGACAGATAATTCTTCTTTAAACATTTTGTTTGCACTTAAAACACAGACAAAGCTTTTTCAGGTGTTTCTGGGGTAGTTCACCCACCACCCACTGAGGATACTGCGAGGGAAGAGGAGGAAATGTGGATGCCACGGGGTCCCCTTCAGCCACCAAACACCCACCTGAGTAACCAGTGATGTCCATAGCTTTGAGATTCCTGCATTTAATGACTGTGAGGGTGAGGCGACCTGCAGTTGGCAAATAACAAAGGGAAAACATGATCTCGCCCAGGTCCACGCTTTCCTTCAATAAAACAGAGAACACATTTTATTGGAAACGTGCAGAACCAGCCTGGTGCCTCCTCCTCCACCACAGCACTTCCCCTGCTCTGCCCTTTGGAGTGAAGAACACTTTATTTATGACTCCAGTGCACCCCAATACTATTTGGGTAAAAATGAATACAGAGAACAGGAAAAACGTGTTACAGCTTCACATCTGAGGTAAGGACAATCTTCCTCTGCCTCAGTGGACTTTGTGCTTCCTCTTGCAGCCTCCCAGCCATGCTCAGCTGATGCACTGCTGCTCCCCTGCTCACACAGAGGAGATGGGCTGTCTCACACCAAATCAGTGCAGCAAGGAAATCAAATTAGTATCAGGTTTTGTTTGAACGTTCAGTACACAATGAATGAACAGTGCCTGGCTCCTCCAGGAATGTGACAAACACAGCGAGGTGACAGAAAGAGGAGCTCCTGACCCAGCTGTGAACTGCAACAAACTCCTCAGGAGCTTCCTGAGTGCCACCAGTTCCCATCCTCACAGACTGGTTTGGGTTGGAAGAGACCTCGAATATAATCAAGTTCCAACCCCCTGCCATGGGCAGGGATGAATTCAGCAATAAAACTTTGTGGCTGTGACAGTGCCCAACAGTTCTGCATGAAACGAAAACATCTTTGAGTTTTCATTGGCTTTGTCTGAAGCTGAGTGTGAGTTTTTGGGCAGTTACCAACTGGGGGACAAAGCTTTAAACCAGAATACAACCAAAAAGGGCCCATTGAGCTTTTAGTCTGTGATATGTTTACATTTGGACCACCCAGCCCTCTGAGATGCCCTCAAGGAGCTGGCACAGTGTGAGGCTGTGTGTGTGAGGATAAAAGGGGAATTAACCAGCAGATGGCACTCAGAAATGTTTGGTACTTTTGGATTACACAGAGGCCAACCCAATTTACTCTTTCAGTGCCCCATCAAATAACTTTTATCCCTGGCTCTTATCACTTCTTGTACCTGCAGCCTCATTGACCACACCTCCTAAAAGCCCTTTCCATCATTGCCTTGCCCTCAGGAATTCAGGGAAAAATAAACAAACCAAATGTCTTATTTAAACTAGAAAGCATCATTATCTGAAGTCAGCAGAAAAGATTTCCAAACACCTTCTAAAAATGGATTTAAAAAAAAGTGTCTTATTTTCTACATGCAGATCCCACATCTGTAGAGCAAACAACCCGTTTATTTTCGGAAACAGTGTGTTTGATTCCTTTCAATGTGATATAATGATCTGCTGAAAAGAAATTGTGGCTGTTAGGAGTAGAGTGATGGAACTAGAAAGACAAGTAAATGCACTTAAAGCTTTGCTAAGTGTTAGGGGAATAGATCTTGTTGATGGATGAGGTTTTTGCCAAATTATTTCCTGCTCATTCTCAGGTAAGGCAAAGATTAAATCTTTATTCCACTTAGATGTGCAGAACACTAATGAATATTATATAAAATCTTGATTGGGTCTATTCTTTCATGCATTCTTTGCTCTTAATTGGTTTGGGAGGGACAAGGTCAGGAGACCTTGGACAAGATGTCAGAAGAGAGCAGCCCTGTGTGAGCTGGTGACAGCACCCTCTGGACACCACCTCATCTTCTATTCCTCTCCTTGCACTGAGAGGACCCGTTCAGGGTATAAAATGAACATAAATTGTTCTTTGACCTCATTGTATCAGGTCAAGAGATTTTTTTCTTTTCAACCATAAACACAAGAGAGCAAAGCGTGTCCTGTGGGTGCATTATTTTCCTGCAGATTATAGACATTGGGACATTTCCAAAGTTCCTATCAGTACCTTTTAGGAAATAATGGAAGCTCTGAATCAATAGACTTGAAACCAAAAATGTTTCCCTGATTCACAAGCTGTACAGTCATTAACTAAGCAGCTGAGTGCTGGCTATTTGACCAGATCAGTGCTTGAGTTTGTCCCTACCCTCCTGCCCACACCATTGATCTCATGCATTATTGGGCACCCAGAGCTTTCTCGGGGTTTTTATACAAACTGTATTTACCCTTCTCGAGTTTGATTAAACAGAAATGTCCTTGGGTGTGCTACAGCTGGCTGAGATGTTCCAGAAGCAGCACATTCCTTAAAAATGGCACAGAGAGGGGGGGATGGAGACAATTGTGTGGCAGCTCTGCCAGGCTGCTGCACAGCCCATCTTGGGCATGGGGTTGGCTCTGCTCCCCTCCCAACTTCTCTGGAGGCTTTTCCCTCAACAACCCTTCTGCTGGTGCATCTCCACCTGCTTTTGTGGGGTTTTCCCCCATTGGATTAGATTATTTAGCCAGGAAAACATCCTCCACTGCTTGCAGAACCAACAGGCGTTTTCCTCCAGGAGGCACCAGCACATCTGGTGCACTTTGCTCCCCTCCCAGCAGCCCCTCTCTGGGTGAAGGGATGTGCCTGGTGCCTGCCTGCCTCACTGCCAGCATTTCTGCTTCCATTACCATCCATCAATCACAGCAGCCCTGGCAGTTTGCAGGTTGGAAGCCAAGAGCTGTGAGCACCCAGCTGACTGAAGCGGGTGCTTTCCTCATGGTTGCTCCTGCGCCTCCTGCCCACAGCACTTCCAGGCAAGATGCTCAAAAGGCAGCACAGAGCAGCTCCCAGCGCTGCCCCAGGGTGCCTGGCAGGCACCAGATCCATCCCTGTGTCCTCAGGCTGGCGGGGCCAAAGCTCTCCGTGCCCTCCCAGGACAGCTGCAGCCCCAGAGCCCCCCTGCCAGGGTGCCGTGCACACCGTGTCCCCTGAGTGCCCTGGGACTGTGTCCCCAGCGGGCACAGCAGCACAGGACACGGGGCTGTGCACACCTCTTGGACTCCACAGAGCTCTCAGGAAGTTCTGAACACTCTGAAGAGCAAGCACTGAGGCAAGTCACCAAGGGGCACAGCTGGTGGGGAACACGGTGCCGAGGGAAAAGCTGAGAGCTGCAGAGCAAATGTCTTCTGGCACTGCTGGCCACAAGAAATATTTATGTTTGACAGCTCCCTCCTCAGCACAGAAAGCAGGAGAGCAAAGGTATGAGATGAGCTACGAGGGAAGCTGCAGGACAGATTTTTGCAAGCTGTGGCACTCTGCCAGTCACCAGGAAAGATGTGACAGGGCCCACGCTTCCAGCCACAGGGGTGAGGATGTCTCATCTTTCAGCTTCAGAAATAACAATGTGAAATGACAATGATGATGGCTGATTTGGTGCTCCAGCTGCAGAGCAGTTCAATTGTTCATTTGCCCTGAGGACCAGCCAGATCCTCCTGGGAGGGCAGTGGAGGAGCAGACAGCTTTTATGGAGAGGTTAATGCCATTGCTCTGCACTCTGCAATCAGTGGGAGCACTTGGCTTCTCCTGCCAGCTCTGTGGAACACGGAAGGGGCTGGGACTTCTCCTCTCTGAGGCTTGGCTTCTCTTCCAGGGGGAATTCAAAAGAACCACTAAAATCCAGCTCTGGAAGGGTTGCCAGCAGCACATCCAACACCTCTCAGCACCAAGGGGCTGCTGCTGGCCCTGCAGGGCTCTTTCTTACTGTGATCATGTGCAGGTGGCAGAGAGCTGTGCCATGGCTTGTGGATGCTGGAAGGGCTTCAGGAGTGGATTTCTTCAGCTCTCCAGCATTTTGTGAGAACTCTCTCTTTCCCATGCAAGCTCACCAAAACCAAGTTAGTAGTTTATCAATATCCACACCTGTGATTTGTTTTTGCCGGATTGTTATAGTTTCAACCAGAAAATCACTTGGGAACGGTCATGTTAGAGTTGGGCCAATTCCCTGGAGGGGTGGATGGCCAGAGAACCAATTACTTTATGCCATTTAATTCACTTTTTGCGAGCTAACACATAAAAACCTTGTGAAAAAAAGCCATTAAAGGCCTTGCCACCATTTCTACCCGACCCTGGATTTGGTGTGTTTTTTCTACGTGTCTGTGTTACAACAGCAACAATGGCAGCAGGCCCCTGGGGCTGGCAGGAGGCAAGGGAGTCAGGAAGGATGGAGAATCCACCCTGCCCAGCAGGCACTCACCGTGGTGGCGTACTGGATGTCCCTCCAGATGGAAGTCTCCCGGGAGAGGTCCGAGTCCTCGAACAGGTTCTCCAGGATAACCTCCCCTATCATGTCGTGCCTGGAGAACCTGTCAAAGTCAAAGACGCTCAGGTGGAGCTTCCTGCTCGCCAGCTCCTCGTGGGGCACGGGGAAGTGGAAGGACTCGTCGAAGGTGGGGTTCAGGGTCTTCCTGTGCACCCGCGTCTGGAACTTGCGCTTGCGGTCGGGCAGGAGGTAGATCTTCACGTAGGGGTCCGAGCTGCCGCAGAAGTCTTTGGCTGGCAAGTCAAAAGCCCTGAGGATCCGGACGGTCAGCGTCTCGCTCTCGTAGTCGTACTTGAGGGTGAAGTTGATTTTGCCGCAGGTTTTCTCCGCCTCTTTCTTGGGGTCCTCGGTGTCCACCGTCTTCTGTTTGTAGAGCTCGGGTTTGATGCGGCCAATGCTGGTGGGCTGCTCGGCCACGGCCGGCGCCTCCAGGCCATAGTCCATGCTGGACACGTGCATCTGCCGGGGGAGGTGCCTCTTGAAGGAGATGTGCCTGCGGGGGGGAGACACAAACACGGCTCTGGGGCTGCCCAAGGACACGGCTCCCCTTTTGGCTCAGGAGGGAAAGGAGCACAGAACGAGTCCAGCAGGCGCTCCCGGCCTCTGCACAGAAACCCTGTGTGTTATGGATGTGAACAGAGGGCAGCACCTCCAAAACCCTACAGGGAACCAGCAAATTTCTTCAGTTCAGAGTATTTGCCACAAGCTGCATTTTCTCACCCGTGGCAGGAGTCACAGCCCAACAACTGATGGGGGCTGTGGGCCCCAACAACTCCTTACCCAAATCACAGACAGTACCCCGTGGAGACTTTCCCCACCCTCAGCCCTTACACTTCCAAGACACTGGCACTAAGCTCTCTCAGGAAAAAAAAAAACCTTTATTTTTGCTTTTTCTTTTTGTGACACAACCAGGACCAGTTCAGAAGGTGAGGCTTTATTCGTAGAACCACAGCATGGTTTGGGTCCAGAGGGTTTTAAAGCTCATCTCGCTGCATCCCCTGCCACTGGCAGGGACACCTTCTCCAAGATCAGCTTGCTTCAGGCCCTGTCCAGCCTGGCTTTGCTGGGCATTGCTGCTTCCAGACTTTTCCAACAGACTCATCAGAAACTGATAGATAATTGTTGACAGGGAGAGAGGCACAGCCTCGTCAGGAAGCGTCTCTTGCCTTGAGCTCTCCTCCAGCACAAGCTGTGTGTGAGCAGAGCTTTATCTGAACAAAGCAAGCTTTCTGGGGACTCAGGGCATTATTCCAGATTATCTGGTGTTTACAAGAGCAGTTTACAGAGTTATTTAACCAAACTAAGAACTCTACAGGCAGAGCATTAGCTTTCAGTGATACGTGGTGCTTGGAGACCTTGGCAGGTTCCTCAGAGGTATTTTGGATGGGGATAGGCCAGGCTGTGAATCAGAGGAACCTGCCAAGGAGAAAGTGGGTTTGAAACCTGCCCACGTACAGTCAAGTCCCACTTTGTTTGTCCTAATTCAGACAGGCTGAGGGGTTTTTTCTCCTCTGTTGGAAAGGTGTAATAAAAGCAGAAGGAATGTGTGCACGCAGAGAGGGAATCAGCTGTCCAAAAGCAGTGAGGGTAAATAAAAGAGTGTGGCTCACAAATGCAGGTGGCACCGTGCTGATTTAACTCAGCTCCTTCAAACAAGGGGCTGCTATTGGTGCCTCACTAATCCTGCAAAAGTGCAGCCAATTTTCTGAGCAGTGCCTGATTTCCCTGTCACACTCCCCTGCACATCCCAGGCACGGCCAGCGAGGCAAACAGAAGTGCTGGGGCACAGCCAGGACCCTGTGATCCCTCTTTCCTGTCCTTGTTTCACCACCTTCTGTGTCAAGGAGAGATTCTGCATTGCACAGAATCACAGAATGGTTTGGGTTGGAAAGGAACCTTAAAGCTCACCTCATTCCACCCCCTGCCATGGGCAGGGACACCTTCCACTGTCCCACATTGCTCCAGCCTGGCCTTGGGCACTGCCAGGGATCCAGGGGCAGCCACAGCTTCTCTGGGCACCCTGTGCCAGGGCCTCCCCCCAGTCTGAGTAAAGAACCCCTTCCTAACACCAAAGCTAAACCTCTCCTCTGTATCCACACTGAGAAGGGTGTCCCAGGGTTCACCCAGCCTTTCCCTGAGTTCCTGAGGAGGATGCTGATGCCTCTGTCCCCATCTGGGCACAAGCAGTGAGCGCAGCTGGCTCTGGGCTGGTGCAGTGAGTGATCCATCAATTGTGCTGATCTGATTGTTTCTGCCAGGAGCCTCAACAGCGAGAGAGAGCCAAAAGGTCTAATCCTGTCTGGCAGGGTACATCATTGATACTTCAGCCTGCCTCTCATGTTGGAACAAAATTAAAGTGGCCAAAGCGTGCGGGTGACTTGACACAATGAGGTCAAGTCACAGTAACAGGGCTTGAATCCCTGATTTTTTAAAAGTGCCAGGGTAAGCCAGTCTTAGCACATTCACTGGTTGATGGCCAAGCTTTGGACACTGATCTGGTGTGTAGGTGCTCTCCTTAGTATCTCTGATGGTATCTGAACCTCAGGCTCCATCCAACAATCCTCCCACCTCTCCAGCTGCTCACAGATCATGGTCCCTGCTGAGCACCTCATCCTTGCCCAGCAGAATCATGGAATCAGAGAATATCCTGAGCTGAAGGGGACCCACAGGGATCATCCACTGCAGCTCCTGGCCCTGCACAGACACCCCAACAGCCCCACCCTGGGCATCCCTGGCAGCGCTGCCCAAACGCTCCTGGAGCTCTGGCAGCCTCGGGGCTGTGCCCATTCCCTGGGGAGCCTGGGCAGTGCCCAGCACCCTCTGGGGGAAGGCCCTTTCCCTGATACCCACCCTAAACTCCCCTGGCCCAGCTCCAGCCGCTCCCTTGGGTCCTGTGCCTGTCACAGGGAGCAGAGATCAGAGGTGCCATGGGATGGCATGAGATGGGATGGGATGCTCAGCAGGCTCCTCCAGGCTGAGCATCCCATCCCATCCCATCCCATCCCATCCCATCCCATCCCAGCCCTCACCTGGTGGAAGATGCTGGCTCCGTGGTTTGCCTCTGGATGCGGGTGCGCCGCATGATGTGATCCTTCATGGACATCTGCACCTCGGCGGGGATGTCCGGGGACGTGTGGCTGATCTTCACGGCCGCCTCCAGGAAGCTGATGGCCCCCGTGTCCTTGAGCTTGTCTGCCATGCTGTCCTTGTCGCCCGCCTCGCCCCGCAGCACAGCCAGGTGGGAGGAAAGGGCCTTGTTCCTCCAGGGAACCCAGCACAGCTTCCAAAAGAGAAACACAAACACTGCCACCAGGGCCAGGCCACACACAATAACTATCACTGCAAGGAGGCTGACGGAGAGCTCTGAGGGAGAGAAGGACAGGGACAGGGAGGGGATGGGAAAGAAGAAAAGAAAAGACAGATGGTGAGAAAAATCATAAGCAAAAGGGAGAAATGGTCCAAATGGACTTAAATCACAACTAATGGAGAATTCTTAGCAGGTTCTTCAAGTGAACGGCCCCTGCCAGGCTCAGGACACACCTGGGGAGAAATGGTTTTCTCCATATGGGCAGGGCTGTGAAGTTTTACACCCCGATGCTTAAACTGGCTATAAAACACCATCCTTGGTTTGTTCTGCAGCATCAGCAAACTGCTGAGTCTGAAATCAAGAAGATCTGTACAATTCCACGATAGAAACAAGTTCGGGTGCTGCACCACAGACAGCGCCTCTCTGCTTCATGTCACAGCTGCTCAGGCACAGTAATGAAAAAATCCATCCACCAGGAGCCTGGAAGTGGATTGTTGTTGTACTATCAGCGCCCACATCTTGTCCAGATGTGCCCATAGGGAGTAAAAAGTAAATAGCAGCACCAAGGAAAAAAATAATCACAAGCTGCTGATGCAGAGAAACCAAACACAGGAGGAGTTTGTACAGAAAGTACTACACAGCCTCCCTCAGTCTGAACAGCACTCGAGCTGTGTGTGTGCTCTGATGCTCTGAGACACTTTTACCTCGTGTGTTGTGTACTTCAGTCTTTTTTTATGCAGAGGAAGAGCTTCCATACGTGTGGCTGATGAATCAGGAAATGGAAGAGGTTTATATATGTGTGTGTGTATAAATATATATACATATATATATATATATAAAATCTAGGCTGTGAAATGATTCACAGCACTGCACAAAGAGAAAACATTGGCTATTTTTGCTTCCTTTCCCACAGTGTATTAATTGCCATATCCCCATCCAGACCAAAACTCTGAGAGGTCAGAATCCCAAGGAACACCAGTCCCTGCTGGAGGAGCCAGGTTTTGTTCTGGAGGTAGGTCTGCAGTGTCAGGACTATGGACAATTCCATCACAGATTGCTTTGAGCTCAGGGACAATCCCTTGATTGCTTTGCTATTTGCAGTGCCCCAAAGCCACACTCCTTAAGTTACCCAAGTGCAGGACAGGACAGATGAGCAAAAAACCACCAAACACCCCAAAAGTTCATATGGAACAAGCATTACCTCTCCCCCACCCTATTTCTGTCTGTTCTTGGACCATAAACATTTTGTGTGATCGCCCTGAATTCCCCACCTGAGCCCCAAGGATCAGGGTGGGTGCCCAATGCATTTCTGAGCTGGGAACTCCCCTCTGTGCTCCATCCCAGCTGCTCTAAATGGGATTCCTGATGTCCTTTGCCTTAAACAGGAGCCATAAAACACCTTCTGTTCCCTTTGATCATATAGTGTAGTTTTATAAAGCTGTGTAATAAGGCATTTAATTATAGAATCACAGGATGGTTTGGGTTGGAAGGAACCTTGTAAATCATCTCATCCCACCCCCTGCCATGGGCAGGGACAGCTTCCACTAGACCAGGTTGGTCAGACCCCCATCTAACCTTGCCTTGATGTTAAGGCTGAGAAAAATCTGTGAAGAGTGAGGAAAAACTAAGATTTTATCTTGAATAAAGAGCTGAATTTAAAAATTATTGAAAAAACCCCCCACAACCACAACAAGACAACAAACCTCCCACCCACCATGGGTGAGCCATGACAGCAAAGTTCTCAGGAGCATATTTGTGTCATCAAACCTCGCTCGGGTCTCTCTGGGAATGCAGCAGCCACTGCAAATTTGGGATTCTCACATCAGCTCCTGTAAGTGAGATCTCCAGGCAGCATCAGACACAAAATGTGACATCCACACCCGAAGAAGCCAGCCCTGCACAGTGCCTGGGAAGCCATCTGCTGCTCTTCACATCCCAGAGGAAAGGCACAAAATCACTGAGCCTGGCAAACCCAGCAGGAGCTGCAGGCAGAGCTCCCTGGCTGCCCGCGGGTTCTTTGACTCGGAGGGAAGGGCTGGAAGGTGCAGATGGGGAGGATAAACATCACCCAGAGGTTTTGGCAACTTCTCTTTCCCTTCCCAGCCTCCTGAAGGGGTCATTTATCTTCTGCTGTAGCTCCGAGGTGGAAACACAGATCGCTGCTGGGGTGAATAAACAGGTCCCATCTCACTCAATAATAAATAAGGATGTACCAGTCAGCAGCAGAGATCCCTCAGAGATTTGCCTAAATGTATTCTCACCAAAGCTGAGAGCACAGAGGTTCCACTTCCCCATCCTTTGAGTTAAATCCTGGAATTGTGCCCAGGAAACTCAGTGTCAAACGTTCATAAGAAAACTCAAGAACCTGGACTTTTTGCAAATATGTCTGTGTTGGTACAAAGGAAATCATTGCAATGCAGAATCTCTCACTGCTGGGAATTGCTGCGTGGCAAGGAAGATTTATTTTTAAAGATATTTCCACCCATTCCAAGGAGTTTTATAGGCTGCATGGCTCTGCCAGCACACCAGGCTCATTAATGGGAACCATCAGAAATAATCAATTATCCTTTCAGAAAACCTGTTGCCAGCTTGAGAAAGATCCTGGTTCCTGTCACTCCTTGCAGGGCTGGCATTCATAATTTATCTGACAGGACTCCCAGATACTTTCATGCATGACCTCCTACTCCTTCCTCTGACAGCTGACACAAAGCACGAGTGGAAGGGATCAGGATTTTACAGACAGTTTTTAAGCATATGCCTGCTTAGGTTGTTTGAAGATGACACTGAACTCTCCAAGACTTTTTCATGACTTATTAAACTTAAATATCAATTGGACAGAGTTGACCTTCATTGATTTAATGAGCTTTCTCTTATGAATTTGAAAATACTGGTTACTTTCTAAAGAATACCTGGTACTGGAAATGCTGTGCTTTAAATGTCCTTTAACTTACAAGAGACTGTAAAAACAAGATAATTCCTCACCTAACAGAAAATGCCCTTGGGCTAGCAGCTGCTTTGGTATTCCTGGCACGGGTGGAGGAAAGGCCAGTTCCCCCAAAAAACACCTCAGCCCAGGGGAAGAATGAGCTCCTTGGTTGATATTATCCCCCCTTTTGCAAGGTTTGCATCCAAGGTGTGGGGAAAAGAGGGAAAAGAGGGGTGTGCCAACATCCAGCAGTGAGGAAGGGCTCCTCTAACGCAGGAACAGCTCAGATCCCGACTGCTCCCAAGGGACAGAACCGCAGAGAAATGTCCCACAAAACACAACAGGAACTGTGTTTTATTCTATTCCCCTCTAAAACATTAACAGTTATTTGTCACTTTGTTGTCAGGTGAGTGGTGTGGTCCAAGTGCAGAGCAGCTCCAGCCATTCCTCACCCTGGTCCTGCCAAACTCAGTGCTGCTCCCATGGGAGACAGGGAAGAAACTGGAAAATCTGTCTTATTACAACTTGTAATTGAAAAGATAAAGCTTAAAAGAAGGAGGTTGCAAGCACAAATTAACGTGGCTGTTTTCCAGCCTGGCTCCCCCGGGAGTGGGAGCTGCTTCCCAGAGGAACCCTGGGCTGGAAAATGCTTTTGGCTGGAGGGCAGCACTGCCAGAGCTCCTGCCTGAGTAACGGGAGGGAGGGGAGAACAAGGAACAGGGGAGATGTGGACATGGACACCAACAGGATCCACCCCTGCAGTGCTCAAAGCCAGGCCAAGACCTTAAGCAACCTGGTCTAGTGGGAGGTGTCCCTCCCCGTGGCAGGGATTTGGGAGCAGATGATGTTTAGGGTCCATTCCAACCCCTCAACCTTCTGTGATTCTGCGATTCTGGGATCTACCTGCTTGAGCTGATATGTTTAGGATAAGACATTTAGCTTATATATTTATTATATACTCATTTTATAACCCACTTGTTACCAAAACACCACAGAAAGGACCTGAAGCTGACAGCGATGAGGGCACCGAGAGCACAAACGAGACTGGATTGTCTCCAGGCCACCCCAAACCGACCCCATTTCTCCTTTCACTTGACTTCTTGGTTTGTGTTTTGACACCCAAACCCTTTGCTATTCAACCTTACCAAAGAGCTCAAAACTGCAACATTTCCAAGGTCACTTCCTATTCCCTTTAAATCAAAGACAAACGGCCCCGAGGGCAGGACAAAGAAGCAGTGGGGCAGTTTAAAACTGTGAAGCTAAACTGAGGAAGGGGCAAACATTCCTGGGTTGGTCCAGCCCTTCCCACCACGGTATCCTGAGCACAGCCCCCCTCTCTGTTTCATCCTGGATGGGAGCTAATGAGGAGATACGGTCGAAGTGCCTTTCAGCTTGATGTCCCTGCTGACTTCCCAACGCCCAAACTGAGTTACCAAAGGGGATAATTAGCAAAGTCCAACCCGAAAGCGATTAATAATATGACAAAGTCATGATTAGAGCAGTCTATTAACTGCAAGACAATAGTGGTCTAATTGTGGCAACATTGACTTTTACTGCTGTGAAGTAGCTTGCACTGTCATTAAAGAGATTCATGGATAACTCCGAGTTTAATGTGAAGAGTTATATTTAATATCCCGAAGATGTAATTTAGCTTTCCTTCAACCCACTCCCCACAGAGAAAACAAAACGTGTTTGATGTCTCTCTCAGCACCCCAGCGGCCATTAGTCATTGCATCGACCTGTTGCTTTTGAACAAAGTTGGAATGGCACGGAGTGGAAGTTCAAGGGGCTGGAGATGCTCAGAGAGGTGCTGTGTGGGACCAGGGTGATGCCACCAGCCCCCAGGACATGGCTGTCCCCTTCCTTCCGTGTCACCTGTGAGGGCACAGACATTTCCTCAGGCCCTGGAGCTCCTCACCAAGGCACTGGGGACACTCTGACCCCACCTTCTGCCACCACAGCTCCCTTGGTCCCACAGCTGGGGCACAGACCCAGACACAGCCACCAACCTGACCCTGCCAAGAGCCCAGGGGCATCTTCTCTGTGAGAGGTTCTTCCTCCTAAGCCCCAGAGGGTGGTTGATGGAAAATCTGGGCATCAGGGAGATCTCGGGCTGCTTTGCTCCCTGCTGGGATCCCTTCAGCTGTAAAAGCCACTCCTGGCTATTCTGAGCTGCAGCTCAGAGCGTGGAACATCCTCCCACAGCAGAGCCCAGAGCAGGGGGGGATGGAGATCACCTCCCTCCCCCTGGCTGTGTGACTGCTTCCCCAGTGCCACACACCAAGCATCGCTCACACCACCCCAGCAGATATTTCCAGACTTCTCTGTCCATTTTCTGCTACATTTTTCTCTTGCAGGAGTGTTTGTGAGCCGATATTGTTCTGTTTCTGGAGGGCTTTGCAGGGAGCTCGAGTGATGGATTGCTACAAGAGGTGCTGCTGGAGGAGAGCAGGCAGCTCTGGGGCTACAGCAGAGCACATGAGGCACCCACCAACTGCTGATCTCATTTTCTCTCGATTGAGAAGCATCAGCAATGTGAGCCTGATTAGCTGAGGGCTGGAAATTGGGCACGGGGAGCTGTGGTGGATGTCGGAGGCATGGGCAGGGGGGAGCACGGGGCAGCAGCTGCAGAGGAGGAGGAGGAGGAGGAGGAGGAGGAGGGTTCCATTAAACCCCAGCCAGGGAGATGTTTATTTAGCAAAGCTGCTCGGCTTTGGAGGAAGGAACAGGGACTGGATGGAACAGAAATCAAATATTAGAACCCCACAGCAGCAGCCAGCAGCACCACAGAGACGAGAGGGAATGTTCCCTTCGGGGACACAGCTCGGAGCAAACCCTGCTGGCCACCACGGAGGGCAGAAGCAAACAGAGCCCTTTGCAACAGGGGTTCTGGAAAGGAAGCTGGCTGGCTTATAAATCCTGGGAAGCTGCGCTGGGTGAGAGGTGAGCTGCACTGCAGCATCGTGCAGTCCTCAGCCAGCTCCTCTTCCCTCTCCAAGCCTGCCCTGGCCCTGGGAATGGCAGCAGAGCAAATGGTACAGATCAGACTGTCCCCGTCACCCCACAGAGCCCCAGATCCCCCACCAGCAGGCTCTGTGTTTCCAGAGCTCTTCACTGGGCCTGCCCAGGGCATGGCAATGGCAGCAAAGCCACTCCGATTGCCCCTCTTTGCTGGGCTTGTGCCCACTGTGCCAGTGCCCTGCTGATGGCTTTAGTGCCACACTTCAGGCCCCCTCACTGCCATTTGGCTGTCATTTGAAACTTCATCAGGTTCTTGCTTTGCTGATGGTGCTCTCCAGGCAGGCAGGAGCTACAGGAACATGCCCTGAAATATTCCTGAGCGAGACGAGTCATTAGGAGCTGTCACTTCGGAGTCTGCCCGCCGTCACTCCGCGGAGCTGCTGCTCGAGCACGGCTCGGAGGTGGGTCCTGGCAGGGGGAAATATCTCATCAGCCTCCGGCAGATGTTAAAGGGCTGGGTCAGGACACAGTTGTGCTCCTGCTGCCCCTCAGACGTTATCTCATGCTGTGGGGGGTGATAAGGGCTGCAGAGCCCCCTGCAGCAGCACATCTGACCCCATCCATCACCCACGGGTCCGAGGGTCACAAACTCGGATTTTAGACCTTCACAGCTTCTCCTGTCCGGGGAGTGATCCCAGCACCAGGAGCAGGTGTCACCCACGGGCACCCTGCTCACAGCAGCCAGAGCTGGGCTGCTGGTCAGGCTCTCCCGGGGGACAGGGGACATCGCCCAGCCAAGGGCAGCACTGCACCCCGAGAGTCTGGGGGAGAGGGAAATGAAATATCAGAAGTACTTGGCACCATGACCCACCCAGAAAGAAGCAGAATTACAGAATTATAGAATATCCTGAACTGGAAGGGACCCACAGGGATCATCCAGATCAACCCCTGGCCCTGCACAGACACCCCAACAACCCCACCCTGGGCATCCCTGGGAGTGGTGTCCCTGGAACTCTGGAACTCTGGCAGCCTCGGGGCTGTGCCCATTCCCTGGGGAGCCTGGGCAGTGCCCAGCACCCTCTGGGGGAAGAACTTTTCCCTGATACCCAACCTGACCCTCCCTGAAACAGCTCCAGCCCTTCCCTGGCTCCTGTCCCTGCTCACAAACCAGGTTGTTTTTTCCCTTGGTAATGAAAGTAAAAAGCCACTGTCTGCTCCTCTCAGCTGGCCAGGGCTGCACAATGGTGTGAAATACCCATGGAGACCCTGAAAGACCCTCCCCACTCCGTGCACACTCCCAGCACCACAGGACAGGTTTCTCCAGGTGAAGGCAGCCAGCCCCAGCTGCTCTGGACATGCCCAAGCCTTGTTCTGTTATTCCATATCAACCACAAGTAATTCCACAGAAGAGAGCACAGGGAATGTGGATTGAAAACAAGTTCCCACAGTCTGCTGAACACTTTCACACCAGCTCATTGCACAGAGCTCAGTGGCAAATGTCCCTCTCAAAGGAGAAGGGTGGGAATGCTCAGGAGGGGAATGTTCTGAGAGGAGACAGAGAATCCTGGAATCGTGGAATGGTTTGGGTTGTGAGGGACTTTAAAGCTCATCTCCTTCCACCTCCTGCCATGGGCAGGAATACCTTCCACTATCCCAGGTTGCTCCAAGCCCCACCCAGCCACAGAATCTCCCTGGAAGCTAAAATGAGATTTATCCAGTGCTTCCCCAGTCCTTGGACTCTTGAGTCCTGCGCTATCAGCTCCCACCAGCTGCCTCCTGCCAGCACAGGCTCCTCAGGAACCCTGACAGAGCCTCCTTGTCTCCTGCACACACCCAGCCAGGAAAAGGATCCTGGGAAGGTCAGGACAAGAATGCTCCAACTGCCTGCACCAAAGTTTCAGTCAGACAGCAGAAAACTTCTTAAAAATTAATTTGCTGCTACCACAGGGTTCCTGCCATGCAAGAGCTTATCAGAATGCAAACTATAAGCTTCAAAGGGGAGGATGAATCAGAAGCTATTTTGAGAGTAATTATATAAGAGTATAAAACTCAAACCATCTCATTATTGCACGTTAAGGATGGAGACAACCCTTCCTATGGAGAGCTCGCAGGGAACCCGGTGTTCCAGCAGCTGATCTATGGCCCAGGAGCAAACAGCAACCTCATCCCTCCCAGCCAGGCAAACCTGGCTCCACTGAGCGCTGCCGGGGCTTTCCTCACCATTTGCTGTATTTCCTGTGGGGGTGTGGCTCTGTAGCTGGGAAATGCACTGCAACACGAGGCACGGACAACTTCAAAGTTTTGTTCCTTTAACTGTTGCATAATTTAGAATCGTGGAATATCCCGAATTGGAGGGACCCACAGGGATCATCCAAATCCACCCCTGGCCCTGCACAGACACCCCAGCAATCCCACCCTGGGCATCCCTGGCAGCGCTGCCCAAACCCTCCTGGAGCTCTGGCAGCCTCGGGGCTGTGCCCATTCCCTGGGGAGCCTGGGCAGTGCCCAGCACCCGCTGGGGGAAGAACCTTTCCCTGATACCCAACCTAAACTCCCCTGGCACAGCTGCAGCTGCTCCCTCGGGTGCTGTCAGTGGTCACAGAGAGCAGAGATTTCTCTGAGGATTTGCTGTCCTGGAAAGCAGCTCTCAGCTCATTAGTGCCAATACTTGCAAATCCCCCAATTTTATAAACTCCGGGTTATAATTAAGGAGAAAATACTTAAACCATGAATCTGCACATGGAATGAAGTTGTATTCTCCAACATGCCCAGCCACAGCCTCAAGGCTTTCCCACGTCGTGCTGGAGCCTGAGGCACCTCGGGGCTGTGAGAGGATGAGCCCCTGTGATACCCCCGAGCTGTCACCTGCATCGTGCCCGGCCTGCAAGGAGCAGAGAGAGCTGGTTTTGTTCCTGCCTCCATATCCAGGCTGCAGCTGAAGCTCCTGCTGTGTCTTGGCCCGGGGGAGGCAGCACAGAGCTGTGGGCGATGCTGTTCCCGTCCCCTCTGCACCCCGTGCCCTCTCCCTGGGTGGGGACTGCCACAGCTCATGGTCTGACAGAGCTGATTAAACGAGAGCATTACAGAGAGAAGAGGCACTGTCAGACCCTTTGCCACCTGGTGTTCTTCAGTTCATGGTTTGGTCCTTCTTTCACCCAGGGAACAGATGGTGAATGATCTTGGACACGGGAGTGGGAGCTGCTGCAGCCCCCAGGACAGTTTGGAAAAACGGAGGGAAATCTGAGCAGAGCAACTCAGAGGGACACATCAAAGGTGATGTTCAAGTGTAGAGGCAACCATGAGGTGCTTCACATCCCTATGTGTATGTATAACCCAAAAAAGGAAACAAATCAACACTTACAAATCACAGCATCATTAAGATTGGAAAATGCCTCTAAGATTGTCAAGTGCAACCAAATGGAAGTGCACAATACACCAAAGAAAGGGCTGGGAGATAAGATGTGAGTTTGGTGGCCTGGAGCTTGGGCTTTTCTCACTGAAACAAAATGGAGAAAGGGTTAATTGCCCCAAATGAGCACAAAAGATCCTGAAGAGCTGAGGAGCCCTGCGTGGGGAGCCTCGAGAGCAGCAGGCAGAGCACAGCAATGAAACCCCACCGTGCCTGGATCTCCACATACCCAAATCCCAGCATCCAACATCCCAGGCACCCGCTCGGACCCTGACTCTGCCCATGGACAGCCCCCAGCCCAACCTCAGCTCCATCTCCCCTGGAGACAAAACTCCCCCCTCCCACCAAACCCCCCACAAATCCCGCAGGTGACCGCGGGCTTCACACACTGCTGAGAGACATCAGGGTCAAGAACTGAGCCCCAGTAAAGTGGCTGGGCTGGAGGAGCCCCATCACAGGCTCCTGAAGACAAACAATGTTGGTATTCAGCCATTATTGACCGATTTGGGCTTTCCCTCCAGGCTGCATCCAAGGCAGATTTGTCACTGGAACTTCTGCTGGCGTGTGCAGCCCAAAGGGGAACTTTGTGCTGTCAGAAACACAGCATTTCTGTTATCAAAAGTGACAAAAAAAGAGGAGAAAAAAAAACTTTTTCAAGCCGAAGGAAACATTCCCTGGTGATTTATGTCACTTTGTGACTTAATCAGCTGCTCTCCAGAGCATTATAAATGTGATAGGAAGAGTTGTCGTTGCTTTCTGCCTAACTGATGGCAAGCTAATGAACTATTATAAGCCACAGTGAATGCAATTATGGCACAGGGCTGTGTGCTAATCCCATGGCATTTTATCACAATGTGCTGTAGCAACATCTGTAAACAACTCGGTGCTGCTGAACACACACAGCAGCCAGGGCTGGGGCTAAACCCCCGCTGAGCATCCTCATCCTGCCAGGACATGGCCCTGCACAGACAGGACCTGAGCTGAGCCCTGTGTGCCAGGGGAGCCTGGCTGAGGCTGCTCTGAGCCTCTGATCCAGACCTGGAGCTGAGCAGAGCCAGGCAGAGAGGAAACCAGAGAAACCCAGGCACTTCTGGGATGCAGAAATCCAGCTGCGTTTCAGGATGCAAAGCAAACAGAACGAGCTTTTCACCACCTCTCCTGAGCAGCCAAAATCCCTGGAACTTAAAATTTTGCTTTCAAAATCTTGATCAAAGCCGTGTCTGCTGTGAGACACCAGCAAGGCTGGGCTCAGGAGCGCCTTGGGCCCAGGCTCTCCACCCTGGAGCTGCCAGCTCGCTGCCCCTCACTTCCTACACTGGGATTCAATTTTGGGGAAAGGCTTTCCTGTGTCTCCCTCTCAGACTCCATTTTGACTGAGAAAACCACTAAAATCAGGCTGACTTGAAACAGGGAGTAGAGCTGGAGTCTCTCCCCACCCCAGTGCTAGCAGCCTCCTGTCCTGGGCTCCAGGCTCCACAAGAGAACACAGTCTGGGGACCCCAAAAAGCTCAGTCAGGAGTGGGCAGAAGACCCCAAGCACGGGACAAGGCAGCCCTGAAAAGCTTCCCAGAGGCTTTCCTGAGCTCCCCCTGCCCAGGACACGGAGCCCCTCCAGCCCAAGGGGCTCCTTGAGCTCATGAGACATTCTGGGTGTCTGCCTGGACCTGCCCCATGGGAAACCCAAAACTGGAGCTGCAGGATCCTTCCAGAACTGCCCCGGCTCCAGGTGCTGCACAGGCTGGGTGATTTCCAGCCTGGTGCCCTCGAGCTGCCAGCTGGAGCCACCTAGACCCAAACCATCCACACAAACCCACATCAGTCCCTTTTTTCTCTGTCCCTCTCAACTTGCCAGGCTGATAACAGCAGCACACAGCAGGCAGAGCAGCACTGGCAGACCCAGAGCTGGATTCAGACGGAGCAGGACTCACCTGCCTGGAGCCCAGGGCTGGTACAGGGACGCTGCACCCAAATGCAGAGGTTTGGAACAGAACATTTCTTTGTTCAAGCTGCCCTGAGTGAGGAGGGAACTTGCTCCCCGTGGCTCTGACCCACCATCAGCTGCTGCTGCTGCTGCTTCCATTAGCTTGGAACAAAGACAGGGCTCTTTAACCCTTCCAGTGTGCTGCTGTGCAGCACTGGTGTGTGCAGGCTGTGCCTGATCCCACACATGGATTAAATAGATTCTGAGATGCCCTTTTCCAGTGGCTCCTACCACCCCATACCCTGCAGCTCACAATTCTTTCAGCATGAGCATTTTGACCAGAGCCCAGATTGAGAGCTGGGATCAAACTCCAAGCAAACGCTCACCATGATGCAGGAGATGAAGTGCTGCATCTGGAGAAAGAAACTGAGGAGCTGTTACCTCACACTGTGCCACACAACTGTATTCATTTCCTTGCAGCAGCTACAAACGCCCAGAAAATCAGAGTGCAACAACACCAGGGGCTAGAATTCCCGGGCAATTATCATTCCAAATGGTCCGGGGCCGTGTGCCTGAAGGATGGTTTGGAGAGGGCTGGTGTGAAGGGAGCTCCTGGCGTGCTGCCTTCAGGCTTCACTGCACAGTTTGCTGTGATGTTGTCAAACATGAACCTGCTACAGCACAACAAACTGAACTAAACACAGAGACACCCTCAGCCAGCAGCTGCGGCGCCGCCGCGCGCGAACCTCCCCGCAGGAGAACTTTCTTTTTTTTCCTCAGGCAGGGAAAATGTGCAGTTAATAGACAATCGCTCCAAAAATGCCCTCCCCGACCCTCCAGGATGCCATTTTGCAAGGTACAAATATAATTAAAGACAATACATGGCAGAGGGACTTAATTGCATCTCTCCCCATCAACTGGCAGCGCGATTGCTCTGTCGGGGAGTCCGCTGGATGGAAACACTCGCTGACAACATCCCTGATTTTCCAACGTGCAGATGGGAAGGGGGAAATACATATTGTCATCTTTGAAAAAGAAACAGCAAATATTGAAGGCAGAAAAAGCTGCCTAACCAAGATGAGATGGAAGCCTGAGGTCCTGAGAAAGAATATTTGATTGTACCTGTAAATGGGAGCAGTGAGAAGAAACAGTTATGACAGACAAGGATAATTGAGGTTATAGGTGAATAAAACAATTGTACCAGACACGACCCCCCGTTGTGGGTCTGGTTTATTGGGCACAATGAGCACACACACGGGAGCTGATCCGGCTGCCAGGAGCACACGGCGAGTGCAGCAACTCCAGCACAGCCGGGATGCCGAGCAACAAACACCTGCAAGCACAGAAACACCAACCACCTTCCCAGAGCCATCCCCCAGAGCAGTGGGGAAGATCGGGGCCAGGCTGTGCCCTGGGCTGAACCAGCTCACAGCACACGCCGGCTCTCAGTGCAGCGTCGGGAGAATACCGAGAGCAGGGAAAATGTTTCGACAGCAAAGGCATTTTGTGGAAGCAAAACGCTTTTTAAGGATAAGCGGCTCTGTATTATGAAAAAAAAAAGGTGAAGAATTATCAAAGTAACTTCAGAAATGCGGACTCACCGGAGCGGTGGCAGCTCCTCAGCGCGGTCCCTGCTCGCCGCCCTCCGCCTGCATCAATTAACACCGGCAGCGATCCCGCTGCTGTTTCTATGGAGTTGGGGATGCTGATCCCTGACTATGCATGAGGCTACTGCAGCTGCTTCCGAACAGGCTCCCGGGTCCGCACGAATCCACAAACGCGAGCAGCCTCCCTGCTCTGCCTCGGGAATGAATCAAGCAGCAGCAATTAGGCGGCTGCAAAGCTGCGCCTATGCAGAGAGGTGCTCACAGGGCTCCCGAACACGCACACTCCACTCAGCTCCAGAGGGGCTTTTTATTTACCAGGACCATCTCAGAGCATAGCCAGAGGCAGCTGGAGAGCCACAGATCCTCACACAATGCATGAACAGAGACACACGTCTGTCGACAGGCGATTTAATCCACTTTCCCTCGATTTACTCTGCCGGTTTCAACCTTATTTCAACACAGTTTTACAAACCTTCCTCTGGCAGCAAGGTTTGGACCTGATACCTCCAGGATCTGAGCCTGGTTTAGTTGGGCTAAAGAGCAAATCTGCTGCACGTAGCTCTGGATGGCTCTTCCCTGGGAGGAAAGGCAAGATCCATTTTGCAAGTGCATAACTCTGTGATAAAAAAGATATTTGCCCCAAGGAGCTGCTCCTTACATGCCTGGCCTCTGGAAAGTCAAGCCTCAGTGATTAATATTAGCTTTGCCTGGCTGGCTTGGAGCATGTTTACTGTTATATTGACTTAAAATACACTTGAATGGCGATTCAGAAAAGTGTGTTATTATGCCTGGTGAGTAAATTCAAGACATGCCCATATTTCACAGGTAGTGGCTGAAGGCATCCCATAACCATGAATGGGGGTGTCATCAGTTCTCCCATTAGTCAAACTAATCTATCAGGGCATAGTTCTTTTCCCAGACAATGCTCCAGAAGCAATTCCTCAACAAAAAAAACCGATCTTTCTGCACCAACATTCCTGCCATGAAAAATCCTTTATTGCCCAGAAACTCCCCCCTTTTCCTGCTTGCAGCAAGAACACTTCTGTGCTCGGTTTAGCATTTTCGTGGTCTTTGCCAAGTGTCAGGAGGCTGTTCATGGCTGTACAAGCTGTGCTGCCTGCACCAGGACCTTCAAAAAGAGCAGTTCACACAAGGGGCAGAACACGAAATGTGCTCTGAATTCCGGGGGGTTGGAGCACAGGACACCATGTGCTGGGGAACACAGATATCACAAGGTCTCTCTGACTCTGTGTCTTCCCCAGCTGCCCTGTTCCTTCCTCTCACTCCACTTTCTCCTCCTGCAGCAGGAAAGCACAGGAGTGTTTGGCTGAGGGGGATCAGTGCATGGAGGGAGGGTCTGAGGAGGGTTCTCACCATGCTGAGATCAACAGGGAGTGCTGGGGACAACCTGCAGCCCCTCTGCACATCCCTACTGCCAACCTGCAGCCCCTCTGCACATCCCCTGGTGGCACCGGGCAGCAAAGCTTTGTACAGATGGATCATAAGGCAAAAAAAAACCCCAAACAACTTAGGTTATTTAAAGAAAGTCGCAGCACAGCAGTGCTGGAGGTAGAAATCAAACCCAGAGGTTTGCTCCTGGATGTGCTTTGATCCCAGGATAAATTCCTTCCTGTACCCAGGCACCATCCTTTAAATCAATGTCATGAGATGCCAGCTCCAGTCACAGAATCATGGAATCCCAGGCTGGTTTGGGTGGGAAAGAGCTTGAAGATCATCCAGTCCCACCCCTGCCATGGACATGGACACCTCTCACTGTCCCAGGCTGCTCCGAGCCCCGTCCAGCCTGGCCTTGGGCACTGCCAGGGATGCAGGGGCAGCCACAGCTGCTCTGGGCACCCTGTGCCAGGGCCTGCCCACCCTCACAGGGAGCCATTCCTTCCCAATATCCCACCTAACCCTTCCTTCTTTAGTAACACTCGAGCTCTGCAGAATCATTTCAGAATGAGCCCAGCTTCCCCTTTCCCCCACACGATCTCCTGGGACTGGCTCTGCCCTCACCTGGGCACTGTGAGCCCACAGGGAGCAGGACACGGCTCAGGGGAGCGCTGAGTGAATCAGGAGCCCAGCCCAGCCCAAGGTGAGAGCAGCCTGAGCCCAGCCCAGCCCAGCCCAGGGTGAGAGCAGCCTGAGCCCAGCCCA
>VXAC01005768.1:327331-382763 GCA_013399225.1 Rhipidura dahli | reverse complement strand
AGCCCAGCCCAGCCCAGCCCAGCCCAGCCCAAGGTGAGAGGAGCCTGAGCCCAGCCCAGCCCAGCCCAGCCCAGCCCAAGGTGAGAGCAGCCTGAGCCCAGCCCAGCCCAGCCCAGCCCAGCCCAGCCCGTGCTGCTGAGCACTGTGCAGGGCACGGCACACTCCTGGAATCCAGGGATGCAGGGATGCTCCAGCTGAGCTCCCCACAGCAGGACCACGGCTCCATCCCCCCGGAGCAGCCCGGGGCGGGAGCAGGCAGGCAGAGCTCGCTCCGGGGAGCTCGGAGCAGGCTGTGGGGAAGCACAGGATCGCAGCCTGAGCTGGGAGGGACCCACCAGGACCACTAAAACCCAGTTCCTGGCACCACTCCAAGCACCCTGTTTCCCAAAGGGCCTGGAGCCTGTTGCAGCTTCACTCCCACAGGCAGAGGGGCTGGGAAAGGAGGGACAGATCACTGTCCCCATGGTCCTGGGGGGTCCTGACTCCCCTGCTCCCCAGCCAAGGACTTTGCCCTTCAGTACAGCTGGGCCACAACCTCCCTCAGCTACATGCAAGAGCTCTCACTGCTCCTCCAGGGCACAGAAGGGATGAGCCCATCCTCTCAAGGGCCATCACCCGTGGTAAATGCTGTCCCCACAGCCCAGGCAGTGTCAGGGGTGACACTCCCAGCATCCCTGCACGACAGCTGAGGCCTGGCAGGGAAGAGAGCGATCAGATGGAGGGAGCTACGGGGGAGGACTGGAGACAGGCACAACAAAAGGATGCTGCAGCTCGCTCCATCCCGGGGCCCCCAGCCAAGAGATCAGTTCTATTCCTGGCACCACCATGGGCCCAACTGCAGGGAGAGCTCCCCCTCTCATCCCCACTGATGCAGAGGCACCGAAACCTTCCCCAGCCAAACTCCTCATTTTTCTGACAGATTTGGCTGCCGGGCGAGGCGCCTGCAATCCTCCTTTGTTGGGTGTGCACAGGAGAAATGCTGCAGCTCGACTGCTCTTGTTGGCTGTGAGGAGGAGATTCAGCTCTTACATAACCAGAGGGTAGAGGTGCATCCACTTCATCCACAGCAGCCCTTTCAGCCACTCTGTCCGAATGGTTTTAAAAAAAAAATAAATCACGACATCAAAACTCACTCTTACATAAACTATTCAGTAACATTTTTACATTCACAGTTTTTTTCCACTCTTGGATGCAGTTCAAGAAGGCTGATGATACCTGGCTCGTTTCCTTGCCACTCCACACATTCCCTGAGGATTCTGCTCCCCGTCTGCGCATGAAACAGCAGAAAAGACCAAACTGCCCCTGTGCTGAGCTGTGCAGGAGCAGCCTGGCTCCAGCTTTGGCAGTGCTTCCTTCAACCTGAACTTCAGCAGGACACTCCACAAGCCAGGCTGATCCAGCCAGCAGTTAATAGATTTATCCAGGAAGCAACAAACTGCCCGAGACGCCGGAGACTCCGCACGATGATGACAAATACGGCCAGTTTGACTCCAGCAAATTTGGCGTGTGGCTGCTGGGGCTGTGCTGCCCGCACGGGGACACTTCAGCAGGAGCCAGGGCCCCTCTGCCCTGCTTCTGACACGGCACCTGCCTGCTGCCATCTGCTCATCCTCACACAGCCCCACCTTCCCTCTGCCTGCCTCGGTGAGGACGGGCTGGCTGTGCCTGAGCAGGGGACCGCGGGCGGCCGGGAGCAAATCTGCTCAACATGGGACTTCAGGAGAAAATGGACAAAGCATCAGTGCAGATAATTAGATAAACACCCAGGCACTGATGGGAAAGGCATCGTATCTCTGGAGCTGTGTTAGTTAACACTTGATGCAAACAGAATTTCTTCCCCCTTGCTGGAGCAGCTTTACAGCCAGGAACTGAGAAATGTTCGCACATGTCGGGCCCAAACTGTGTCCTCAGTGCTGTCTAGACATAAAAATGGGCCCAGTCGTGCACAGCAGAGGCAGCAGCCCTGGCTGTTCGTGCGGCCAGCCCGGCACAACTCGCCCGGGGCACCGGGGCTGACGCTGAAACCACAGCTCAGAGCACAAAACATCCGTGATGCTGAAGGCAGATGGTGGAGATGTGATCCCGACCTGAACACGAAGTCCTGGGCAGGCTGCACAAACAAATGCAGGTCTGTCATATCAGGGTGGTCAGAACAAGAGCAGTGCAGAGTATTTCTGCTGCAGAGTCAGGGAAACGCTAATTTTGGTGCAAGGTAAAGAATTCCGAAGCGATGCAATGAGTTTGCAAGCTGTTTGCTCTATTTGCAATAGAGAAAGCTGCTGCAGGGAGTGTGGTGTGCAAGGACACAACCAGCCATGGTAAGAGGCCTCCAGAACAGGCAGGTATAAAACAAACTCATTTAAGAAGAGAATTAAGTTACGGGCGAAGGGGGATGTGAGAGGAAGGTGTTTGGCTGGATGCATCAGCAAAGCAGTGCTGGGAGCACCACTGCAAACCAAGGGCTGGCAGAAGCCTGGTGCCCCGTGCCCTGGGTGCCAGCTGCACTCCAGCACGAGATCCTGGCAGAGAGGGGCAGGAGAAAGGGAGGGAAGGTGACACAGAAAGCCTTGGACAGGGATTGATGGGCAGCTGTGCTGCACAGGGGCTCTGCACAGTGTGCTCAGCAGAGGAGGAGAGTTTGAGAAAATTCGAGCTGTAAAAAGCGCTGTGGAATCTGTTGGGGTTGCAGATCACTGCCCACAGGAACCTTGGAAGAAGCCCTCTATGAAAATGCTGGAATACCCAAACAACTTACAAGTTACCAATAATTCTAAAAACGATGAGATCTGGGGGTTTGCTCCGCAGCACACGAGCCTGGGGTTCCAGCTGCCCCTGCCAATGCCTTCTGAAGTGGCAGCAGGAGACCTCTCTGGAGGCAGGAGCTGTCAGAACAAGTGTAGGGAAAATTCCCCACCTTGCAGCACGGAGCTGCCCCTTTGCTCCTGGAGCAGAATTCCTGCTCCTGACTCATCCCTGACACACCAGAGTCCCTCCCTGGCTCTACAACCTGACCAGGAACAACTCAGGCACTTCTTGGGAAAAGTAAAACACACATGAAAGCACAGCAAGACCCCTTCCTGGTGAGCAGAAATCCACCCTGTTAGTCCCTCCATTTCTCAAACCAGGAGAGCACCAATCAGTCCCTGCCATCCCAGTTGCTTAAGGAAGCTCCTCACTGCTTTTTGTTGGCTTGGCTTTTGTTTTACACAGGACAGAAGTCTGTGCTTTTGAAAAAGGAACTTTCCCAGCAACTTCATCTCATGAAGCAGCCCAGAACATCCCAGCTGTCCCCCAACTCAGCCATCCCGTTCCGCATCAACAGGTGAGGCAGGGCTTGCACCCAAAACTTCACCATGGAACATGTGGAAAGGGAAAGAACCCCCCCAGAGGGGTGCCAGGACCAACCCCTGCTCTAACTCGGGGCTCCCAAACCTTGTCCTCCCTCTGTAGGGGTTGGATGTCCCTCCTGCTTTCCACGAGCAGCCTCCAGCAGACGGGAGCAGCGGCCGTACCTGGCTCGGAGATGATCAGGCTCTGGTCAGAAGGCAGCAGGAGGAATTCCCTGCAGGTGTCCAGGTCCAGGCTGGGCAGGCTTTTCCTCTGGCACAGCTCGGTGAGGATGCTGAGGGCCCTGCGACAGCGGCCGTCCTCCCCGAGACCGCTCATCGCCCTCTCCGCATCCTCCGCTCCCGCTGCTCTCGAGGAAACTCAGACCGGGAGCAGAGGGTGGGCTCGGGGCTCCTCACAGGAGCAGCTCCACTCCAGTTCCACCCTCTGGCATGGCAGCACCTGCCGGGACTCCCGGAGCTGCCCCCCGGCCGCCGCTCGGAGCCGGAGTGTCCAGCCCCCGGCGCTCCCGGTGCCTCATTGCCTCTGAGATCACAGCTCTGTTTACTGCCAAGGCTGCTCCAGACAAAGAACCTCCTACCAAACTCAGTTTCGTGCCCTCCACACGAGAGACGTATTAAAGCTGCAGCCCAGATAATTCCTTTTAACCCTTTCGCTGCTGCCCTCTCTCCAGGTGCGGAGTTCCAGGTGCCAAGCCCGGATTTTGCACATAAAGTGAGCGCTGAAAGCTCCTGGCTGAGGACAGCACATGGACAGAGAGGAGGAACCAGAGTGCTCCCACAAACTACTTACAACTGCCAAAGGCAGCACAAGAGGAGCTGCAGGTTTATTGATTTGTTTGTGCTGGTCCTGACACACCAGGCTGCAGATGGCAACAGAGATTGAGAACGCCATTCCAGTCCATAATTAGATTTTTTTTCTTTTACTTTCTGCCGTATCTTTTTATTCCTTTTGCGATTTAGCAGGCGGGTCATGCCAGGCGGCAGAGCACGCACTTGACAGGCACGGCCCAAGCAGCAACTGTGGAGCAGGCAATTAAAATTATGTACAGCAGGATTGGCTTCTTGCAGCTCGCACAAAGCTAATGAGCGCTGCCGGGAGCCGGGGCTGAGGCTGCACAGGTCCCTCAGCCCCGCACCACAGCAGGGCGTGCTCAGCTGGTGTTTGTGTTCCCCGTTAAAGTGTCCCAGGGGTGACCCCGCACCCAGCGCAGCCCCGAGCACGGAACCAGCTCCGGGCCCCATCCCCAGGCTGGGTAATCCCTCCAGCTGCTGGGCTGGTGACTCCCTGCCTCACAAAGGCTTTGTCCCACGCCCCTGAGAAGCTGCTCAGGGCCCTCTTGGCCACTCCGGTCCCTCCTCGGTCCCACCAGCGTGTTCTGGATGTGTCACCACCGTGTCCCTCCTGCCACGGTGCTGTCCCCACACGGCACCTGTGTCTGGCAGAGCAACTTCCCCGCCGAGCTCTGCTCCTCCCAAAAACTTCTGTTGCCACGACAACGCGGGTGAAACCTTTTATTAACGCAGCAACTGGTCACAAAGAGAGACTTTTAATGAGACAGCCCCACGGCCCGGCCAGTGCTCCCTGAGCTGCTCCTGCCAGGGGCTGAGGCAGAACTGCACACCCAGAACTGTTGCTGAAGGTGTTTGTCACCTGCAAGCCAACTCCAGAAGCCCCAAAGGTCTGTGCTTGCTGGGGAGAGATCCAGGCCCTGGGAGCTAAACGCAGTTAGTTCCCCAGAGCTCAATTCCCAGTAATTTCCCAGAGCTCAAGCTCAGGTGGAGTTTGCATCCCATTCAGATGACAAACTCCCCAAACCCACCCACCTGTTTGCTCAAATTATGCCTCAGACCTGAGATTTGGGTCCATACAACATCTGCTTGGCAAGAAGAGCAGGAGCTGGGGAGGGAACAGCTCCTCTTCTCTGCTCCTCCTTTCACTGCCTCCCCTGGGGCATTTGTGTCCCAGAGTCCCAAAACCAAAGGATTTGTACCCAAGGGGATGCAAGCGAGCCCCAGGCATCACCTCATCTCTCCAGCACAGCAACAGCTTCTGCCTGAGCCATCAAAACTGGTACCAAGAGAGGAGTTCCTGGAATATATCAGTCAAGTGTTGCACTGGAAATCTGAATTTATCTTAAAGAGATTTCAACAGACAAAAAACCACCCCAGCTAAACTCTTTGAAAAAGGTTAATGTCCAATTTAGAGCTTGTAACACAAAAATCAATAATAAAATTAAATTATTTGGGGGGGGAAAGGGCTAATTTTATTACAAAACTAATACCAAGAACTTTTGCTTTTAAATTTAAAGTCACCTTGGGTCAAATATTCACCTTGATTTACATATCAGAAGATTTCGGGCTTGCTGGATACCAATAACAGAAGATCCTTGCATTAGCATCCATAATCTCAACAAATATTCCTTCAGAACAAAAACCAGGCTTTTTTTTTACACCTTGTACCTTTGAATTTATGTCATACAGGCTCTTTATTGTCCAACACAGAAGGCTGGAAAGGAGCCAGGTGGCAGCTGAAAATCCAAACACTGCTTTTCCCAAGCAGGAGCTCAGGTTCCCAGTTCTCCTCTCCCACACCCACTCCCACACCCAGCAGCTGGGATACGGATTTTCCCTCTCACGTCCTGCTGAGAAGTTCCCACTTTGCCCCATGGAGCAGCCCAGGAAAAGCCCTGGAGCAGCAGGACCCCATTCCCAGAGCCTGCAGCTCCCTGCACCCCACGGAGCCCAGCACAGCTCCTGGGCTGGCCAGGGCTTCCTTTCCCCAGCTGCCTTGGACTGAGTTGGTACTTGGAGGCCAAGCTGCTCCCAAAGCTGTGTTTCCACCTCCCAGGATGAGAAGGAGAGACAATTCCCCGAATCCCAGTGACCTGGCAGAGCTGATGGTCTCTGCAGTGGCTCGGTGGTGTTGTCTCATCCACACCCACCCTGTCCTCCCGAGCCTGCAGAGCTTTTCCCTGCTGCTGCATCCCTTTGGCATTTAGGAAAGTGTGGATGCCTTTCCCTCCCAGGGAAGTGTTTGTCTCCTCCCTGCTCCTGTCCAGTGTCCTGATGTCACACTTGGAGAGGCAGAGCCAGCAGTAAAACACAACAGGAGCTACCCCAGAAGGGCTGGAAGTGGAATAAACTTTGGGGGAAAGTGGCTCAGCAGACTCAACAAAGAAATGAGTTACAGGCAGCACAGCAGCTCTTGAATTACCTCTGAAATAATCCCTGCGGACAAGAGCACAAAATGAATGAACACTGCAAGGGAAGAAGGAGAACTGCAGCTCGTGGCACCTCCAGGCTGCTCAGTGAGCAAGGCAGGGAGTGGGAAAATTCCTAAAACCTGAGAGGGATGAAAGAGGATCGTTTTCCCTGCAGTAAAGCAGAAGCCAAGCACCAGAGACAGCATTGCACAAACATTTGAGGAACTGGGAAGTTTTGTAGCACGCTGCAGTTGGATAAGGAGGGTGGGGTGCTCCAGACATACCCACTGGAGGGCATTTACATCGGGGCTTGGAGCAATCTGGGACAGGGGAAGGTGTCCCTGCCCATGGCAGGGGCTGGGATGGGATGAGCTCTGAGATCCCTTCCAACACAAACCATTCCACGGTTCCATGAATGTGTGCTCCTAAGCTGGAATCACAAATGTATTTGTCCAGCTGAGACAGAACATGCTGTTCATTTAATCCGCATCAGGACCCATTTGAAGCTGATATTTTTATTTCTTAATAATAATCAAGTCTGGAGAGGGAGCAGCAGCATTTATTTATGCCAGCTCTATCTAATAGCATGGCATTGTTTACTTTCCCAGTTAATATAATAATTGGAAACAGCTCACAAAGGATTCAGAGCTTCTTGCCAGGAAAAATGACGTGGATCTGGATCCTTTGGCAACGGCGCCGAGTCATCTGTGAATAAACACAACATTGCTGTGCCCCTGCACACAGGGTGGCTGGAGGTGTGTGAACAGCGAGAATCCCAAAATCCTCACCTCACCCCTGCCTGCACAGAGGAGGAGGAGAGCCCCTTATCCTGCAGAGACAGGGAGGTAAGAATTAGTTTAAGTCCAACACAATCAGTTTAAAAAGCAATTACTCTGTGCTAAGTATCAAATCTGTGGCACGGAGCAGCGGCAGAAATAGAAAGGAGATGCTGGTTCCCTCCTCGTGTGTCCTGAGCCTCCCCTGGCTGTTCAGCCCCTGTGGAAACTTTGGGATTTGGGAGGAATTATTCAATTCTAGACACCCCACTCCTTGAAGAAGGAAGGAAGGAAGGAAGGAAGGAAGGAAGGAAGGAAGGAAGGAAGGAAGGAAGGAAGGAAGGAAGGATCATGCAGAATTTGTAGCCTAAAATGAAAATCCCTGGACTGCACCACGAGCACTCTCTGAGATGAGAAGTTAAAAGATAAATAACTCATTCCCCCTCCTGGGCACAGCCGGGGAGGAAACTGCTCAGCCCAAAGGCCACAGAGGCGGGGGGTGGCAGTCCCTGCTGCCAGCTCCTGTCCTGCAGTGCCAGCAAGGCATTCTGTGCAGGGCTGGCTTCGGTGCATTCAGGGCAAGGAAATGTGGCTTTGTGTCCTGAAAAGCTCTGACTCCAAAAAGCATCTTGGAATGTGCTGTGCTGCACACAAAGCAGGACCCCGAGCCAGGCGGCTTTGGAGCTGCGTGCATCCGGGCAGGAAGAGTCCCAGAGGCAGGACCACCACCAAAAGCTCTTTCCTGGTGATGAGACTCCTGAAATACATTTTATTGACCTGGAATCTTTGCACATGCTCACGGTGAAGAGTTGGAGCCCTGATTTGGCAGGGCTGGAAGCTCTAAAAAGCCATTTCTGCTCCAGCAGCATCAGATGGCTGCTGGTACCAGCTGAGCCAGGTTTGGGGAGGTGAAGGATGACCTGTGCTCAAAGCCATTGCCAAGAGAGCTCAGGGAACTCTGACCTTCCACAGCTGCCTTCAACATGAGGCACAACCTCAATAAAATGAATGAAGTGAGAGCCTTGCCCCGCTGAGGAACCTGCCCAAGGGCCAAAGGGAAGGGCTGGAGCTGGGCCAGGGCAGGGTCAGGTTGGATTTCAGGGAAAGGTTCTTCCCCCAGAGGGTGCTGGGCACTGCCCAGGCTCCCCAGGGAATGGGCACAGCCCCGAGGCTGCCAGAGCTCCAGGAGCGTTTGGGCAGCACTGCCAGGGATGCCCAGGGTGGGATTGCTGGGGTGTCTGTGCAGGGCAGGGGGTGGATTTGGTGATCCTTGTGGGTCCCTCCCAGCTCAGGATATTCCCTGATTTCACAACTTGGCACCCTGGTGCCGCCCAGGGCTGTCAGCCTTTGTCAGCCTGGCGAGCTGGGCTCATTTAGGACATAAATTTCAGGAAGATTATGGCAGCAAACACCTGGGACGAGCATTAGGCTGGGATTAGACCCATTTCAATTCCTCAGGCTGATTCAAAGAGTTAATCCAACCTCCCCCAGGTCAGAGTGGCTGCTGTTGGTCCAGGACTGCCAGAAGGCTCAAGCTGGCCTTTGCCTAAATGTTAATGATCAATATTAACCCATCCTTTCTCTGAGAGCAGATGAAAAACTGCTGCTTTTAAGGTCTCATTTCAGTCTTCTGTGCCCTGGACACCTTCATCAGGATCACTGCATAATTTATTTTTAAAAGACTGCACTTTCTTTGAAGGCCAATAAAGTGCTGGTGTCAGAACCCAGAAGAGAGATTAAAATTTGTCTCTGGTTATAAAGGGCTAAAGATTCCTGGGAAGCCTTTGCTCTCACATCCTCCTCAGCCACTGCAGCTCAGGGAAGCAGGAGGAGCCCTCTGACATTGAATCCCAGCAGGCTCCAGGTGGCACTAAGGGTTTGCAGAGTAGGACAAGGCTTTGGCTGCTGATTCCCAGCTCCAGCAGCTGTGAAATGAGGGGTCTTTAGACTTGAAACATCCCCAGTCCACACAGCATATGGCTCTAGCTCAGCACCATTTCCACCAGGAAAGAAGAGAGAGCTGGATAAAAGGCCCTGGAAAAAGTCCATGTGTCTGCACAGTGAGAGGCTGAACACATCCATCTGCAGCCACCTCCCAGTAACACCTGGCAGGGTGGGTAGGGGGTCCCAAGCCCCAGCACTCCTTGGAATTAACCCAGGCTTCAAACCACAGGTGTTTTCATGGAAACCAAACAGCAGAGCAGAATATACTTAATCTTAACCCTCTGGAAGAACCACTCTAAGTTGCTGTCTGTAATGGGAAATAAGGAGTTATAAGTTGGTTTCCCCCCCCCACTCAGTGTGCTAACAAAGTATTTGCTGTATTCTGGTTATTTTTATCCCTCCCAGTGGAAATGCAAGTAATAAAAATAGCAGTATTTTATAGCAGGGAAAACAAAACCTATGGTGCACAATTGTGCCTCGGAGAGAAAATGCTGTAATGTTTTTATTTCAGGAGAATATTAACATGTGAACAGAAACCTGAGAGTTCTTTGATTAACCTGCTCCAGCAGCCTCCAGAGAGCAGCAGGGATGTGCAGCAGCTGCTTTCCCTGGGCTGCTGCTTCCCACCCAGCACCCTAAAGGGGCCAAATCTTTGGCCAAGTCTCCTTATCCCCTGTGTCTCCTGCTCCCCCAGGCACTTCCCAGCCCTTGGGAGTGTGGTGTGGGTCACAGCCACTCCCAGCCCATCCCATCCAACCATCCCAAAGCTCTTTGACAACACCCACAGCCGAAGTGCAGCACTGCCTGATGGGGTGAACAGCTCAGTGTCTCTGGAGCAAGCCAGGACAATTAAAGGCAGGAGAATTAAAGTCCAGGTGTTTTTCCCTGGTTAGAGACAAGTGGATCTGCATCGAGGAGCTGTTTACACATCCAGCTCACCCTCAGAGCATCCTCTGCAGGGAGCTCCCCTGGGAGCCCAGAGCAGCATTTGCAATACTCCTATTAATAACGAGAAAAAAGAGAAAGCCCTTGTCAATCACTTCACTACTTAATAGTCTCCTTCCACAGGTGACAACAGACAGAATCCTAAATGACAGATGTGCTGGCAATCGTCCCCAAGGACCCTCACAGAGAAATAACTGGATTCAGCTGAGCCTTGCAGCACGTGGGCCTTTCCAAGCCTTGGATTCTGCTGCATCTTCTACCCCAGAGCTCCACATCCCTCAGAAGAGGCCCTGCAGCTTGGAATAAGGGCAGAGCAGAGCCCACAACACTCACAGAGACATGGAATGGTTTGGGAGGGAAGGGCCCTTAAAGCCCCTCCAGTGCCACCCTGCCCTGGGCAGGGACACCTCCCACCTCCCAGGCTGCTCCCAGCCCTCTCCAGCCTGGCCTTGAGCACTCCCAGAAGAAAATTTACAGGCTGCTCTACCAGGAACAAAGGTTCCCAGCCCATGAGGACTCACCCTGGAGAAAAGGCTGGGGTGGTGGGGAAGGGGGTGGTGTAGGGTGCCCTCTTTGCAGGGAGCTGGCTGCTCCTGCCAGCATCAGATCCCAGGGCCAGAAGGGTTCCCTGGGACTTTATTTTTGGTCTAAATATGTTTACTTACTGATAACATTATTTCCCAAGGCACTCAATGAGAGGCAAGGATATCCCAGTGTTAGCATTGTCAGAAAGTTGCTGAGCTCATCTGCTGAGATAACAGTGAGCCATCCCCCCCAGCACTGCCCTCAGAGCCCAGGGCAGGGGTGCCATGAGGTGAACTTTAATGTCCCTTCAACCCAAACCACTCCGTGGTTTTGAGACTGTGAGAACTCAGGGACAAACAGGAAAGAGCATTGTTTAGTTAAAGGGAAGAAGCAGCTCATCAAGTAACTGAGGATGCAGGTCTTGATTTGGATGGAGCTCTGTCATCTCACAAATATGGCCCCAATAAATCGCATTTCAGCCACAACTCTGCACCCAGGAAACCCTCCTGTGTTAAGCCACTTGCTGGGCTCATCACCCAGGAAAGGCAAGAAGGAGAGAGATCCTTGGAACCACAGGGCAGGACAGAGTCTCCAGACCCACCAGCATAACTGAATTACTTTCCACAGAATTCAGTTTTCAACAGCCAGCAGCAAACAAGATGGCCTGGCACAGTGATGTCTGCTCAGCCACTAGAAGGAACCTGGCTCTGGATCTGGAGGAGAATTAGGCTGATTATAATTGGGCAAAAGATTAAACTGGTTTGACATGTCCAGAGTCACCCCCTGAACCAGCAGACACCGAGCACCAGATCCCCTGCTGGGAGAGGGAACTGGGGAATCGAGGAGTCAACAAAGACCAGGCTGAGCTCTGGACTCCTGACTGGGAAAGAGAACTCCCACAGCCCAGCAGAGGACTGCTGACAACACACTCGGATTAATCAGGTTTTCCAGAGGGAGGAGGAGCACTGCACAAGGCTGGTAAAACCAGGAACAAGCTGCAAGTCCATCAGGAGACCCAGACCACACACAGGTACCCACAGCCCCATCAGCTCTGCCAAGGAGTAATGAAGGAAGAGCCAAAATGTCTCACTATTCCCAATTTTTGGCTCTGTCTTTCCAGCATTAATCACTGTTCCTTAACTCATTCCAGGTGGTTACACCCCTCCTTTGTGCAGGGCAGCAGGACAAGAGATGGACACAGGGAAAGCCCAGCCCACCCCACAGTTGTTATTAACACTTGGTGTCCTGAGCTCCAAGCAGGATCAGCACCCCCAACATCCACTGCAGGGCCTGGTTTGACACAAAAATCCGGGGCTGAGATTCCTGGCAGGCTGAGATCTCAGCTGCCCCCAGCTCTGCTCAGCATCAAGGACACTCGAGCCCAAGAGGAGCATCAGACCCAGGCTCCTGCCTGCAGGTGAGCTCAGACCTCAGAGCAAACCTCTGGCAGCAGCAGCAGTGACTGCCTTGGGTACCTGCTCTGCTCATGGAAAGGATCCCAAACCAAGGCTTTTAGAGACACCCAAACCAAGGCTTTTAGAGACAGAAGGTGGCTGAGGAGCATCTCCTTCCTGGGCAGGTCTCAGCAGTGCAGAGAGCACCCAGAGCTACACTGCATGCCTGGCTCACAAGTCCGGGAGAAGATTTCAAATGAGAAGTTCCTTGGTGGTGCTCAGCCTGGAGGAGACTGAGGGGAGACCTCACTGCAGCTACAGCTTCGTGGTGGGGGGAAGAGGAGGAGCAGATGCTGATCTCTGCTCTCTGTGAGGAGGGACAGGAGCCAGGGAAGGGCTGGAGCTGGGCCAGGGCAGGGTCAGGTTGGATTTCAGGGAAAGGTTCTTCCCCCAGAGGGTGCTGGGCACTGCCCAGACTCCCCAGGGAATGGGCACAGCCCCGAGGCTGCCAGAGCTCCAGGAGCGTTTGGGCAGCGCTGCCAGGGATGCCCAGGGTGGGGTTATTGGGGTGTGGGTGCAGGGCCAGGAGCTGCACTGGATGATCCCTGTGGGTCCCTCCCAGCTCAGGATATTCCAAATTCCGTGATTCTGCGATTCTGCTCTTTGGCACTGTCCGGTGACATTCCCACCCAAGAGATTTTTCGGTGCGAAAGGTTCATTTACATTGCCGGAGGCAGGGGACGGAGCCGGTGACCTCCCCGAGCCCGCTGGCAGCTCCCCCAGCCCCGCGGTGAGGAGGGGACCGGGGGCTGCTCTCACCCCGCACCCTGTCCCCTGCTCAGCACCTCCCGGAGCTCCCCGGGGCAGGAGGAGGGGAGGGGACGGCCCAGAGCCCGGCACCGACACCCTCAGCTCTGCGGGGCTCAGCTCCCCTCGCACCCGCAGCTCCCCGGGGCTGGCACGGGCGGGGGAGCGAAGGAGCTCGAAGCCCCCGGCTCTGCGCATCGCAGCCCCGCAGAGGGCTCCGAGCAGGGCTGGGGGCATCTCCCTTTCCAAAGCCCCTTCCCGATGTCGCTGTTGTAACACAGACACGTAGAAAAACCACACCAAGTCCACAGTCAGGTAGAAATGATGGCAAGGCCTTTTTCCCGAGGTTTTTATATGTTAGTTCGCAAAAAATGAGTTAAATGGCATAAAGTGATTGGTTCTCTGGCCGTCCACCCATCCAGGGGATTGGCCCAACTCTAACACGTCCGTTCCCAAGTGTTTTTCTGGTTGAAACCATAACAATCCGGCAAAAACAAATCACAGGTGTGGATATTGATAAACTACTAACTTGGTTTTGGTGAGCTTGCATGGGAAAGAGAGAGTTCTCACAAAATGCTGGAGAGCTGAAGGAATTCCCTGCTGGGGCCCTTTCAGCACCCACTGCGGGGCTGGGGCACCTGCGGAGGGTTCCGAGCCCGGCACCCCCAGCAGGTCCCTCCCCAGTGCGGGACCCAAAGCCGGGAGTTTCTCCCCAGGAAGAGCTCGCTGCCCCGGCAGCCGGCGCGCGGAGCTGCGCTAAGAGCCCCATCTGCTGACCCGATCCGCGCAGGGATTTCCAGCAACGAGCGCTTCATTTGCAGGCTTTTGGCAGAATGAGGCTCGAACTACACACGCCGTGGTGCCTGCCTTCCCACGGCGGGTGGGGTTGGTTATCCGGAGCTCCCCGAGCTTCCCATCCCAGCTCTGAAACACCCGCACCTTCCATGTGCTCCTGAGCTGATTAAACCTCAGATTTGTCTTCATTTGGGAAGCAGAATTCACCCCGAGCTCGGGCCCTGCTGCCAGCACCGCTTGCTGTGACATCTCCTTCCTTTGGAAATGTTTCCTGCAAATACAGGAGATGAAGAACTTACATTTGGGATCTCCTGGAGACACAAACTCCAAGAGGAAACAAACTTCACTTTGGAATTTTGCATCTTGTTCTGCAGGCAGCAGCAAACCCCCTGTCAGGTCCAGGGCACAGACCGTGTTGGAGAACTGCAACAAACACAGCTCCAAAAGAAAATTCCAAAGGAATGGGGTTTCCAGGCACTTTAGGAACTCTCTCTTTCCTGACAGGAGAGTGATCTGAAATGGATACACACTGCCCTGCAGGTCCCGCTGTCCACAGCACAGCCCAAAGGTGTATCCCAGCCCCATAATCCCACAGTGGTGGAAATCTTCAAAACATGTGGTTTCCAAACACTTCTGAGCAATTCTTCCACCACAAAAGGCTTTTGGTTTTGTCTCTGATGTAGAAGACAAAAAAGCAGAGATACTCTCAGCAGGGCAGGTGCTGGACAGGTTTGGTTGGGGTGGCTGCATCCTGCCCAGCCCCAGAGGCCTCTGGCTGTGCCTGGGGCCCTGAGCCAGGGCAGGGGCTGAGCAGCACAAACAGCAGCAAATTCTGCCCCTGGGAAATGCTGGGGGGTAAAGAGGGCCAGTCAGCAGGTCACAGAATCCCCAAACAATCTGGTTTTTGAAGGAACCTTAAAGCTCATCCCATTCCACCCCCTCCAGAGCTCCCCGAGCTTCCCATCCCAGCTCTGAAACACCCGCACCTTCCATGTGCTCCTGAGCTGATTAAACCTCAGATTTGTCTTCATTTGGGAAGCAGAATTCACCCCGACAACTCCCACTGTCCCAGGCTGCTCCAAGCCCTTTACAGCCTGGCTTGGACACTTCCAGGGATGGAAGATGAACATCAGTGCCAGGATGAAGCAGCAGACAGAGCCCTGCACACTCTGCCTGTTCCTTGGTGAGGGGTCCCCCAGCACCTTCAGCTGCTGTGACCCAGCTTTGTGCCATCTGCTCACTGGATTCTGTGCTAAACGTGCTCGTCTCTGATGTGTTAATGAAAGGAGCAGGAATTTATATCCCTGGTTTTAAACCCTGCCAGTTGAGCAAACATTGTCCCAGCTCCCAGGCATTAACCCAGGTGGAGATCACCCAGCTCTGTGCTGCAGCCCATGGGAAGCAGGGGAAGATAATTTGGCAAGGAGCAGTTTACTCAGCCTTAAGTGCTTTGTTCTGCTCGATCTGCTCCACTGACACGAAGCAAAGGACACAGGAACAGTCAGGAATGCAGTTCAGTCCCTGTGAGCCCATTCAGGCACTGGAGTGATCCAGAGAGCTCTCCTGGTGAGGGAGATTAATAAGGGGAAGGAAGGCCAGTGCTCTGGAGGAGATCCAGACTCATCAGCTCAGCCCTCAGACAGCAGTAACTCCAAAATCATCTGTGTCTACAGAGATATCCACACCCCCTGGAAGTGTCCAAGGCCAGGCTGGATGGGGCTTGAAGCAACCTGGGGCAGTGGGAGGTGTCCCTGCCCATGGCAGAAGGTGGGACTGGATGAGCTTTAAAGTCTCTCCCAACTCAAACCAGTCTGGGATTCTGTAACAGATGTGAATTCTACAAATGGCAGCAAGGGGTGGAACAGTTTAGCAGCAGTTTCTAATCCTTGGTAGAATTTTGGGACAGGATTTTTCACCCTGGGGTGAAATGAAAATTGGCAACTGAAGTGCAGAACTGTGAGATGGGGTGAACAGCTCAGTGTCTCTGGAGCAAGCCAGGAGAATTAAAAGCGGAGGAAAACAATCCAAGCAAGCCTGTGGGGGAAATGCAGGGACTGAGAGCAAACAGAGGAGCTGCAAGTGCCAGGTGCCAGCCCAGCCACAAAGGCCAACACCAACCAGCCAAAGAGCTGGAGCAGATGGGCTGGCAGGGCTGGAGCAGATGGACTGGTGGAGCTGGGAGTTCTCTGGACACAGCCAGGCAGCACCTGGCAAAGAGAAACAAAACCCCCATCCAAGACCCCCTCCCTGCCCCTCTGCCAGCTCCAGGGCAGGCTGAGCAGGGCACTGAGCCATCCACTCGTGCCCAGCACATGCAGAGCCAGCACCACGTTGTGCCACCAGAGTTTGGGCTGAAAGTGCAATGGTTTAGGTGCAAACCACCTGTTCTTTGTGCAGGAGCAGAGCCCAGAAGTGCAGCAGTGGGTGCAGGTGTTCTTTGCTTCAGCAAGAACAGAAGCTGCAGTGAAGCTCACTGAACCTTTTCCTAGAACACAGCTCTCATCAAGGAGCCTCTAAACCACCACGGGCATTTAAAGAATAAACAAAGAGTGAGAGAAAAAATTCCAGTTTGTTATGAGCCACAGCCTGAAGGGAACTACTGGTGCCCAACAGACCTGCCTGGATCAGAGCCTTCACTGGGCTTTGGAAGCTCAGACACACCCCAGGCTGGGAGGCATTCCAGGTGAGCTCTCCCTCGCTGGCTGCTGAAGAATTATCCCAAGGGAATTTTAGCTGGGGTGCAAACTCTCCCCACTCCCTTCTCACTGGGGCACCCCAGGAGCTGCAATCATTTCAGGGCTCCTGCTTCCAGCTGCAGCTGAGCTGGGTCACAGCCCAAGGTCTGCAGAGCTCAGTTCTGCCTTTAGCTCCCAGCAGGAGTGTCAGGACGCTGCTCCAGCAGCAACAGCCACAGAAAAAGATGGGATTTATCCCTGGTCAGAGGCAGCTCAAGGCACATGCACCAAACTGCAGCTCCAGGCTGAGGGAACACAGCAGAATTCCAGGTGTGCAGCTTTTTCACTGTGTGCAAAAGAGGTACAGAGACCTCCAAACCCTCGTGTGCCAGACCCAGGTGTAGATAAACGTGACAAATCCTTTTCTGCAACCTCAGCTGGCTTCACCTGGGCTCCTGCAGCCCAAATTTCACCCTATTTCCACACTGCAGGTGTTGTCAGAAGAATCTTTGGCCAGGTGTCAATCTGTATCTGATGATAGGCAAGAAAGAAACTCAAATTGAAAGAATGATTTTTCTGATTTAATAGAAATAATCAACCAAAATGGGTTCCAAACAATGCTTTAAACTGAGCTAATACAACTTCTACAGCACATTCCAGAGCACTTAACAAGAAATATTTACAGGCAGCTAAAGTATTAAATAACCAGGGAAAGAAAAAATTCTGGTTTTTAATTACACACCAGCAAAAATAACACAGGAGCAGAACAATTAGAAATGATAACTTTTTAAAAAAAAAAAGTTAAATAGGATGATTCAGATAATACAATATCACAGAAACAGCACTTGGTTTTTTTGAAGAATCATATTAAAAGATGAGCCAAGTTTATTATGTGCAAAATGAGCCAGTTCCAGTACTGGAAGCAGGAAATAATTGAAGAATCAAAGAATGCCATGATTGAACCCTTCCAGGAGAACGTTTACATGTAAAACAAGCTTTGCACTGCACAAATCTGTATAGGATTATTTACACGTGTCCTGGTGTTCTGAGCCTAAAAATTCCCCATTGCAGGTGAGCACAGACGTGCCAGGGGAGCTCACTCCACACTGAATCCTGCCAAAGTCCAGCTAACAAAATATTTCAGTACCTCCTGCTGTAGAAATTCCATAAATCCGAAAGACAGCAGCCTCGAGCTGTGATTTCACCCAACAGAAAAGGCCAAAACTGCATTTCACACGTTTTATAGTCCACTTATAATAAAGATTCCCAAATTAACTGCAATTTTGGAGAGCTGATTCAATCCTGATACATCAGAAAGCACAGAAAGCAGGATCCCCATAAGCCAAGTGGAAGCAGATGGAAGAGTTACTGTACATGCACTTTGAGGAGACAAAATAAATCACCACACCCGAGGATACAATTCACATGTGCCATCCACATAAACTGTGGCATTTTCATTTTTATTTTAAAAAAGTTACCTCCGTTATTTGCTCAAACACCTACTTCTTAAAAAAATATGGGACTTTCCCCAGTTTTTTAAAATAAAATGCCACACTCTCTATTGTCAGGAGCTGCTGCACACTTTGTTTTTAAAAGCTAGGCTTGGTGATTTGCATACAAACTTTCCTAAAAAATCATTATCCAAAGGAAAGAATTCCTGTCATGCTGACAGGCAGCTGACAAAGCAGTTTTATTGCTTTTTCCGAGGAAGAGAGTGAGAAAAACAAGGAAAAGCCAATTCCCAGCACACCACACACACGGCTTCCAAACACTGCTGCAAAAACCTAAACTTTTGCAGGTTGGCCAAAACCAGGTGATGAAACAGAAATTTGGGCTCATTTTAAGGACTCCTTCTCCAGTGGCTTGAGGAAATGTTTGATGCAGCATGAAGTGTGTGACAGTGAAGTGTCACAGTGGTGACATCCCACACAGGGGAACGACCTCCACACCTAACTGAGCATTTCTGTTTGCAGAATCTGGGGAAAGCCCCTCTTTTTGGATAACTCTGCCTTATTGTGCTTTAGGCCACTGAACCCCAGGGCACAGCTCAGTAAAAGCCCTGAGCCCGTTTAGCTGTAGAATTCCCCCAAATGACCAGGAATTCCATGGCAGGACAGCTGCTGAGGTCATCCAGCAGCTCACACTCTCATTTCAAAAGCAAATTGCCTTTTCCTTCTTTGGATCAGCTCAAAACTTCAGGGGCAACAAAAAATTCTCAACCAAAGTGGAGACGGGAATTTTTGGGAGCATTTTAAATGAGAGCAGAGTTACACCAAAGGCCAGGCTCCTCCTGCCAGCCCGTGGGATCACAGCTTGGCAGGATTTCCTGATGGAAGCTGTGCTGATTCCCCAGGTAAAAGCACTCAGAGTGCCCACCCAGCAGCTGGCACGGGGAAGATGCCCAGAGAATTAAGGGCTCATTAACACAAACCCAGTAATTTGCTCCTGAATGAGTTACAAACAGCGAGGCCCCAAAACTTGTTTCCACTGAGCAAACCCTTCCCAGTTCTGTGATGAACGCCCAGACTACAGGACCAGGGAAGGGATTAGCAGTGTTTATCTACCCTTTCAAATTATTTCAAATAGAACTTTGCTGCTTTCAAAACAATCACTGAATTGCTGCTTTGGGAGTTCAAATATGAAGGGGAAGGAGAAGAAGAAAATGTTTTGTTTCCTTGCATAAAAGAAACACTTGAGATTTCTCACACATTCAGAATTCCACATAATCCTGCTGAGCACTGGGAACTGGATGGGAGGAGCAGTTCTGGAGCTTCAGTGGGGTCTGTGCAAGGGTCTGGGCTCAGCAGGGTCCAGCTCAGCTTCACTCCTGCTGTGCAGAAGCTGCTGAGCACGAGCTGGACAAGTTCTCCACCTGGAGTGAAGGGTTGGAGAGGTCACCTCAAAGGAAAAGCTGTCCCAAAACACTGGGAACTGCTCTGGGGTCTGGGTGGGGAGCAGAGGGTGCTGTTCCTGCAGCAGCTGGGGGGCTCGAGCCTCCGTGGAGGGTTTTGGGTGAGTCCTCCCCAGTGTGCTCTGCTGGGATCCCCCCCTGCCCATCCCAAGCTCTGGCTCAGCCCCAGGGTCTCTGCAGGATCCAATCCACGGCTGCTGCCCAGGGAGCAGCTCAAAAGGTGAGGCCTGAAGGTACCAGAAGCACCATAAAAAACAGGAGCCCCGAGTGAAGAGAGGTCACAGAATCTTATTTTCATGATAATTTTAATAATATTCCTTTTTGCAAAATGAAGCTGAGAAACTAGAAATGCATAAATAGGCAAATACACAGAGCCATGAAATAATCCCTTGTCACTACCAGTCTCCTATTCACACATCAGCCTTTCCACAGGCAAAGCTGCTGCTCTTTGTCAATTTAATACGTTGAACTCCTTTCGCTTTCACATACAAACTGGAAAAAAATAGACTTAAAACAGCACTGTTAATGTCTGAGAAATGAAAAATAAAAACCCCAACCAGTTTGAGTTTGAAGTGTAACATTTGAGTAAAGAAGTGAGCTGGAAGTTACAAACAGCTTCAGTCCCCTCATTTATTGCAAGAGAGGGAGAATCTCAAGGTACCCAGACCTGGCTCCTATAAAAGAAACCAAATCTGCAGTGATTTGCATAAAAACTGCTGAGAGCATTTCTCAATTTGATATTGTGCTAAAATACTTCTCTTTACCATGATGGTAAAGGGTGTACAGCATCACAGGAATTGCTATGCTGAGTACACCAAACCCCCAGGGATCTTCCCCAGAATTGCTGGATCCACACAAATTACAGCAAATTGAGAGTCTGCCATCTCGAGGAGCTCACTGCTTACATGAATTCTTCAGCTTCCTTTAACAAGATCAATATGAAGGCCAGAAATTGTATTTATTCTTTCAAGTACTGACTTGGGTCAGTAAAGAAAACAACTTCTCAAGCTGTAACTCCTTGTGATTCCATGATTTCTACTCAGGAATGCTGGGATGGGGGCAGTGCAAGGGGAGGCACTGCAGAGGGCCCCAGGGGTCACTGAGGGAATTGGGAAATTGTTCTGATTTCACTCTTTTGACCAGAAACCACTCAAGGCCCAACCCTGTGCAAGTGCTTTGTTCAGTGGATGGACAGGCAACCCAACCTCAGGCTGATTCCAATCTTTCTGCACATTTCCCTCACAAGCTGCTTCTGAAGAAAAGTTCTGAGAAGTACTCTAAGAAAAATAAGACAGAACCTCAAAATGAATGCAATGTTAGAAATAGCATATATTACAAATCTTCTCTTGATAGGAACAATCAATAAGAATACATATTAGCTTAAAAACAGTTCAGCAAATGTTGCTGATCTGCAAGAAATCTCAATTCACTATTTACAAATAAGACAAAGTGAATACAGGAAATTTTACACATTTGGTAGTTAATAGGTTATTGTTTGCCGAGTGGTCTATTAGAAACTGATATTTAGGAAGACTGGAAAAACACCCCAACCAGTTATTACCTCTTCAGGCTGTATTTTAGGTACAGAAAACTAGAGAATGAATACTGGGGAGAACATTCTGCCTCGTCAGGGGGTCAGGGACAGATGACAACGCTGAGACTTCTGCCATGGATGCCATTAAAATGTTCTGGGCACAGGACTTTAATAAACACACCTTGTCCTACTGAAAGGGGTTGTAACCACCAGCTGAGCCTTTCATCTGCCAAAATCTCACATTCCTGCACTCGCCAATTCAGAACAGTTTAATGATTTTTCTTTCTTTTTTCCTTTTGCTATACATAAAATGGAGTAAAAAGAAAGCAAAATGTCAACAATTGGATCGACACAGATCAGTTATTCACAATCCTGCTTCAATGAGGTGATCAAAGCAACGAGCAACACACACTTGAGTGGGCACAGAGAGGGGGTTTCAGGAGCTCTGCTCACAGTTTACACTGCAGTGTGATGCAAGATAGAGTCACTGAACTGCTCCAGTCCTGCAGAACGTGTCACTACAGTCTTATCTGTACATGGAACATCCCTTATCAAATCTGCTTCTCTTCCACATTCCTCCTCCACCTCTGTCTGTGAGACCAGGATGAGTGTGTCCCCTCCATCAGGAAATGAAAGAATATTGCAAGGAATCAAGGAAAAATAAAAATACAAACCACCAAGAATTTACAATAAGGTTTTTTTCCCCTTTTGATGCAAATGTTTTTCTGTACAAGTGTTTTTTGTTATCTAATACTGTTTAAAAAGCTATCAGCTTCTTCAAGATGGCCACTGTAGGCATGATAATATTCCAGGAACACTTAAATAACAGTTTTTACAATAAATTTTAGGTCCATATCATTAGATTACTTTATATGCACTGGTCTCTCATCTGATTTTAGGCGTTTTCTACGTGGTTGTATAAAATCTTCATCGGAGTCCTCAGTTATTTCACCATCATCCTCTTCCTGCTCAAATTCAGGCAAAGGCTGGAAGGTCCTGTCTGAGTAGATCTCTGTAAGTTTATCTTCAAAGTACAATGCAACTGCCTTCCCTGCCTGTGCTACTTCTGAATCAGCCTGTGGATGAAAGAAGACAGGAATATTCACCTGTTGGAAATGCACATCCCTTCACCAAGTGTGCATGGTCTGAAACGCTTACCTTCAAATTAATCTCTTGTGTTTCTGCATAAACTTGAACAACTTTCATCATCTAAAAAGGATACCAGAGTCAAAAAAAATGAAATTATAATCCTTCCTAAAGTTACGAGATCGCACAGGATTGGATGACTAAAGTCAGCCATAACAACGACACAGTTTGTTATGGTTTGTTAGCTTTAGTTCCCAAACTCAGGCAGCAGGTTTAAAACAGTCTTAGGTGGTAAATAAACCTTCAACAGAACACACAACTTTTGTACAGGTCAGTGGCTCCCAGCCATTTTCTACTCACGACTGCTTTTTTTCCTAATAAATTTGAGTTGCCTGGACGTGATTGTGGGAAAGTCTCCTTTGGAGGGAAGTGCTCCAGGAGATTTGCTTTCCTGGGGATTACCCCACTTGGATTCCTACTTTGGAAAAGCATTTGGCTTAGAGGCACTCGACATGATGCTGCTGTGAGAGGTCAGAGTGACTCAACTTTGCCATGAGCCAGGCAAGCTGAAACACATTTTTTCTTTTTTTCTTTTTCTTTCTTTTTTTTTTTTTTTAAGCAAGAAAAAAATCACCACATCCCTCAGTCCTTCCTCCCTTGTTTTACTCTGGTCTCTAAGAGCTGCAGCATGTTCTCCTCTACAGCTGATGCTTCATTAATTCCCTTGATTGAGAAGTTCACACAATTACAACTCCTTCCCCAGGGCTCAGGAACCTCCCCTAATGCAGGGACATAAAGAAGTCAGGGCTGTCAAAGCCCCAAATGCTTGTGAGCACTTCCAGCATCACATCATTAACCCTGATTTCTCCTAGTGAGGCTTTAATTGCAGCTTTGTGCAGCTCCTTCAGTTTCCTTCTGCACAGGCCCAGAAGTGCAGCCCAAACACTGCAACTTCAGGCTGCATTTTACAGAGAAATGAGACACACTGGCTGGTTTATGCATTTCTAAGGTCAGAAAAAAGCCACTCCCTGTGATGCCTTTTGTCATCCTTGCTTTAAAGCATCTCAAACATCAGGAACCCCCTTAGCTCCTGCTCTCAGAGCATAATATGATTTTTTTTTTTTTTTGATATTCAGATTACTTTTTCCACTGCTCCACAAGCAGCAACACTCAGGTCATTTGTGTCCCCAAGTCACATTTCACATGGAAGGGATATTTCATTATCAGATGGGATAACTGGAAAATTAGTAAAAAGTATGACCCCATCCCCAAGTTATCAACTGAAAACTGATTTTTTTGAGACCCCCACTACCCAGGAGCTAAAGCAGGAAGGTTAATAAAAGCTACAATGGCCACAAAGCTTTGCTGGATTCAGCCTGTGTGAGGTATTAAAACCAGAATATCTTCAGAAAGGCTTTTCTCCTCAGTAGAGGAAGTTTCTCAGTGGATTCTACCACGTTCCATGAGTGTAAAACAATTACCTGGGCAGCCTGAGACATTTTAAGGACTCTTTGGTCGTCTTTATGGCACTTCCTAAGCACCTCTACAATCAATTTGATGCACAGTAACCAGGTCACCCTGCTCCTCACTCACAGACACCACTGAATGCATTTCAGAAGTTCCCTCTGTTCTCCCAATTTAGCTAAAAATGAGAAGTTACTCTGCAATTGCCTTGAGTTTTCTTTGGTTTTTCAGTGTCTGCTTCAGCATCTGCTCCAGAAGCAGAAGTTACAGCTGGAAGCAGAACCCTTTCACTGGAGAAGCTGCACAACCAGGCTGAAATAAATCTTCATCTGAAAATGAAAGATGGTGTTGAGATTGGAAGTTAACATACTTCATTAAACCTTTCACAGTTCTTGAAGATCAACCGCACATCAGCCACGAAGTCCTCGGGGGTCTGGTAGTGTTGGGAATGTTTCTTCTGCAGTTTCTTCTTCACCGTGGATAAATCCATTGGTTTCTTTATAATTTTGTAGTAGTTTGGTATCTGTAAAAAAACAGCAGTGATTTATCACTGAATGGGCAGAGTTCACAGCTGAATTTCTACACTGGAGGCATCAATCCCTTCATCTCATCACACACTTGAGGCATGTTCAGCAAAGCAGAACAATTTCCTTTCCTCGAGCTGTTTAAAAAGTTCTTTATAAGGGTGTGGAGTGACAGGGCAAGGGGGATTGGTTTTAAACTGAAGGAGGGTAGATTTAGATCAGATACTGGGGAGAAATCCTTCCCTGTGAGGGTGGGGAGGCCCTGGCACAGGGTGCCCAGAGCAGCTGTGGCTGCCCCTGGATCCCTGGAAGTGTCCAAGGCCAGGCTGGATGGGGCTGGGAGCAGCCTGGGACAGTGGGAGGTGTCCCTGCCATGGCAGGGGTGGGACTGGGTGGGCTTTAAGGTCCTTTCCAACCCAAACCCCTCTGGAACTCTGGGATTCTTTCTAACCTTCAGTGTCTCTCACAGCACAGCAAAGCTTTTCATTACAGTTACTTATTTTACAGCTGAAAGCAGAAGAGTCAAAGCAGTTTCTTCCCTCCTCTCATTCAAAAGTTTGTCCAGAAAGAAACAAAAAGCCCTCCTACAGCATTTGGAGTTTCATGGGTGTCCTGAGACATCTTGTTCCAAATTCAGTAACTGCTAATTGGAAGTATTTTTAAATATCTGGGTTTGAGACTGGGAGTGAAGCATCTGCCTGGAGAAGCTCCAGGATCAGCTGCTTTCCCTCTCAGACCCACGAAATGCTGGATGGCTGCCAGAACTTTTAAACTGATCAAGGGAGACATGCTTCTGGTGAAATCAGTCAGTTCCTTCCCAAATTCAACTCTAGACTCTCAGGGATGCTATACCAAATATAAAAACATCACAAGCTGTTTTTCAGGAGACTCACCGAGGCTGGAACTGGCTCTTGGAACTCAATGCTCAGCTCGTGGCAGTACAGGTAAAGCAGGAGGCGTTCACATTTCTTATGAAGAAATAAACAGGGTCAGATTAATATTCTTAATTTACCCCTAACCCAGAAATTCTTATCTCCCTGCTTTAAATAAGGCTTGTACTTTAACAGCTTAGTACTAGAAAATTTAAATGCAACCCCCTCAACTTAATTAAAAAAGTTTAAGTTCTTAGGAGGGCAGGGTTGAGAGGCAGAACCCCATTTACTGTTCACAGATTTCCTCTTTGTTTTCTCCCTCCTAACCAAAAGCCTAAGGCTAAAGTCAAGCATGGAGAGACATGCTAATATACTGCAAATTAAAAAATAAAACACCAACTACAAGCACTTTTACTGCTTCTGTCCAATCACAACCACATGCAACAGGAAAGGACTGAGCTGCAGAATTTTCTCTTCTCCACAAGACAAAACTGAACAATCTGAAAACTAAGCCAGAGTGTTTCTCTAAATTCCCTGTTGAAATATTTTTCTTTGCTTTGCTTGTAATTCCTTTAGAGGAATTTGATTTGATAATACTCTTAACACTACTCAGAGGCTGATTGATAAAGCTAAAAATAATTCTGACTGTCAAGGTCATTACAATTCCCCAGGAATGCACCTGAATACTCCCAGCACCTCTCACAGAATGCACTTAAACACCAAACTCACAGAACTATTTTATGAAGGTGCCATCAATGCTACATGCAAAGGACTTTTAATTAAGTGCACGTTAAATGATGCCTTTAAATACAGAATATGTATTAATGCTAAATTGTTGCTACTAAGTGATGGCAGTCCCAATGCACTGGGGCACTCCCACAGTCACCAACACCTGCAGATGTAACCACAGCAGGAAAAATCTCAATAATCATTTTGGGGTGTTCTGCAAAGCCATAACGACATTTAATTTGCCTCAGCCAAAGCAAAACCATCTCCACACAGTGGGGGGGAGCTGATGTGAGAATGCACTTTTCCCTGGGAAGCAAATCCCTGCAGGTTTCAGACCCACCCTTTGGTCCACAGGACTCAGGCCTTGAGCCGTCTTCCCCTTCTTGCTGTGCTGGGAATTGTCACAATCATATTCTACTTCAGGTTTGCTCAGGTCTCTGCAGAATGTACATATCCACTCTCCACTAAAGAGAAAAACACAATTATTCCAGACATTCAAGGAAATTCTCATCAGTGATGGCTACAAAGAGTTTTTACTCACTCTTCCACATTCACATTCTACCACAGTAAAGACCTGGGTACCCCAAGCTAAGGAATAACTCTTAATGCTCACAATAATTCTGCCAGTCAAGGCCATTTTTCCTGCCCTCAGATGATGTTTTAATACTTTATAACACCTTTCTCACCTTGCCTTAAAATGAACTTTACACAACAGAATCTCACTGTGAGACTTTACACAAACACATAAACAGAATGGGATTCTGTTACCAGACAAACACTGACCAGCTACACACAAACAATTCAGGCAAGGCCTTGGAAATGCCACATTTTGGTACTAGGAGGAATCACCCAGAACAAGCTGATTTCAGAGGAAACACCAGTTTGGGTTCCATCCCCAGTCTCAGCCCACGCCGCGCCGCCGGTACCTGGGGAAGCTGAGGAGTGTGGGGACGTGGCAGGTGAGGTGGAACACCTTGGGGCACTTCTCACAGCACAGCAGGTCCCCCCCATTCTGGCACCCAGCACACCAGTCCTCATTGGGGTCGTCATCCTTGTTGGTGCCTTCTCCCCCCACTCGAGCTGAGCGGTGCATGAGGCTCCGCATGGGCGACTTCCCGTTCACCAGGCTGTGCCCAGACTGCTTGCAGCTCTCACTCAGATCTGCTGGCTCTGTCTTCACGTGGTTTTCCAGGCTTCCCAAGGCCTCCAGTTCGCTCTCCAGGTGTAAGTTGGTGGACAGTGGTGGTGTCAAGCTGCTCTCAGGGCTGCTGAGCTGGAATGAAAGCGGCATGCAGAAAATCAGAGTCGGTTTTACAGCAGCATCTTTCTGCCTGTGCTGGAATTCAACAGCCTCCCACCATTCAGATACCACACTCATATCCCAGAAACCACAGGAAATCATTAGGAAGAGCTGAGTTGCACACAGTATTAAAAACTACTTTTTCACATGTCCTTTCTTTGAGGAACACACTCATCTTTTCTGATGTAACAAACAAAACACACTGGTAAGTCATTAAAAGCTGTTAATGACAACTTCCTTGTCATTAGGAAAAATCCTCAATTCCAGCACCCTGTACACAATCCTGTTCAATCAAGCACAGCTGGGAAACGCTGAAAAATATTCATTTGCTAATTATTTGATTTATACATTGGCTTAAGGACTTTTGACTGACTGGAGGATTTCTGATTGCAATTACCTCTGTGGGAATGTTCACTGTCAATGGGTGACTCACAGCTTTTATTAATTAGGAATTAAAAGCAGCAAATACACTGTATTACACTTCATTTTAATAGTTAATGATAACATTTACATCACAGACCACTATGTGCATGGCAGAGCACTGCCAGGGAGAAAATACCTCTTAGAATGAAACTTTAGAGTAAAATTGCTTTTCTTTTCCCTTTCCAAATTCTTAAACATGCTGCCAGGAGAAACCACAACACACTGGGCATAAACTAACTTTACCATGCAAGCACTCCTTCTGCCATCCTCTGTTTTTTCCTGCTTTACTGTTCCTGAGAAGCTGCAGATCTCTTCCTCTGTGCCTGGTTCTTGCTTTACTTTCACTTGGTCAGCCTTGAAGTTAATGCCAGTTTTGTCAGCAGTTCTGCCCGAGGAGCCACAGCTGGAAAGACATCAGCACATAAACAAAAGGATAAATCACCAGGGCAAAGAAATTCAGGTAACTGTTTCCCAAATGAAAGACAAGGGGTGTCAGAACATTTACAACAGCTCCAGTTTACGAGACAGAGGAGAATCACAGTGCAGGAAAAGAAATTAAAAATATAAATCCTCATGTAAGCATTCTTCCATTCCTGGGTCACAGTTATGCCAAAGCACAATGGGCCACTTGGCAATTCTGGTTTTGAATTCTTCATGTCTGACCTTTTTTAGCCTGACAGTGTTAATGTGACACTCACCTTCCTCTGCTGCCTGTGCTGGAGGTGCTGGGGGGCCTCACAGGAGTGTGGGAGTTGGATAAACCTGCAAAGAAGCAGCACAGAAATTGATTTGGTACAAGTTTACATTCACTGACCAGTGCTGAGTAACCCCAGAAGTGCTGCAGGAGTATCCTCATTTAATAAGTCACCTAAGTCATCTGCTCTCTCATTCTTTTGATCACAACAAAGTCAAGCACATCATGTTACATAAAAAAGTGACAACACACAATTCTTGGGAGTCCCAGTAATTATTTCACCTCATCCAAACAGTGCTGAAGCCTTCAACCCATTGCAGCCTCAAATTTTATGCACTGAGAGCTACCAATAAAGTCAAAAAAGCAGGCTCTGCATGGTTTGCATGCAGGTTTTGAGAAACCCAGGAAGCCCCACTGCTGCACCCATTCATTCACAGGATCTTACAAGTCCTGTAGAGAAAACCAAGAAAAACATCAAGTCCCAGAATGGTTTGGGTGGGAAGGGACCTTAAAGCCCACCCAGTCCCACCCCTGCCCTGGGCAGGGACACTTCCCACTGTCCCAGGCTGCTCCCAGCCCTGTCCAACCTGGCCTTGGGCACTGCCAGGGATCCAGGGGCAGCCACAGCTGCTCTGGGCACCCTGTGCCAGGGCCTGCCCACCCTCCCAGGGAAGGATTCCTTCCTACTGACTGAAATAACCTTCTCACTTATAGACATAGACATTCTCAATGTTTAAATAACTCAAAATTAGGTACTGGTGACTTAATTTGTTCACATGCATAAGAAAAGCTCTACCATTAATTGGTTACACTCAGAATGAGCCTGACTGTCTCTACACAGATCTGGAACACTGCATTGTTGTGCTGGCACTTTGTTACTGTAAAGACATTTCTGAGGGAGGGTAAAATTTAAATTTCCAGAAGAATCTATTTCTGAGCAAAACAAATTTTCAATAAAACATCACTTCCCTTCTAGCAGGTAATGCCAGGCAATTATTTTCAACTTAAATACCAGAAATACCCATCACTTTCTGAAATTTCCAGAAAAACCCACTGGATTTACCTGATGACCCTGGAGACAGAGCTGAAGGTCCTGGGGAGGGATTCATGGTGCTTGTAGGCTGTGGGGGGAGGTGGCTGCCTGTGATGTATCTACTTAGCAGATTATCTAAACTACTGGAACCAGCATCTTCCAGCTAAGAAGGAAAAACAAAAGTCTGAATCAGAGAGGTCTAATTCAACTTTCGTAACAGTTCCACACCTTTAAATTGTGATCAGTATCTCTCTCTACTGGAATTGTTCACTCTCCCTTCAAAGATTCAGGATATCAGCAAATATTTTTATCAGTTTCATACAGAGATCAGGCTTTCAAACCAGAAACTTCAAGTAACATTTTTCATAAGCTCCTAAATGTGAGTTTTTCCAGTATGATCCTGGCCTGCACGTACTCAAGGTCATTGCAAACTTTCTGGTTCTCAGCTGCTCAGTGTGCTGGCCTCACACATGGTGTAACTCATGAACTACCAGATTACTGAGATGACAAAAGTTATTCCATAATTAAGATATTAAGGGAAGCCATAATGTTGTTCTTCCTCAGTGTGATGGGAAATCTCCCACTCACTTTTCACACAGATTTTAGTGCCTGTTAAACCCAAGGAAACAGGGACCCTGCTGCTGTAACTGCCTCAAGCCATGAACTGCAAGACAGCAGAACTGCAATAAAGTGTTTGAAACACGCTGCATTCCAAGTGGGTTTTAGTGACTGTGCCAGCAGCATGAAGGACTAACACTTCCTATCCACTAAACCCCACTAAAATCTGTAGCACTGTTACATAAACAGGTATAAAAAAGTGTCTGAATCGAATTCTGCATTTTCAGTGCACCTGGAAAGTTGCATGGTAACACTTTGGACTATCCCACAATTTCTAACTTGGTGTCTGATGAGCTTCACACACTCACAGCTGAATCAGCCACAACCACTCACACTCCCTCTGCTGTTTTGTTCTACAGCCTCAGCTCTGCAGGTTGCTCACACTGAGATGGGATTCCTCCTTCCCCACCATTCTCACATCAGCAAATGACCTGCAGCCCCTGAGAACACTGAACATACAAGCCCTGAACATTTAAAAGTTGCCAAGTTGCAGCTGATATTCCAGCAGACCATCTTGGGTGAAATTTACTTGTGTTTCCTGTATTGTGACCAAATCTCTTGTATTTTACACAGGCATTTCAATGCAAAGGTCCTGCTCTCAGGATGAAGCCATCATCCTCCTCTCCTCCCAAACACTCCTGCAGTTTCACATTACTTTTACTTTCTTTGTTTCCATGTGTACATTAAATTGTGCTTTTTACCTCTCCAAATGAGCTCAACTTCAAAATCTACCTCAGCTTGCGTCCCCTCTCTGTGGGACAATGGGGGAATGTCCCCTCTGTGCTTCCCGTTGCTTCTAGGAACATCAGAGAGAAACTCCAGGCAATTTTAACCCTGAATAAATCCCCATTCAGGGCACTCAAAATACATCCCTGTTAATTATTCCACTGATATCTTCCCATAGGATGGTCTTGTGGAAGAAAGGAAGAGAACACAGTACTTAAAAGTCTCAGTTTTACTACAGAATACTCATTAAATATTGATTAATCTAAAGGTTAACAGGTGGAGCAGCTCAGCCCTATATGGAGAAAACAGCAGCATGCCTAAGAGAAGGGCCGAAGATTTTAATTCTCCGACTTTAAATGAGAATTACACCATTCCTCAGAGAGCTTCTGGTACCCACAACCCCAGGGGAACGGAAAGCAGACTGACCTGGATGGGAGGGATGTCGGGCAGGGAGGGCAGGTTCTCCGGGTTGGTGACGGACGGGATGAGCTCGATGGCCGACACAGACGGGCTGGTGGGGCCGCGGTTGGCGCTGGCCATGGTGGCCGTGGTGGGGCTGGTGGGGTTGATGGTGGTGTTGTGCACGGAGACCACCGGGAAGGGCCCCGCGTGGCCGGGGTTGGAGTGCTGGGGAGACACAGACACGGGGCTGGGTGACGGGGCCGGGCACAGGCTGAGCTCACACCGACTGCAACGCTGCCCTGGGGAGAGACCTCAACCCGAGCGGGGCCGAACAGCTCCCAGCTAGCACAGCACCTGCCAGCACTGAGGGCAGAGCAGCTGCTACTCTTCTTCACTTGGAAAGGGAAAAAATACTCAGTGTGGCTAGGTATTAAACAGGCAGCACTTCTTGCACCAAATTATTTCGTATGTGGTTGTATTTTGTTAAAGCAGCTCTTTCCTACAAAGATAGCTTTAGAGATTACATGTCTGTCTAATATTTTTTTTAAGATAAAAGGAACTGTTTCGAGTAATATAAAGTCACTTTTGGTATTTCAGTCACATTAACATTCATTGTCAAGGATTTTATTCTTAATGGCATGCAGAGCTCTGCATCAATGCTTCAGGTGTGAATTTAAAAACACTTCAGCAGCTGATTCAATCAAAACCCCTCAACTACATCACTTGGAACTTCACTACTCCTCACTATTCTCTAATAAACCTCTGAATATTCTTTTCAGCTGAATGCCACTGAAAAGTGCAAAAGGAAACGTTTTGCTTCCCAGAACTAAACTGCAATACAAAACATCAGATTTCATTTTCACCCCTAAGGTTTGAATTTCCTTAACGTTCAGCAGAACTGTCACAGCACAGTAATGCAACATGGAATAGAAGCATATAAATGTGTGTAGCTGTGAGCTACAGGGGAACAGATAAACACATTTACAGCTGGAGGTACCATCTACTGGAATGAAAGTCTGGCACAATGGCACAAATGAAGCGTGTACACAGGATATACTTGTCTTTGAAGGTGAGGTTGCATCATGGAGTATTGAGGTCCATTGTGGCGTGGGATTCCTGGTATACGAGCAGCATTCTGAGCCATTCTCATCTGATGTGCTTGGAAAGCCCCACAGTTCATGTTACCCCTCTGCATGGTCTGCATGCTGATCAACCTGGGAGGCTGCAAGGGTTTGTGTTTTTTAAAATTTGTGCTTTTAACATGGAGAAAAGAAGCCCATCTCTTTCCACAGCAGTAGTAACAAAACATCAAGCAAAGCCAATAGCTGTCACATTAAAGCATCTCAAATCTCGAAAGACTTTAGTTTATAAACTGCTTTGCAAGTTTAGATTTGACAGGGCAATTTTAAATCTCAGTGTTATGGCAGAAGGTGAAATAAGAACACGTAAGGGACTCACCTGCTGCTGCAGGACTTGGGAGCTGCTCTGCCTGGGAACGGATGCAGATGGCTGGGCCATCCTCATCTGCTGCAGCTGCTGGTGTTTTTGGGCATACACTTGCTGCTGCATGTGCTGGAGTCGAAGCTGAGCCAGATTGATTTGTCCTGGAGTTTTGCTGACATGGTTTGTTCCTGGAGGAGTCTGCCCAACCACTACGTTGGGAGTGTAACTAGGGGTTGGTTTATTCTCAATGACCAGGTTACCTAAAAAAACCCAAAAGAACCAATCAACAGTTAGATCTCATCATCCTCCAAAGGTTGGTATTTGTGGAATATTTCAGATGTTTCTAATGCAGCTTCCTCAGAGCAATTTAAGCCTGAAATTTCCTAAGTCTTCAATAACCATACACAAGAAAAGCAAAAAGAGAACTCGGACTACAAGAACTAACTGCAAAATTAAAAACATGATCTGTGAGGGAAGAGTGAAAGAACTGGAACTGCATAGCCTAAAAGCCACAAGAGACAGAAATTACTTCTCTGCATTCGTAAGAAATGGACAAGATGAGAAATAAAACAAAGAACAAACATGTTGAGCATGAAGTTTCTAGGTCTAAAGAAGCAAAGCCTGGGAAGAAATATTTGAGGGAGAGTGGAGATTGTCCCATCACTGAGTGACACAGAACAGGGTCTACAAACATGCCACAAAACACTGCTACAATCAAGTCCTGTCTTGCTCCAATGTGATGGATCATATTGCCTCTCTAGATAACTCCTGTCCTATTTTTATGTGGAAAAGGCTAAATGTTGATTTTTGACTGTGAATGTGTATTGGTTGGAATCTGCACATCCCTCTTTATTAAGGCTGACAGTTTCCTCTCTGTGTCCTGCCTGCCCCAGAGAATAAACATCCTTGACTGAAGATGGGAACACTCCAGCCTGGATGGTGGACTCAGAACAAAAGTACACACAAAAGCTGGTATTTTAATCAGATTTTCTACGAGATTTTTATCCAACAGACAAGTTCACATGCAGGTGTTACCAGGCACCTCTGTCTCACTGTGCTTTCCCCTCTTCTCTCATTCAACACCTGTACTTTGCAAACCCTCAGTGATTATATTTAATATACTGGAAATGGCACAGGGTGCCCAGAGAAGCTGTGGCTGCCCCTGGATCCCTGGAAGTGCCCAAGGCCAGGTTGGATGGGGCTTGGAGCAGCCTGGGACAGTGGAAGGTGTCCCTGCCGACAGCAGGGGGTGGAACAGAAGGAGCTTTAAGATCCCTTTCAACCCAAACCACTCTAATTCTGTGATTAGGGTCATTCCTAGAACCATTCCCCTGGAAAACAATATCCATTTAGAGAAAGTTTTGCTGACAGAAAGAACAGAGCAGATAAGGAAGAGAATCAGGACTGGATGGGTTATGCCAAGAGAGTTTTTGTCTCCTGCATTAAGAGATGCACTGCACTGCACTCACTCCTGCTGGATGAACACCCACAGTTCAACAGAATTTTTCCAGAGTCACAGAACAAACAGACAGAGTTCTCTCACCCAAATTGACGACGTTCTTGGCCCAGAAGGTGGGGTCACAGTGGAAGCGGATGGCTCCGTTGGCAGCGGGCACAGGATCGCAGCGGGCCTTCAGAATGTGCCGCAGCTGGAACGTTATCTGCCAGGAAACAAAAACACTCTGCTGCTGACAAAGAAATAAAGAAGGAGAAATGACCAGTGTGCATTTGCCCCAGAGAGTTCAGGCCGTGGAACACCAACAAGGGCTGGCAACAGCAAGTTTGGTTCACAGCCTGGGAACTTCTCAATCCACCAGCAGAATCCCACATTGTACAAGTGCTTTACTCAGAGGATTACAGAGCAGCACTGCGACACCACAGCGCTGCTGCAAGGACTCCAGTGAAACACAGAGGTGCCTTGACAGAGCTTGACCCCATTCCTTCTACACCACCACTCCTAAACCCTTATGGTAAAGGGTGAATTGCACAATTGCTTGGCTCTGTTGTAAGAGCTAAAGCTGAAGACGTGGTGCCACATGATGGTGGCAATGAAGAACCCACATGGCAGAACTGGGTGTATCCTTTGGATGACCAACATTTGACCTCATTTGTGTCTTAATCTCACTCTGGGCATAGTTCATTCCCCTGCCCCTCTGTGTTTATGGCTCAGGACACGCTCCCAGACTGGGACAGACATTTGGTGTCAGAATGATGGTCTGCAGTAAGTGGTGAGCACAGCCCTGGCCCTGCAGGTGAATGACCTGCACGTGCAGAACTGGGTGAACTCATGTCAACTAAAGTGAATTATCATTTTGGTTACCAACACTTGACTTGTTTGTGGCTGATGTTGCTCTGGGTATGTGGGAACTTTTGCCCTCTCTGGACATGGGGACTGGGACAGAACTGCAAAGCCCAGTCTGTGCAGCCACACAAGGAGTGGCTGAGGGCTGGAGAAGAGAGGCCTGAGGTCAGACCTCACTGGAGGCTGCAGCTTCTTCCTCAGGAGCAGCAGAGGGACAGCAACAATCTCTGGTCTCTGTGAGCAGGGACAGGACCCAGGGAAGGGCTGGGGCTGTGCCAGGGAGGGTCAGACTGGAGAGCAGGGAAAGGTTCTTCCCCCAGAGGGTGCTGGGCACTGCCCAGGCTCCCCAGGGAATGGGCACAGCCCCGAGGCTGCCAGAGCTCCAGGAGCGTTTGGGCAGCGCTGCCAGGGATGCCCAGGGTGGGGCTGTTGGGGTGTCTGTGCAGGGCAGGGGCTGCACTGGGTGATCTCTGTGGGTGAATCCCTCCCTGCTTGGGAATATTCCAGGATTTGCAGCCCCAGGGTGCCCCTCACCAGGCGCTTGCTGTAGAGCAGGGCAGTGCTGCTGCCACTCGCGATCGCCCAGTTGGTGAAGTTCATCACGTGCTTCACTTGTCGTGACAGACCAGTGATGTCATTCTGCTGCTGGATTAACTTCATCTGTCTCTCCTTTGTTACATTCTGCAAGAAAACAGAAACTTTATTACAATGGAGTTTTCAGAGTTAGGAGGAAAATGCAAACTGCTGTCAGGTTTTGGATCAAAGGGAAAACGTCCCAAGAAAATTTAACAAATGCTAGATAAACAACAAAAGCCAAAATTCATGTAATTTGAAATTATTTCTTTTACTCGTAATCAAGTTACTCTTTTCTTCCAGGAACATTTGATTTCCTTGCCAAATAATTGTTCCTTAACCAGGAAAAATCTACTGGGATTCATTTGATCTTAAATTTTCCATGTCATGGCAGGCTGGCCATATGCACTGAACTAACTTCCTACAATGGACTTCCTCTCTTCAGATAAAACAGGCAGTAATAAGTTAAATTTTCATGGGTTTTAACAGAAGTCAGAATGCAATTATTCACAATGTGCAGTCTGGAAAGGATACCTGAACTCATGGTCTCCTTTATTGTGCTGTACTACACAGCTTTAAATACCAGCATTACACCTTCATGCACAAATACATGAGACTGCCCTGTTCTTACACTAACCTGAAAAAGCTGTTTGAGGAAATGATTAAATGACACACACCTGAGAATTATGTTATACAGAAATATGGCAAACAGAACATGAAAAGGAGATTTTTCAGACACTCCTTTACAATGAGCCCAACTCTGAATACGAGGCACAGACACAAAACTGGAGGAGCCACGGGCTCCAGTGAGAGGAGAAACAAGAGATTTAACTCCACCACACCACCCAGGGGCAATATCAGCACCCCAACACCTGCAGCCACACCAAACCAACCCTTTTCAAACATGGGTCCTCAACAGGGGACTGGAAACTCAACACCACCATTACTTTTTATTTTAAGTGTACCTCAAGGTGCTGTAGGAGAGATTTTCCCTTTTTATTGATTTCATTGATCAGGGTGAATATAGCCACTTTGATTTCTTGTTCCACTCGTTTGTTGGTTTCATTTACTTCTTTTATCCTAAAAAAAACCCCCAAAACCAATGGATTATCAGTCACTTCACACTTCACTGCCAAATACAAATTCACAACTTGTTTTACTTCAAATAATATGAAATCCCTTGTAGTTACACACTTTATATAGAGAAATAACCAGCCACAACCACATGTGTCTGTATGTACATTTATATATTTATATCCATATCGTGTGTCTCACTATGAAAAATTTGTATCTGATGCTGTAAACTTTTAAGATAATTTATATTAACCAGAAATCATTCCCAAATTTCAAATTAATTCCTACCTTGTAACAAAAAAGTTATTACAGGCCTGTAACTGATACACAATAAAGATGTAAATTTTTCATTACTGATTTGCCTGATATTAGTCTAGATTATTCTCTTGAGCTTTACTACTACTGCCTGTCAGATTTTTATACCCTCTTCATCGCTGCCATTTTTCCTCAGTTTCTGTGCATTCTTCAGACTCAAGCAAATCATCCTCAGCTCTGTCCACAGAATTTGAAATACAATGTTTCTTAAACTCCTGAAAATTCTGGCTTTGGTTGATCCTATAGTGCCTTCATCTCACAAGATCACATTGCAGCACAATTCTTTGCCATGAGCCAATGTAAAAACATAAGCTGTTGTTTTTTCAAGAGTTTTTTTGCTGCTACATCAAGGAAGTGGTGCCTTTCAGCCACAGGACCAACACTCACTGATGATGATGAACACTGCTGGGCTCAAAGCCCTTTAAAGCACTCGGGACACAAGTGGCTTTTCATGACAGCACAACCTGGTCTCCTATTCCAAAAAACACCCAACCAACCCTTCACTAAATCCGTGGAATCCACCCTTGGCTTTGGCACCCAACAATTATTCCAGCAGAGCTGCTCCTGCAACACTTCCATGCTCCACAATCACAGACTGTGGCAATGCTGCACCATCTGCCAACACTGACAACAAGACTGTAACACTTTTTTTATTTTCTCCCCATTCCCTGAAGTTTTTAGGATGATGGATTTTGTGTCCACACACCAGCAAAGCAGTGGAATGAATTGTCTCACCTGCAGCAGCCTTTTGGCTCAGCACAAAGATCTTTACACAATTCAATCCCACGCTGCAGAAATTCACTGAATTCACTGAAATTCCCACCATTACAATGTGTTACTCATATGTGCATCACCCATTCCTGGCCTGAAATTCTTCTCAGAGAATGTTTTGTGACATTCCCTGAGTTTTCAGTTTAATTATTTCCTATGTGCTGCATTTCTGTCTCTTCGAGCATGTAAAAATCCCGTGCCTCACAAAGGTGTTGTGTTTTGGGACCTTTCAAAGACTTCCATGGAAAAACCAGCACATAAAAACATCCATTTTCATTGCTTCCCTCTGCACACATTTGCCTCTGTCATGCTGTATATTCTTCTTCCCTCACACTGCCTTTTTTTTTTCCCAATGTAGATGGCACCACAAAGAGTTAAAAATTTGCATCAGAACTTCTCTTTCTATCTTTGCTGCACATCCTCCTGCCCTCGTACTTTCCACCCCCAGCTGATGTGTCATTTTGCAAATGACCTAAAAGCTGCAGGAGGCTCACAAAACCACCGAGAACCATGGTGGAATTCCCTGAGCTGCAGCACAACCACATCACCCAAGGGGGTGAAAAGCCAGCAGAGACCACGTGCTCCCTCTGCCTCTATATTCAGTATTTAACGTGAGGTTGGATTTCAGATAACCCTGCAAATCTTAAGTGAAGCTATCTAAAACTAAAAAAAAAAAAAAAAAAAACCCCAATCAAAACGCCACAACCAATCACAATTTCCTATTCAAATTCACACCAAGTTTTTGTTACACAGTTATCAGGAGGGCTTCAGAAGAAACATCAAAATATTTTAATATTTCAACCCTTCTGTCGCCTAGAGCTAACTTAGAAGAAACCACAGGATGGGTTTCCTTGCCTTTTTCATTCCTTTTTTTTCACTCCCCCATCCCCTTATTGTCATAAATATGTCACATCTTTGGTTCTGTTCAAAGTTGCTACAAAATACTTAACCTTTAATATTTGTTTCTTCTAACAACTTCCAAGAGATGCACAGTCAAAATAAACATTATGAAAAGTAATTAAGATACAGAATTAACTCCAATGTGTTATTCTGGTCCCATCATGCATCTTACTGTGACTCATTAAAAACACAGCTGATCATTCTGGGGAACTCACCTATTTTGAACTTGGGCAGCTGCAAAATTTACATAATTCTTCTTCTCAAGAAGTTTGGCCAACAGGTTCTCAATTGCACCCTTCTGGTTCTGAAAAGCTTCTTCCAGGAACTGGTACCTTTGCAACATGCAAGAGAAGACACTGATTTACCAGGGAGCAGTGGGCTGGAACTCAGGGCTCCCAGCTCAGGTGGAAAGCCACGAAATTTTGAAAAAAAAAGGTGACAAAACACTGAGAAAAACCAGACTCTGCATATTCTGACCAGTGTGCAAAACGTTTGAGTGTTGATAAAGTCCTTTGCTACCATCCAGGAGACTGAAGCTCTGTGGGAAATTATCAATTCCAACCAAACAGGGATGCACTGCCTCATTTCCCAGGACAGCAGGCTTTGGAGCAGCTCAGGGAGAAACCAGGAACCCCAGAGTTTGATGAGGAAAATGCACCAATAGCTTAAACACACATTAAGGGGTACCAAAACCAACCCCCTAAACTATCCCAAATCCCCCAGTTTTCCAGCTGAGATTATATTGCTCATATCTGACTGCATTCCTTTAATCTGAAGAAAATGTTTCTATTGAAACACTCTGTGGTTTTTTCCACCTCTGGTCCTTCCAAGTGAAGAACATTCCCTACCAAGCTCTTAAACTAAACAGCTGCTACCAAAGGTACTTTCCATTACTTCATCTGCAAACAGGGTAAGTACCACCACTGAGGGAAAATACCAGGATTAGGTGCCTTTTCCTGACATGGAATTATCAATGCAACAGAAGCAAAATGCCTCTGAATCAAGCAGCTGCACAAGTTTCCATCTTTTCTGATCAACTGCTCAAAACCCAGGATTCCCACCAGTCACTTGCTAAGTCCTGTCCTTGCAATAAATAAACTTCATGCTTCTGAAATATAATTTGTTAACAACAGGGAAAACTTAAGGTCCCAGAACACCTTGGCAATGTTTTCCAATATTCAAATTGACAGAAAATTCCTACAATTAATCCTGTAAGCTGCATTAGAAGCAACTTAGACCATCTCCCAAAGAAAATGAAAAAGAAAGAAGTGTTGTCTTGTGTCACAATCTAGAACATTACAATCCAACAGGAAAAGACTGGGTTGTCACCAAACTTACAGCAACACTGGCTTTTTTTTTATTTAAATGACTCACAATCATGGAACAGGGACTCAGACTAAGAGCATCACTCACAAGAAAACTCTGCTCCTGTTAATTCAGTTTGTACCAGCAACAGACAAATCTGAAGCCCAAGAGTTAGATTCTTCAGTGTGAGTGCTGGAATTTTCCTTTTTCTAAGAACAGTCTAAAAGTTCTTGCAGACAGACAGCAGCACAAGATTTTAGATACTATAACACAAAAAAAAAGTAGCATTCCTAAAACCTAAAGCCAGCAAAATTTGGAATGTTTGGGAGCTGCTGATTTTCTGAAATTATTTTCATTAAGTTCAAAATTGTATTTCTACATGAAGGAGAAATGAAAAATCAACATTCAGCTTGTACTGCTAAAATTTTGCTGCAGCTCTTGCTACAGCCAAATACTTTTCTTTTTTCAATATTGTATTTCCAGCTTCCCAAGTGTGTGGACTGAAAACTGCCCAAATTAGAGGAATCACACAGCATCAGGCTGCTAAAAGAATTATCAGCTTTCTACAGAATCCCCAGCAATCTGTGCCCATGGCAGGGGTAGAACTGGGTATCTTTAAGGTCCCTTCCAAACCTGGAATTCTATGACTGAAACTCTGAACATTGGACCATGGTGCTACTGAAATGGTGAATCACCCTCCTTTAGTGTAAACTATGAGGATTTCAGGTAAGAAGAAAACAGAGGATTAAAATCAATTCTTTTTCCATCTGGCATGATTCTCCATAAAGCCTCAGCTGTACTTCAGGCAGACAAAGCAGTGCCTTAATCACCTGTAATTCACACCTGCACACAGAACCGTATGGAAAGAATATTCTGCAAAAAAAGAAGCACGTTAATAGCAAAGAATTCTCCTTCTGGAAAAGCACAGGTAGGTAGGACAGGATCCATCTGTTAATCCATTAGCAACATGCACAAAACAGATGCAAAGAAACCAACTAGAACAGTTAGTGAGTACATCCCAGGAGAGCACCCTTTGTGACAAGGGAGTCATCCAGGATATTTATGACCAAGCCTAGGAAAGAGCAGAGCAGGAATATTTGAGGTTGTTAGCATTTTAATACTACTGACTTCCAAAGTAAAAGTTCTCCATAGGCTGCTGTAGCAGTCTGAGAATAATCACTGTTCTGAGAAAAACAAAACTAAATTCAATATTGCACCTTTACAGGGAAGAGTTACCTGCAGCCTGGCTAGGAAAAGCAGTGGTGCAGTGGTTGATAAATATGTATTACCCCCAGATTCTCTGTAACACTGAAAAATATTTGTTCAGACATTCAACAGTTACATGACAGAGCTGCTACAGAGCAGGAAGCTGGAATGTGTCTTAAAGGGGTTCCAACTCTTTTTCTAGCAGAGACAAACCCAGCATTTCTTTTTACTTGGACTGAGGCGACTTTTAAACAGCTAAACCCAAACCCTTTCCCCCCTCTGCACTAGAAGAATATATTAATGGAAGAGGCAAAATTTAAACTTTCCTTTACAAAATTCCCCTAAAGGCTGTTGCACAATCAAATCTGCCCTTTCAGAAAATTACCTCACCCGTGACTCACTCTATCACTTTTGCTTCTTTTACAGCACCAGGTGTTCAGGGCTGCAGGAATTTCCATTCAAGTCCTGAACAGAGTGACAGCACTGGGAACTGCCAGGCAAATTAACACCTGAATCACATCAAACCTCCTCAGCCCATGCTGGTTTGGATCTGATCTTAAGAGCCTTGACAAAGCTCAACCAACCAATGAAGTTTCCATCACTCCACATAGGTTCTCCTTTGCAAGGGATGGTTTCAGTCCAACAAGGAGTAAATGCAGCAGAATTTCCAACACAACTGGGTCACATCAATACCACTTCACCCTCAGAGACAGCACAGCACAGCAGTTAAGAGATGGGAATGTCTGTACCTGTGTTCTTTGTGTTCCAGTAACTGACAGTCTCTGCATGTCAGCCTGTCACAGGTTTCACAGAAAAGTTTTAACTGCTCTTGTTTGTGGACAGGGCAGAAAACAGGACGTTGACCAGATGCTCCCACAGCCTCTGTTTTTAAAAAAAAACCATTTGTGCATTTTAAAATAAAATTGAGACAATCTGAAGAGCAAAACAATTAACTCCCAGTAACAACCAAGGACTTGCAAAGGCACCTCCAGATCTGTTCTCACGCTAAAGTTACTGTGAAAATGTCAGGTCAGGGGTTGGACTTGATGATCTCAGAGGTCTCTCCCAACCTTAATGATTCTGTGATTTACAGTGCCAGTGGTTCATAGCTGTTTTCACTTCATTTATTCAAGGAGAAGGAGGAATTTCTCCTTTCTCACAAGCACCCAAAAGGCCCTGTAAGACTGCACACAAACACCAGCATTTATGTGTTTATAAATATTTAATTCCATACAATTTCACCTTGACCCAGTGAAGGATGGGTCAAACCTCTCAAACCTTTGAATTTTTTACCCCATGGGTTTTCTAGGTTATCCCTCCAAACCCTTACACACCTCATTGAGTCAAGCACAACTGAGGTGGGAAATGCAAAGCAAATATTAAGAGTTACTTAAACCTCTCCTGAACTGCTTCAATTTTCCACTGGACCAAATAACAAATAACATCAAAAAACTGTTCTGGGTTTACTAAAAAAGTGCTGCACAGTGTTCTGAAGATATTTTGAGCTTAGCAAAGAGGAAAGCAGCCTTTGGAAGGCACAGCAGGCAGGGTTTAAAACAAGAACATTTTCCTCACTCTCCAATGTTTCTGAAGCTGGTTATATCATGCAAGTTATTGTAAGGAAAGAGCTGATGAACCTACAGCTGCCACTCACTGAGAGAAATTTAAAGTCTCCAGGGCACATCTTTGCGTCTAAGAAGAAAAAAACCCCAATGAGCAGCCCTTCCCCACAATCATAATAAATAATACTTCTGATAGAAAGTTTATTTTGTTGGCACAGTCATTTTTCAGCCCCTTCCCAGCAGGTATCAAAGGGGAAGCTGAGCTGAAATATCACACATTTTTCACAATTTAGAGAAGTCACAATTTAGCATTCCTTGGAAAAACATGAGTAATTCTTTCTTGGTCCCTATAATTTGATTGAATTTAAGGGTTTCTCATCTATGAGGCTTAACACATTTAATCTTAAATGGGTAATATTACTTATTAAAAATACTCATTAAGACATAAAGAGAAACCTCTCCAGAATGAGGTTTAGTGATAGAACAAATGAAATAAGATCCTTGTCTAAAAGAACTAAGCTCAACAGCAAACTTTTTAACTATTAAACATTCTTCAGACAGAAAAGTAGTGTTTGTTCCTTTGAAAGGACACAACAAAACAATTATGAAGATCTGAATTCATTCTAAATGGAGAGAGAAAGTGTCAAGATCTCTCTTCCTCAAAATGATCATTCTTCAGACACATCCAGACTGTGGAGAACCTACAGGTCTTTAAATCAGAACTTTTAACTCATTTACAAATAAAATTTTCTAAGCTAAAATCCAGATTGATACCCTGGACCTGTTCTGAGATGATTTTCCACATCACCTCAATAGGCTACAAATGAGATATGATTTGTATGATTGTTTAAAAATTTAATTCTAATAAGGCTGCACATCTAAACAAACCCTACACACACTTCACATGTTCAGTTCTGCTCACTGAGAGATTAAACCTAAAATAGATGGAAATTCTACATTTACTCAGCAATATCAATATAAAGTAACATCATCTATTTAAGGCAACTATGAATTTATATATACATCCTTTTCTAAAGGGAGAACTATAATTGCTCCTTGTAACAAAACACAGCAAAATGTGTAATTGAATTTCCTTGGACAATGGATAAGATTATCAATATGTCACTTGCTTTCCAGATTCCATTTAGTTACTTGTTTTACTAAATAGATTATTAAGGATGGATCTAAATTCTTTCCAAAGGCACTGGACATCAAACTGCACAAAGCACCACCATTTTAGTCTAATATTTAGTTTTTCCTCTACTTTAAGAGCTACTCATTTTGCTCTGGTAAAATTTTACTGAACTTTTCCCACATACTGGGGGTGGGGAGGTGGAAACACACAGCTGGTTGTTACCTCCATCATCCTCCCCTTCTCCTTTAACACAGGAAGAGAAAAGACTCAGAACAGGCAGGACAAAGTGATACCCAACACTCACCTGATGACACATCCTCTTTTTTCCTGATCATGTGATCTTTAGTAAACTTTACTCGCTGGTGAGCTTCTATGCAGGTCTTACACAGCCACTCCCCACACTCCACACAGAAACCCACAGCACTGGCATTGTCCTCGCAGCTGGTGCACACCTGCAGGGGGAAAGCCACCAGAATCATCCTGGAGAGCACTGACAGGGACAGAAATCAGAGCTGGGTTGGGGAAAAGGCATCAGCATCATCCTAGGGAGCAGTGGCAGGGCCAGAAATCAGAGGTGGGTTGGGGAAATGGCACAAGAATCATCCTGGAAAGCACTGACAGCCCCAGAGAGCAGAGGAGCTTTGGGAAAACGCCACCAAAATCATCCTGGGGAGCACTGACAGCCCCAGAAACCAGAGGTGGGTTGGGGAAATGCCACCAGAATCATCCTGGAGAGCACTGACAGGGACAGAAATTAGAGGTGGGTTGCGGAAAAGGCATCAGCATCATCCTAGGGAACAGTGGCAGGCCCAGAGAACAGAAATGAGTTGGGGAAAAGCCACCATAATTATCCTGGGGAGCACTGACAGGGACAGAAACCAGGGGTGGGTTGGGGAAAAGGCAACAGCATCATCCTAGGGAGCAGTGGCAGGGCCAGAAATCAGAGGTGGGTTGGGGAAAAGGCACCAGAATCACCCTGGGGAGCAGTGACAGCCCCAGAAATCAGAGGTGGGGTGGGGAAAAGGCACCAGAATCACCCTGGGGAGCAGTGACAGCCCCAGAAATCAGAGGTGGGGTGGGGAAAAGGCACCAGAATCACCCTGGGGAGCAGTGACAGCCCCAGAAATCAGAGGTGGGGTGGGGAAAAGGCACCAGAATCACCCTGGGGAGCAGTGACAGCCGCAGGGAGCAGAGGTGGGTTGGGGAAAAGGCACCAGAATCACCCTGGGGAGCAGTGACAGCCCCAGGGAGCAGAGGTGGGTTGGGGAAAAGGCACCAGAATCACCCTGGGGAGCAGTGACAGCCCCAGGGAGCAGAGGCTGGGGCAGGCAGGGGGTCCCTACCTGCTCTGACTTCTCGTCGGAGCTGCTGGGGGTCTCTGAGGTGTCCTTCACAAAGTAATTGTCCACCAGGTCGATCTGGCGGCACTCCTGGCGGCAGATGGGGCACCGGATCACCCCCACTGCAAAACACAGCGACCCACACGCCTTTAGGGCAACAGAACTCACAGATCAACGTGCCCACAAGCACAAAACACAGAACACACCCCTTGTTTCACCTGGGCAAAGGATTCCACGGCTGATATTGTCATTAAAAAGCAGCTATTACAGGTGTAGAACAGGTTTCACCCCAAAGCACACTCCCCCAACTAAACCCAAAAAACCCCTGCCAGCCTCTACAGGAAAAGGATCCCTCACCCAGCTGTGACAGTTTCTACATCATACTCAGCTTTTCCTACTTATTTCTTCAAACAATATGTATTTTTAGCCAAGTCATTTTTTGCCCCGAAGCAAATGTTTAATTTTTTGACCTGCTCATTTTTGATTACAAAACTCAAGACATTTGTTAATTATTTTTCAGACCAGTCTGTGGTGCAGCCTGTCTCAAGCATTGGGAGGGGTGTGCCCAGATAGCTGGGCTGACTTCAGTGATGTTCCTGAAAATGCCACGGCAGTAGTGTGTCCCAGTGTTCTCCCAGCTACAACACGGGAAGATTTCTAATAAAACCTATTTCTGTGAGGTCAGGGAGGCAGATGAAGCAATAAAACACCAGCATCCTGCTTTGTTATCCTTTGTAATCGCTAAATTACTTTTAAATCCTCAGCAGGGCTTTAAAGAAGTTACTACATGAACCAAATTGACATTTGAAGATGTCTATAAGCAACCCCCATAAAGGTTTGAAAACTTATAACTTAGGTAGTGGCTCACATTTCACAGAAGTGTCATCTGATCTTAAATCAAATTCCTATACAATTTATTGAGAATATAATCTTCAAGAAGCTTTCCAAGCCATTGGGTATTTTCAGACACTGAAACAACTTTGAGAAGTGTAATTAAATGATGCTCAGCTCCTTTGTGGATATTCAATTAGGACAGTAGGACTTATTTCAGGGAGATTAATTACATTAGTAGTGGAGTAGCATTAATTTTTTCAAGTGCTAAAATTAATGATGGCTTCAGAGCACAGGAGACTGACTGCAGAGCAACAATAATCCAACTAAAAACTCACCAAACCAAACACATCTCAAGAGCAGGATGTGAAAAATAACCAGTACTGCAGCAGGTACACATATAAAAGCTTTCACACACACAATGAAACCTTCCCCACATGCAGAACTCTGAGGTTTTCTTACAACTGACAGACAAAATTCTTTAGGGAAAACCAGCTGATGTGTATATACTTACAGAACAAACACTTCAGATATTTACCATTCAAACTACTCCATCCAGACCAAACCAAACCAGACCAAACCAAACCTAAACTCGAATTTTAGTGCTCTTGGGGTCAAACACACAAAATATGCCAAGAAAACAATAAACCAGAAGAAACTCAAGATCTATAATCTCTGGACAACAGCAAGTCAAACCCTACAGATGCAAAAACCCCTTTCTGTAAGGCAACTTTTGGGCTGGTTTTAAAGTAGCCAAACCAATGAAAGCTTGAATAAAATCAGCTTTTTGATCCAAGTGACAGCCCACAGGCTGGATTCTGGCCAGGGGGTAACTCCAGCTTGTCCCCTGCCCCTGTCAGAGAGGACACAGGGAACGGGCAGCCCCAGGAACTGCTCTCACAGTCCAACACCCAATTTTTGCACCTTCACCTTCAAATAAAAGCTGCACACAAAGTACCCCCAGTGTTCTGCACACACCTCAAGAGATCACAACCCGAAGACAAGGCCTTGCAATTCTTGTTTAGCACATTACACTCCTTTTTCACATCTCAACACCCTTTATTTCCAACAGTAGCTTTCCAGTAATATATGAGCCACTAAACAGCTCATATCCTGGTCTTTTAATCTAATATAAAACAAATTACTACAGCACCATTTGCACTAGAAACCAAATGTGCTGAGAAAGATACAGATGTGGCTAATTTTGTGAGGCAGGAGGGAAAAGTAGAGAAAATCACACTGAAATAACATTTACACAGAAAAAAAGAAATCCTTTCCTGTCAAAACTTGAGATAATTTGTAAGCTAACAAAGTTTATTGCAAAACTTTAATGAGAATGTATTTTAGGACAAACTAAGGTTCAAACGTTTATATAACCTCTGAGAAAAACAGTGTTTCACTGTCAGTTTCAATTAAAAAAAAACCTTATTTAAGAAAATAAAAGTAAATATAAAAGTATCACCCTATTTATACTCCAGCAGAAGATACTACATTATTTTTCTACACCAAACAAAGCAAACACATTAGTCCTGGCACAAACATTCCCGCTGTAACTCTGCTTTCCAACAGGCATTAGCACACAGTAAAAACCATTGTTCAAAGACCAGTCGTATTTTTTAAATCACAGTTGAATTAGAACAAGGCATTCACACAAGTTATGAAGGTCAGATTGATTTATGATCTCCCTTAATCCTAATTATTACCATCAAGATTTCCTACGTCCTCAGAGACGGCTTCATGTTATTCTGCAGCCATAAATTGATGCTGCAGAGGTCAAGAGCAGCACTGAAGCAAAGAGCTGAGAAAAGGGAAGTTTTTGTCAGGAAGTTCTGACCACACCACGTGAAACCCTGCACTGAGGGTCTGAAACACTTTGTGCAGCAGTTCCTTTCCGCCTTACAGAACGGTGTCACCAAAATCCTGCCCTCAGCATTAACTACAGGAATGCAGCTGTGCTTCATGTCCTGAAAAAAGAACAGCTGAGCACCCTACAAACTTCACCAGCCACCCACAGATGCTCCCTGTGGGCATCAGCACTTCCATAAAGAAATCCAGGAAGAATCATCCTTCAGACCTCAAAGGCCACAGGAAACAATGAACTATTTTACAAGAGCTGCAGATGACAGGAGTGGGCTTTCAAGCTCCTTTTGTTGTCCTTTAGAGGACCCACATTGCCCATTTTTCCAGCTGTTCCTATCACACACTTTAAGTGTGTGAGCCCTGTTAGAACCACGAGCACAAATATTCATTACCCCTCTTCCACAGCACTCAACAGACACAGCTCCCTGCACCAAGTTTTCCCTTCCCCTCCATCCTATTCCCAATTAATGACACAGTTCAGATCAGATTCTGCTTTTGGTCCCCCACTTCTGCAGAACAGCAGAAATATTTTCAACCATACACATTTCCTGTCCCCCATCTGCTGCTACACACAACACTCAGCCTAAATGGAGTTTTGTTTTTCCTTTCACAATGCCTAAGGCTGACTGAAGGGATGACAAAACCTCTCAAACCTGGAAATTTGGACTGCAAGTCTCCAATCCAGCAGGCAGGAAAAGCCTGCCTGGCACTGCCAAGCCTGCTCAAAGTGAGATGGGTTTCATCTCCTCACCTGAGCCATTCCTCCCTGCCAGAGCTTCCAGGCTGTGATTCAGGGAGGAAGGAGATTCCCAGATTCCCTGTGACACGCTCCCATGGGGCCTCCTGAGACAGACAGAGGCATTCAGGGGCTGAGGAGGAACTGACAGACACACGGGAATGTGGTCAGGGATGGATCCCATGGAACCACAGGAAGCTGCCCTGGGAGCAGCTCTCCCCAGCACACGGATGGGACCCGGGACAGAGCCCGGGCTGATGGAAATGGGAATGTTTGCCACATCCCAAGAATGATCCCAGTCCTGGGAAGAGCTGCTTCTGCCCCAGTGGGAGCCCAGGTCGCTGCAAGGCAGGACATGATGGTGAAACCAAGGACACAACAAGAACCTTCCTGCAGGCTCCAGCTCTCCTGGCAGCTCCTGCTGAGGCCAGGACCTGCATTTCTCACCAAACCAGCCCACAGAACACCCCAGGAGAAGGTTCTGTCCCAGCAGGGAGATGCCAGCACACAGATTCACCACACTTGCTGAACCATCAGGTCAGTGCAGGCACATCTCCTTACATTGCACTTCAGACCTTCTGATTTGGCAAAGACTTTAAGAACACTAATGAGAGCAGCATCTCTGTAATCCTTTTAACTGCTTAGGGTGCAGATAAAGCACACTGAACTAGACCACAAACACCAAAGCGTGTGAGAAAACTCGAAACTGAAGTAAACTGAGGAGGAAAGTTAATTTAGTTTCCCTAAAAACAGAAAGGCTGCTAAAAACCCTGCACCACAATGCCACAGCAAATCACCATGGAACACTGCAAAAACCTCCAGATTTCAAGGGCTTTTAATCCACCACTCCCAACTCACACCTAAAGCTGCAACACAAGTATTTTTCTTAATTGTAACTCAGGACTCTGTGAATAGCTTTTATATATTTAAGTTTAAAATTTCCCAAGGGCAACTATGTTCCTCTGAATGCATCTCTAAACAGGTGATTTTTTTCAACAGGTTTCATCTCGAACTAGTTTCAGTAAGAGAAATACTAAAAACCTGCTCAAAATTGCTTTCTCTGGGCTGATATATCAACATTAATGATACTAAAATACTCCCAAATTTCAAGGGTGTTTGAGAGCTACAGAGATGGAAGGGGAAAGGTTGATTCTCTGTATTGCCAGTCGTGTAGGATCAAAACAGAGACACTCTGCAGTGAAAGCTCATGTCAAGTCTTTGTCCACTGTCCCCACTCCAGCCTGATATTCAGGAATCAATGTGTGTTCAACTCATACCCATTGCTTTTGCACAAGAAAAAAACCTGGAATTTTCTGAATCTTCTTTGCTCTCTACCTACCCTTCTGGACATTTCCTTCTGGAATTCCCCCAGATGTTTCAGAGACCAGCTCTACAACAACAAGGCTCCCTGAGCCAGTAAGAATTAACCTGTTTCCCCACCAAACCCACCTGCAACTATCCTCTGATCTGGTTTTTTAGTTTTTGTTTACAAACACTTACAGGTTTACAAACCTCCTGGGAGCCTCCAGCCTTGGGGCTGGAGAAGGGGGAGGTAGGCTGGAAGGAAAAGGGAACACACAGGGAGCCCTGGAAACTCATCTACTGGCTAAAACCACCACAGGAGCTAAAGCAAAATAAGGAACTTTTAAAGAAGCTCCACATTCAGCTGTTGGCTTCAAGCTGACTTCAGTCAACTTAAAATAAACACATCACAGCCCAACCCAACCTCACTGAAACCTTACAGAAAATAAAAAGCAACAATGGAATAATTAAGAAAGTTATTGATCTGAATGAGGATCACATAGATCTGATGAGATGATGGATGTGAGCAAGGGAGGGCACAGCATGCACATCAAAAATCACTCTGCACCTCAGCAGCACCCTCTCCATCACTGGGACACTGTAGGGAGTCTTTCCAGCAGTTCATATTGATAAATTCAAAGTTTATTCAAACACTGACCCCAAACACTTGTGTTCCTAAGCATCTTTATCTGCATACTAAAATTCCTATTTTTGTAAGATCCATCTCCTTTAACATGAGCTCTGACATGTAGCACAAAAATCTTTAGCAGTTCTTTAGTTGCTTCATAACATTCCAGAGTACAGAAACTGCAAAAACATGAGGATAAAGAAGTAACTTGGACCTCACTTAATACCCTAAAATAAAATGTTTCAAGTGTGTTATGGACAACAAGTTGAACAGGAGTCAACAGCACATCCTTCACAAAAGAGAGCACTGTGTCCCAGGCTGCACTGGCAGGACAAGGACAGCCATCCCTCCCTCCTCCTGCTCAGCACTCCAGGACACCACACGGGGCCACCACAGGGTTCCCCAGTACGGGACAGACTCACCAACTGGGCAAACCCAGCGCTGGTGACCAAAGGAGCCTGGAGCACACACGGTGTGAGCAGAGACCCCAGCACTGCCTGGGGGGCAGGAGGCAGAGCCAGGGGTGCACAGCAGAGGGAGGGCAGTGCCAGCAGCAATAAAGGCAGCTCCTATTCCCAAGGAGGATGGTCCAACCCTGCTCATCCAGGCACAGGAACCTGCTCTCCCCTCCTCTCACCAGACCGGCTCTGGGCGTGGGGCTGGACACACCTGGCCCTGCCGCCCCACGTGAGGCTCCACTCCAACCACGTCTGCGCTGAAGAATGGCTTCAGATTCTGCTGATACACGTGAGATATCAATTAGCACAAGCCTAAAACTCCATCACATCAGCCCCTGACCATCCACCTCCCAAAACCCAACTTCTGCTGAGCAAGCAGCATCATTTGAGACATCTGGCTCCACACACAGCCTTGGGTTGGGTTGCAGTATCAGACTGATTCCCCCCACCAAAGTAATAAGTGACTGTGAGATAATTAAAGTCCTGTCAGATGTTTATATTGTTACAACGACAATGAAACTTCCCAGTTCAGGAAATATTTGCAAGCACTTGTGCAATCCAGTAACTCCAGCTTCCGTTCTGGGTTCAGACTTGGCAGGGAATCAGCCCTCTCAGGAATGAATCTCTGCCAGGTCCCATTTATTGGGTGAGAACACCAATAGCAGTTACTCCATGTGCATAATATTTACTTCTCTCAGTGCTGGAAGGGTCCAACACTGTGTGTTTCTACACAGCCATACATCAAACCCCTGCTCTAATTTCAGTGATTAGACCTTGAAACAAACCCTCACAGGTCAAGGGAGCAACACAATCAGATTGAAATCTGTCAGAATAAAAATACATTTTAAAAATTAACCACTTTCAAGGTCCACTCCTAACTCAGCTTTTTGGTTTTTGATCAATCCTTGATTACATTGCAATTATCACATGCTGAACTGACAATACATTATATTTAATAAGAAAAAAATAATTACAGCTGCCACAGATAACTAATTCCTATAAAAATAACACATGCCTTCATGTTCTCAGATGGAAATATTTTCCAATACACTATTAATTCAGACTGAAATTTAAGTTTCACAGAAAGATTTTAGTAAGTCTAGAATCTGAACTGACCATTTTCCAGGACTCAGGCTGGGCTCCAGCATATATTCATGAGCCTCACTTATTAACACATGAGAAAAGCAAAGAATCAAGAGAGTTCAGGTGATGTCTACTCACATCCACAGAAACTTAAGATGCTGCATTTACACAGCTTAAACAGCTTTATTGAGGCATGAATTTTTATTCTTCTAGACTCAATATACAGTAAGTAGCACCAAACTCAGTGTAAGGGATAAGTCACACTCTCATACACATCAGACCTTTTATGTCCCCCTTTCACAGCAAATTTAAAAAAAAACTAATTAAAAAAGTTAAGGTGTGATTAATACATCACATCAATGGGAGCTGAATCCAGCATATCAAACCAATTTATGGTACCACACATCACCACAGCTCTGGGTAGTAAACGTGTTGTTCCTCAGTTTACACACACAGGCAGCTGTGGAGGTTTTTCAGCTCATTTGCTTTTCTGGCCTAATCATTACTGTGACATTCCCAAGGAGCTGGGAGAGCCCCACACTCTCTCTGCTGAGATAATCTTCTTAAGAGAGATTGTAAATATCTCATGCAGGCAGTGAAACCACGAAACGACCTGGAGCAGGAGCAGCAGTGGGTGCAGGAGAAGTTGTTTTACAGTATCGGTTACAGTGTGAAATCTCTAACTTAGAAATAAACTTGTTTTTTTTTTCAGAATACTGTGATACAAACACATTTTCTTGTAACCTAGTCAAGCTGAAAGAAGGAGTCCAGCTGGACAGCTGAAACACCACTAAGAAATCATCTATCCACTAAATTAAATGCACATTCTGATAACCAATTAAGACATTAAGCTGCATATGGGATGCTACTTCTCATGTTAAACAAATGCATATGTTTTAAATGTATAAAACAAGAATATTCTGGTTTTTCCCTACATAAATGCAACCAACAGCAAAATAAACCTCTTTCAACAGCAAAACAGGTATGAATCCACCAAGCACTTGTTTCTAGCAAACCACAACTTCAGATAATTCCTTTAAGCCTTAATCTGGGTTTCTCAAACTTTTAGGAAGTGAGATGATTCTTCTGTCTTCTTTAGCAGTGGCTCTGAAGGGAGTGGGAGCCTGACAGGAGGAGAGATGCTGATCCAGACCCAACACCTCTGTCTCCAGCATCCTCACTGCTCTCTCCAGCAGGGCACAGGGAGCTTCACCAGGAAAGGTGTTGTCACTCAGAGAACTGCTCTGTGAGCACCAACCTCACATCCATTCTCGCTTTTTTTACCCAATATTTTAAGTCCTGGCAACTCTCACGGAGCAAACTCTGAAAATAATTAAGAAAGCAACCAGGAATATATCACTTGTAATTCTCTTATCCACATGAGGAGATGCTGAAAGACAGCAGGCACACGATCCAGCAGTGAGAGCCTGCAGCAAAGTGCAACCTGCCTCAGGTACAGCTACAGCTACCACTTCTCTTTAAATCTTCCTTCACGAAAAAGCACCTGCTCATGGTGAAGCAGACTTGAGAAGCACCAGAAGTGGAAGTAACACTTTGTGACTACCAAAACAGGGAAGGAACCTGCATGACTAAGCACTGCGGCGCTTCTCTGGAGGCTCAGAATGCCCATTTTCTACCTGATTTACTGGTCACCATCTCCTGTGCCACTCAGCTGAATCCACTCTCAAGGTGCACAGAGAGCTGCCCACAGAAATGCACCTGCTGGTCCCTGGCCCATCCTCAGCTGAGCTGCTGCCAGCTCCCTGTGCAGGCTGAGGTGCCACCACAGCTGGATCCCACAGCCCCTGCCAGGGCACTCCCACGGCCCCAGAACAGCTGGGCTTGGAAGGGACCTCTGCAGATCACCCAACCCCTGCCAAGGCAAGATCACCTGGAGCAGGAGACACAGGAATGTGTCCAGGTAGGGTTTGGGATGTGGCCAGAGACGGAATTCCACGACTCCCTGGGCAGCTGTTCCAGTGCTCTGCCACGCTACATGGAAAGAAATTCTTCCTCGTTGAGGTGGAACTTCTGGTGCTGTAATTTGTGGCCACTGCTCCTTGACCTGTCCCTGGACACCACTGAAAAGAGTCTGACACCATCCTCTGACCCACCCTGGGAATACTGACACAGACTGATGGGTTTCTCTCTTTCCTTCTCCAGACTAACCAGGCCCAGCCCCACAGTCTCTCCTCACAAGAAAGATGCTCCAGTCCCCTGCACCTTGCTCATATCACCTAAAACTTTTTTACTGCAACAATCCAAAGATGAACTCTTTCCACACCAAAGCACACCAACAAGCGTTCTTAAAATGTGTACAAGAAGTCATATTCCAGTTTATACACAGTGGTTCCCACACCTGTGTCCTACAGACACAACAGGACTCAGATAATGCGGCTAATTGCTAATAAAATAAACCCTACTTCCCACATTCTGTGTGTTTTACTGGTATATCACTGCCCTGTGAGGGTGGGGAGGCCCTGGCACAGGGTGCCCAGAGAAGCTGTGGCTGCCCCTGGATCCCTGGAAGTGCCCAAGGACAGGCTGGATGGGGCTTGGAGCAGCCTGAGACAGTGGAAGGTGTCCCTGCCCATGGCAGGGGGGGGACTGGATGAGCTTTAAAGTCCCCTCCTAAACAAATCACTCTGTCACTCTGTGATATAACACAAAATGTAGAATCTGGAATTTTAAAACAAGGATCACAAAACCATCTGAGTGCTCTATTCAGTGCATTGTCAAACTATATTTAATACATCACCTTTTAAAATCCAATAAACTTTCTGAGAGCACATCCAAGATAAACTTCTGAACAGTCTGAATGAAAAAATCTCTACCAAGCCAGGGTAATTCCTTCACTGGGGAACACAGGAAAGGCTTGAATACAAAGATGTCACCAAACAAGGTCTCCCTGACCCTAGAGCCCATTTAGGACCTGCAAAACCACTTACTAGGGCCCTACTTTGGTCTGTACACCACAGCACGTGAGTCACCCTGTCTAAAGCTCCAGAAGCTTTTCAATTCCATCTCTGAACACATATTAGAATAGTAAAATAAACCCCAAGCTGTGATTCTGATAAGAACACGTGGAAGGAGCAGTGCACTTCTGGTCCCTGGCACAAGTTATGTACGGGCAGAGCCCCCGGGCACAGCTGACAAACAGCACTGCAAGGTTTTATCTCAGTGCACAGCAAAGCAGGTGCAGTGCACACAGCGTTCCCACCTGGACAGCTAATACTGCAACAGCAGTGAATCTGAATTTCATTAGACACGTTTTACCCCGAGATGCTGCCCACCCCCTTCCTGCCTGGCCTCTGCTGTGTCACCCCTGAGAGCCAGAACAAACAGAAGGAGAGAAAGACAGAATATTTGGGGTTGGAAAGGGCCTTTAAAGGTCATTAGTCCAACTCCCCTGCCACGAGAAGGGACATCTTTGACCAGACCAGGCTGCTTAGAGCCTGACCCAAGTCTGACACTGAATGTTTCCACCACCCCCCTGAGCAACTTGTTCCAGTGCTTTAACACTCTCACGGCAAAACACTTCTTTCTTACACTTAATCTAAACGGATCCTCCTCCAGTTTAAAACCATTACCCCCTGTCCTACCGCAACAGGTGCTGCCAAAAAGTCTGTCGCCATTTTTATCACAGACTCCGTTTAGGCATTGGAAGGGGCTTTAGGGTGCCCCTGGAGCCTCCTCTTCTCCAGGCTGAACAACCCCACTGCCCTCAGCCTTCCCTCACAGCGGAGCTGCTCCATCCCCCGAACAACTCCCTGCCCGCTCCAACAAGTCCCTGTCCTCCCTTCCTGCGCTGGAAGGAAACGCGCAGGACGCGATCCGCACTCCCAACCCCAACAACTCCCCGAGCTCCGGCCGCCCCT
>VXAC01005768.1:274699-322739 GCA_013399225.1 Rhipidura dahli | reverse complement strand
CCCCCCACTCCCGGTTTGACTCCAGCCCCGGTCCCGCCGCTCCCGGAGCGTTTCCAGGCCTGGCCCCGCCCCTCCCGGTGAGATTCCGACCCTGGCCCTGCCCCTGCCCGGTCTCGTCACTCCCGGAGCGACTCCAGCCCTAGCCCCGCCCCTCCCGTCGCGGCCACGCCCCTTTAAGGAACAGAGACACGTGAAGTGTTGGATCCATGAGCTGTTATTGATCCATGAGCTGTTATCGATCCATGAGCTGTTATCGATCCATGGAACTCGTTATCGGTCCATGGAGCTGGTTATCGTCCCATGAGCTGGTGGTTAACGCAGCACACGCGGAGCCCCCGCCGCACAGCGCAGTCCGGCCCCGGGCCGGGTCCGCGCCTCCCCCGTCCCGCCGCTGTCCCGCAGCAGCGCCCGGTCACTTCTTCTGGAGGAATTTCATTTTACTGCCTGCAGAGAAAAAGCAGCATTAGGAGCTTTAGGAGAGGGTGGTGAGGCCCTGGATCCCTGGAAGTGTCCAAGGCGAGGCTGGACGGGGCTTGGAGCAACCTAGACAGTGGAAGGTGTCCCTGCCCACGGCAGGAACTGGTCCCTTCCCACTCAAATCATTGTGGGATTCTGTGAGCTGGAGACACTCCAGGACTCATCGTGCTGAGGAACTTAAGGTGGAAAGCCACACATGGCCATCTCTGCCAGCAGACACAACTTCCATCCCCTGAGCATGTCCTCAGCCAGGACCAAAGTTAAGGAACAAGCCTGGACAGTTCTCAGAGGAGCAACTCCCACAAACTTTACATAAAGATACAAAAGCTTAAAAATAAAAGAAAAATCTCACACAATGTTCAGTGTCCCCTGAAGCAGTAAATGTAAACAATGGAACACAGGTGCACAAGGCAGAGAAGGGGTCCTCCTCTGCATCAAATTAATTATTCAGTGGCTAAAATTGGTCTAAAAAATGTAACAATGAACAAAAGCAAGCATGTTCCTTTACCAAGACTGCGAAGGATTTTGTTCATTCCAGTTCGTTCCGTCTCTGGAATACTTTCCAAATACTCCAAGGCACGGACCTCAAAAAGGCCTAAAGACGGAAAAAAAAATTTAAAAATTAAACATCAGTCACCAAACGAATTACTCCATCTTTTAGCATGAGGCAGAGTGATCAACAAGGCCATGAAAGGAAATCCTGCATGTAGTGTGCGTAAGCTGCAGGATCAAGGAGAAAGCAGAGATGCAGAAATTCTTTGCTTTACAAACTGAATTCTTTTGAGTAATTAGCAGGGCACGGGGCTGTTCCACGTGACAAAATCCCAACAGCAGAGGCAGTGGCACCGTGCTCGGAGCAAGAGGGTGATGCCAAAGGTACCTTTGACCACGTTCTTGCTGAGCTCCCGGTCCTGGATGAAGCCCGCGAACATCTGGGTCTCCATGAAGAAGTGCAGGAAGTGGCGCACGGTGCGCGAGCCGTGGGATTTGCGGAAGGGCTCCCGCTGGAACACCCGCTCCCCCTTCTCCGTGACGCTCATGTGCAGGGAGTAATGCCCCACGATCTCCACGAAGAACTGCACAAAAGCCTCAGAGACCAGGGAGTTCAGGGTCACGTCACCTGTGGGGAGGATGTTTTGTCACTTTGGTCATTCCTTGCCCAAAGGAGGAGCAGCTTTTCTGGAGACCTCAGTCACTTTCTGTGCTGGCTGTCTCAGACTGGGAGACTCCAGGTGGTTGATATCAACTCAAATATTCAATTTCCCATTGTCAACTTCCTGCTGCAGCTGGGACAGGTTCAGCTCTAGAGCTTTCGCAGCAGTTAAAACATTCCTAATTTCATTTTCCCTGTCAAACATCCAGTGTCTAATGAGCTGCCAGCTCGTAACAAACTAAGTTTAATTCTCTCCAAGAATCAGGCAAACTACAGAAGACACTCTCTGGAAAACAAACTTTGTTTTTATGAATTATATAATTTCCTGGTGCCATTCTCCCAAGCCACTCAGAGCTTTTCAAGTTTCTTACACATCCTTATCTGATGGATCATGTATAAGGCAGTTGAACTTTGGAAATGATCTGCCAGATTACCCCCTAAAATACAGAAACTTGCTACATTCTCTGAGAAAAACATTGTCTCTGCCACTTAGAAAAATACAGTAAAATTCAAAGCACAGGAACTGTTGACCCAAAGGGAACTACAGTTCTGCAGACACTAATTGTGAAAAGAGGAACTCTCAGCACAGTAAACTTCTCACACATTCACAGGGAAGATGTCCTCAAGCAAGATCATAGGGAAACAGCTAAAATGTCACTTCTTAGTGTTTATTCCAATTTGCTCATTTTTATCAACTCCATGGTAGAGATCTGCTTATGGGAAAACACTTTTCCCTAGAAACCTTTCCACAGGAAGTACCTTGTGTGTCACTCTGCCCATGGGACAGGATTTCACTGCGTTCTTCCAGGATTTGTACAAGTGCAGCCTGGAGTTTATGGGGCAGGATCTCGTCCTCATCTGATACCTACAGACAGAAAGGGCCAAGGAAGGACTTCTGTGTTATTCCCATCAGCAGGAGAACCAGGGGATAGGTTAGAAATATTCATACCATGCCTAAAGCAGTTAGAGGGGAGTTATTCTGTGACATGGTGTATCTTGAGGGAGACAGTATGTTTGTCTTGCAGGCACAGAAATTAAAAACATTTGCTCAGCACGCCCCAAGTACATTTTATTAGAGTCACACACACACAACTGGCCACCACACAGACTCAGGCTTATTTCACCAGTAAAACACACAAAACCAATAAAAGTCTGCTGAGAAAATATGACAAGTCTCAATAATACGGTTAAAAAAAATCCCCCAATCCTTTAATACCTTTCTCCAGTTGCAGGCTGCAATGCAAAACAAAACAGTGAGGCAAGGAAAAGGAGAAGCAAATATCCTGACGTAGTAATAAAATCCCCAGTATTTTTATAGCTCCTTGTCTGGGGATGCAGAAGCACTTTTGGGGAAGTTCAGCAGAGAAGCACAAGTGAACTGTGATAATTTGTTCCCTAGACTGTCACTCCTGGGAAAAACAACAACCCAAACCAACAAACACAGCCCAGCTGGATGAGAGAGGACAAAGTGCTGTACAGAACAAGTACAGAGAGACAAAAAGCAGCAGAGGATCTTAGGGATTCCCTTCACATCATAAGCCAAGTAATAGTTTTTAAACTCAGCTCAGACAAGCAGCATCTTTGGCTTTGCAAAGCTCTCCACTTCATGCAACCTCAAATTTGCAACAAGGATTTATAAGCCTGTTCCCTTCTCTGCCAGTTCAAAAGGATTACAAGGTATTTCTTCAGCCACTGCAGTCTCCATATAAACACCAGCTCTTCCTGATTTCTTTTTATTATCTTCTTTCATCAATGCCTTCTCCTGGCATAAACCATGAGGTACTGGTACTGATATTTCACTCACCTCTTGCAAGAACTTGTCAGCACAAAGATCAACAATCAGAACCTGGGAAAAGACGTAAAAAACACACTGACTCATAACCAGGTATGTTGCTGTATAGAAAAAAACCCAGGTTTTTTATTTGTTTTTTAAATGTGGGGTATTTTTTAAATAGGGATGTCACACAAGAAACACAAGTTCTGCATAAATGCAGCCTGTCTCTGAGGACAGTGAATATTATTCATCCTTGATAACACTGGAATACTCTGACATTTACCTGGAAAATTCACCAAGTGGCTTGGAAAAGTTTGACAGTTTATATTCAGACAGAATCTAGAGATTATTCCAGAGAGGTCAACCTCATCCCACTGCCATTGTCTGTGTCTCACACATCCTCACCTCCTCTATGGGCAGGTCCTGGAGCTGTGGCAAGGAGCAGGAGAGGATGCCAATGAGGAATGGGGTCGGAGAGCACACGATATCAATCATGGAAGCTGGCAGGACAGGGATGTAGGTGTGCTGCCAGGTGAAGGGGTAAAGCGTTGCCACTGCAGCGTGCCCACACTTAGACAGAGTGCTGGAAAGGTGGGAGAAGCACAGGGTGGGGGGTCAGTGTCTCCTTCAGGACAGGCTGGAAATGCTCAGGGCAGGTGTCACTTGTGTGCTCAGCCCCATGCACCCACGTCTGAACTCGGTTATGGGGAGCTGAAACCACCATCAACCCAGACTAAAGAGATAAAAAGGAAACATTCCCTTATCTCCTCTTGTGTAAACAGCATACTCCAAATTCTAGGCATGCACATGCTGCGTGGGGAGTGCAGAAGGCTTCCAAATGGAACTAAGTGCAAAACTAGACAAGCTTGGACATGGGACAGGCCCAAACACAGGAGAAATAATAATATCCAGTGAGAGGATCCCTCAGAAAGAACTACTCAGACTCGTCTCTTACCTTAAGTTGTCAGCCACAAAGATGACCCTCCTTTCCAGCAGGAGAGAGGCAAAGACCCGGATGGTGTGGGGGACACTCAGACACTGCAAGAGGCACTCGAAGTCCACGTGCTCCAGCCGGGAGTCCAAAGGGCGGCACAGCTCCATCACCTGGGAGGAGTCACGGATGGGAGAGCTGGGGGAGCAGCCCAGGGCAGGGACCTCAGCCTGGAGCACAGGGGCCTGAGCCCACCGCAGGCTGCAGCTCCTCCTGAAGGGCACAACCAGGGACATGAGCCAGGGAAGGGCTGGAGCTGTGCCAGGGCAGGGTCAGGCTGGAGAGCAGGGAAAGGTTCTTCCCCCAGAGGGTGCTGGGCACTGCCCAGGCTCCCCAGGGAATGGGCACGGCCCCGAGGCTGACAGAGCTCCAGGAGAATTTGGACAAAGCTCTCAGGGATGCACAGGGTGGGATTTTGGGGTGCTCTCCTCCGGGCCAGGAACTGGACTCAATAATCCTTGGGGGTCCCTCCCAGCTCCATGTTTCTCCATAGAATCCCAGACAGCTGGCATGGGGCAGCACAGAACAGTGCCCAAGAAGCTCTTCATTAAAAAGCAGGGAATCACTTCCACTGTAGATGATTCCACAGCAAACGGGGCTCTGGGACAGCCTCCCTTCCAACTTCAGGATGTTTTCTTCACACTAATTGCTTCCAGGCATCACTGTGCAGTTTGCAAAGAGCCTCTGTGCCCCAGAGACCCCAGGGACAGCAGGCAGCCCATCCTGACCTCTGTTACCTCATCTCCTGCTCCTGGCAGGAAGCTCCTGACAGTGATGGTGCGTCCCGGGGCGGGGAACGGGGCCTCCATCACGCTGCGCATGAAGGGGTGCACCAGGGCTGGGGACATCTCCCGCCTCTTCTCCACCTCATCCAGGATCTGCAGGGAAACACACGGGGCCTTGGGTCACTGCTGCTGGTGACCAGAGGGGAGAATCTGTCAAAGCATTCCCCTGGAGAGGGCTCCAGCACAGACCCCCAGCCCTCTCCCACCTCGCTTGGGACCCCTGTGAAATTCATCTCAAATCTCTGGACAATCAAACAGGAACAGCTTCCTGTGAGCACAACTCTCCATTCTCCCATCTCCTGCTACTGGAAGGAAATGTCCTGGATGTAGTAAACAAATTCTCATTATTTAGAAGAGTAAGAGAAGCAACACCCCATCCCCCTCACCAAGAAACCTTCCTGAAACACCATTCCAGAAACTCTGTGCTCCAACAATCAGAACCATCTTTCATCAAAGCTTGTCCCTGCATTCTTCTGCAATACCTGCCCTTTATCTGCAGCAGATTTCCCCAGTCTTCATCTCCTTATCTCTCCTCCTCATGGTGCTACAAAAAGCCAGGGGAGATCCAACCCCTTCCCACACTGATTTTCCATTTCCATGTCACAGAAGAAGAGGATGAAGGGGCACCCTCAATAACACCAGGTATTAGAAGCCCTTTCTGGCAGTAACTACTGAAGGATTTGTGTAGTGGCTGACAAGACTCAGCAGCAGTGCTTTATTTCCCCTCTCAAAGCAAAGGCAGAGAGGAAGCAGCACTCTCCTGGGCTGAGCTGCAATCACTAAGCCTGACAGAAGCATCCAGTTACTCTGTGGAGCCTGCAGGCTGCCAGGGCTCAGGGACCAGGCTGTGCCAGCTCACCTTGGAGAAGAGGTTGAAGCAGCCCAGGCGGCTCACGATGCAGTACACCTCGGGCAGGCGCTTCCCTTTCCCTTCTGGCTGAAAGGCAACAGCAGCAGCTCTGGTGAGAACAGGGGGGCAAGGAACAACCCAGCACCCACACTGCAGCTCATCTGCAGAATTCCTCCTGCTGCAGTCCCCCCTACACTTATGACTACAAAGGTTCTTGAGGAACACCCAGTTCCAGGAGCTGCTTCACGCCCAGAGCCCATTTTGTTATTTCTGGGCACCATCGTGACTCTGCATCCCAAGGGTTGGCACCACCCCAGCAGCACAGGATGGGTGACCCATGAGGGAAAGCAGCCCTGAGCCACGTCCTGACAGTGCCCAGACAGTGCTCTCTGCACCCCCAGCCCTCACTGAGATGCTCACCAGGAGCTTCCTGCAGTACCCGAACCAGCGGCTGCCGTCCTCCCCCGTCAGCACGAAGGAAAAGGTTTCACTGGGGGACCAAAGCAGAGTCAGGGTTAAATTCACCACACAGCCCAGGGGAGAGGCTGACAAAGCACACAAGCTCCTTCTGGTCATGCTGACAAGAGCCAATGATTACAAGGACTTTGGGATCTGTTCAGGGTAAAAACTTGCATCCCATGAGCTTTTCCATCTCTCCTCCTTCCCAGCTGCTCTCACTGAGCTTTTCCATCTCTCCTCCTTCCCAGCTGCTTCTCCATTTAGCCAAGGAGCAGCAGAACCACTTCCAGGCCCAGGAGCTGGCCTTGGACAAACTCTTCCTCCTCGCAGGAAAGGCAGAAGCAGCTCCCCAGACCACCTCCACACCTCATCTTCCCTCCTGCCACAGGGGATTCATCCTTTCCCCCTTCCCCTGGCTCTGGCTGCAGCTCCTCTGGCACACCCCAGAGCTTTCAGCACTGCCTGTTTCAGCCACGAGTATCCAAAACCAAGTCTTTACCTTTTGAGGTCTGATGAAGGGAACCAGTCTTTGGGATCTGGGAAGCAGAATTTGGGAATGACCTTTAGCCTCTCTTCAGTGTCCTTTGAGGGTCTGAAGGGATGTCCAGGCTGGAGGGGTAACACAAGCATTTGAAGTCACTGAAGTTCTGTACAGCTGCAGCATTTAAAGTACAGAAAGCATCTTCCTGACCCTTCCAAAGGCTGATCCACCACATGGCTAATGCACAGGTACAGAAGAACATGTTCTGACTATCAGCAGATTTCCAGTTCCCATCTTGCATTTTTCCTGCTGATTGGACCTTTGTAAAATGTCTTGGTTAAGGACAGAGTAAGGATTGACAAGCATGGCCTAAGTTTATTGGAAAATGAAGGTAGAACTGACCCCCCAAAGGATGGCTGGGTCAGCCTGCCTTGGTTCTACTCCTGGGAGGTTTGAAAACACCAATAGGAACAGGAATGTGTTCAGCTTTTGGTGTGCAGATCACTCATAACCTGAGTGCAAAAACGGTGTCTCTGAATCACACGTTCCAGCCATGCCACGTGTGGGTTCAAATCAAATCCCTCAAGGACTCCAGGACACTTTCCATGCTCAAAACTGCCCAGAAAGGGCAAAGGAAAGGTGTTCAGGTAAAAGGCTCCCTAAGAAATGTAAGGAAATTTTACATATTTAAGTAGGAAATGCCCACGAGAAGTGGAAAGTTTATTGCATAAAGTTGATTTCAGGCACTCAGCACATCCAGGCTATTCCAGTGTCCCAAGCTGTGACAGCACAAAGTGTTAGGAGAATAGAACAGCATTTTCATGGAGAAACACTTGTACAAAAGCTTAGATATCCTTGGGCACACAGCCCAAAGAAGAGGGTGACAGCAGATTATTTGGAAACAAAGCTAATATTAGAAGGGAGACACCGAGTCTGACACAGTGTCCCATCTAAAGCCACTCACCAAAACACTTCCATTTGAGCAGAAGATAAATAAATACTGAGAAAATAATTTGTTGTGGCAGTGCCTTTATAAAAGTCACAGAAAAGCAGGAGGGGAACCCTGCAGTGCCCTTCCCAAAGGCAATGGACAGACTGAGAGGCTGCACCGGGGAAAAGCCAAATCTGCTGCATTCCTTTTCACCTCCCAACACCCTAAAGTTTGCACTTTTAGCAGATATTATTTGGATGTGTCCAGTTTTATTAAATTAAAACTTTCTGGCTGTAGTTCCTAATTCATCCTGTGAATCCAGGGCATTTACACACTTAAAACACTCGAGTTATTTGCACAGATCCCTTAGGCAGCAGGAATTGGGGCACTGTGGGACCTGCTGGGTTCCCACAGAACCTCCCTGAATGAATCTGACATCTCTATGTGGGTGACATGAAGATCTCTGGCTTCCTCCTGATGGCACAGCCAGAACTCCTGGCTTTGTTCTGTTTTCAGTGGAAGGCAGCAGGTGCAAGCCTAGACAGTGACAACAGAATATTCATTTCAATCTGATCCCACAGAAGCACCAGGGCTCCATCTCAGCTCCCCAGCTGTGGGCACTGAGCTGTAATTCAGAGACACACATGGATTTTGTCATTCATTTGGGCTGAACAGCTTATTTTAAAGGGCTTGGTTTGGCTACAGCACCTTGCCTTCCACAGCTCTCCTGGTTTTGGGTGTTTGTACAAACAGCTTTGCCATTTTATTATTATTCTTTTTCCAAACAGTGTCAATAAGCATAAAATCCCTGGAGTTCCAGTTCCTGTGCACCAGCAGTGTTTCACTCCTTGTTTATAAAGGACAGACTGCCAGGAGGAGGTTCCTGCCAGCTTTGGGACAGAGAGAGCTCTGCACTGTCTCCTGTCTTTCAGCTGCTATCCAACACCCTATGGCTTCATGAAATTTGAACTAAGTAGGAGTTCAAAAAAGTCCATCAACTCATTATCAATAGCCTCCTGACACCACACATTAGGTCTGTAACTGAGCAGGGTACTTCACATTCCAAGCCCAGATCCTGACCAGTGTGGTTTAAGAAGGGAAACACAGACATAAGCAGCTCCCTGGGCAGGTTTCCATGCAACTCCTACCTTGCTGGGGAACTGCTGGATGATGTGGGGTGTGTAGGTGACCTCAGATGCCTTCTTGTGCAGGGACACCACCACGAAGAGCTCAAACAGCCGCTGCTCCTGGAGCTCGATGAGATCCCTCTCCAAGGTCTGGTAGTGTGGGTTCCTCTTGGAGTGCCTCAGGCATCTGTGGCGGCCTGGGGAGAGGAACAAATCCCAAACCAGCCTGTGGCTGGCACTGCCACACACCTACAGGGCACACAAGAGGACTCAGCATTGCCATCAGAGGGGGCAAAGGGATGGGGGAATCTGCCCAAAATCCATCTGCTCTCTATAGGATGCCTGTGTCAGCTCAGAGCTGCTCTTCTCCCAGGGAACAAGTGACAGCAGGAGAGGAAGTGACCTCAGATTCCACCAGGGAAAGTTTAGATTGGATATTAGGGATAATTTCTTCACTAGAATGGTTGTTAAGCACTGGAACAGGCTGCCCAGGGCAGTAGTGGAGTCACCACCCCTGGAGGTGTTGAAAAAATGCGCAGATGTGGCACTTGAGGATGTGGTTTAGTGGTGAGCACGGTGGTGGTGTTGGGCTGATGGCTGGACATGATGACCTTAGAGGTTTCCCAACCTTAACAATTCCAGGATTCTATGATTCAGATGAGGAGCACTGGCCTTGCAGCAGCTCTGCAAATCCCCTGACAGGAGTTTTAGAAATTGAAATTTCTCCTGCTGCCCTGATGTTCTTTCCCACATCTCACAGTGACACTGGGGGATACCAGGGAGGGAAGCCCAGCTCCACCAGGTCAGGAGCTGCCAGGACTCAGGGAGCCACTCCAAACACCACGGGCACTCAGGAGAGGCAGGGGCAGTTCCCTGGCCAAGGAACCCCTGGGCTGGGCTGTCCTGACAGGCAGCACAGACTCACAAGCACAGGCACAGCACCCTGACGTCAGGAATTCCTGCGGCCCAGGCACCGTGACACATCCCAGACACTTTCAAACAACTCTGCCATCAGGCAGTGACTCAATCACTGCATTTCTGCTGAGATTCTTCACTCCCCACTACTCCCCTTAATGTGAAAAAAATGGAACTTCACTTTCCATTCCAAATTAAAGCATTTTGAATGTTTCCCTCCAAGTAAATGAAAAGCCTAAAATAATTCATAGAATCCTTGAATGGTTTGGGTTTGAAGTGAAATATGGGGTTTTCTTAAACATTTAAATATTAAGATTTTAGATAAAGGCTAACTTTGCTGAAATTAGCTAGAATAGATGTAAGAAGTAAAACTCAGCTAGAGTTAATTAAGAAAATTAATGATTAGCCAAGAAGTTAAGTCCAGAATAAGCTTTGATTATCTGATGATTAGTCAGTTGTGTTTATAATGGGAAACGGGCAACACTGATTAATAAGCTTAAAGAAAACTTTAAAAGGAAAGCTAGACAGTTATTGATTTCCCCATCTGAAACCTATTCAGAAGTAATAAAGGGAGGAACTGTGAGTCTTCCAAGGTCATATGTATTGTCAAAAACCAGGGAGGCAAAAAGGTCAAAGGAGGAAGACAAGTTCTTACTTCATCAGGACAGGACCCTTCCCCAGTTATAAGACCACCAACCCATTTCCAGTAGGGAACCAAGAATGCTTAATGACTTTTTTTCTAATTTCCATACAAAGCAGGGAATGGGAGGTGTCCACGTTATAAATTTGTATTTGAATTGAACACACACCTCCTAACCCTGATAAGTTACAGAAGCTTTGTTCCTCCTAGCTGGGTATCAATACTGGATCTATGCCCATGTTTTGGTAAATCAGAAGGGACCTCAAAGCTCACCCAGTGCCACCCCCTGCCATGGGCAGGGACACCTTCCACTAGCCCAGGTTGCTCCAAGCCCCTTCCAGCCTGTCTTTGGACCCTTCCAGGGGTGGGGCAGCCACAGCTGCTCTGGGCACCCTGTGCCAGGGCCTTCTGTTTAATCTGTCTTCACATGAAAGCTAAAGCCAGCTAAAACCAAGTAGGTGTTTCAAGTCTGGAGTTTGGGTCTGTGATCAAACTCAGGCCATTGGAACCAGACAAATCCCCAGGTGAATTCCCCCCAGGGGAAAGGACATTTCACAGCATCACATAAAACAGAACCAAGGGAAGGAATCAGGAGGGAAACAACCTCGAGCAGCAGCAGCAAAGGTGATCAGGAACAACCTCCCACAAGCCAAGGCACCAACCCAAAAATTAATCTGCTGCTGGTGACTGGCAGATTAATGGCATTAAACCTCGAGGGCTCAGGGGAAGTGGCAGAAGAAGAGGTTGGTTTGTCACAGCAACACCTCCCAGACTTGGCCACTTGGCCTCTCAGAGGCTCCCTGTCCCTGTCTCAGCAGATCCCACACGTCAGAGTGCTCATCCCAGCAGGGCCCCAGCCAAGGGTGCAGTGCTGTGGGGACAGGGCCAGCCCCTGTGATTCACTCACTTTTGGGCTGGTTTTCCGTATCGCTTTCATTCCCACTGGTTTCACCTGAAACACAATAATTTTCACTTATTAGCCATGCAGAAGGAAGATGGGCAACACCCAAAGTTGGGAAAGAGAGACAACCTGAGACTCATCAGATCAACATCCCTCGGGGCTGCCCACCAATCCTGCCCAAAGCATCAGCAAAGGGCAGCTGGGAAATGTGTTACAACAGCAAATTTCAAAAAGCAGAGCTGGTATCAAGCCAGTGCTGTCAGTGAATGACCTGCAGGTCAGCTGAACATGGGCAAAGAACACAAAGCAGCTGCTTGTTTGATGCTACTGTAAAACTTCACAGAGTTGCTGAACAGAATGCTATAAATAAAGACCCCCCTATGGCCAAGTGGTTTGGCATGAGGAATTTTTGCTTTAATCTGCTTTTTTGAAAAAGCACTTTTAACCAGGAGCCCAGCTCTCCAAGCTCAGAATCTCCCCCTTGTGACCATGTTATCTTTGGGTTAGGCAAGTGTTCCTTGAGCTGACAACTCAATTCCAGCCACAAGCCTGGGGTTTGCACAGCTGTGGTGGTGCCAGGCCAGGGGGAAGAAGAACTGTGCCACTCAGGGTGACAGTGGTGCTGGAGACCCCAATACCTTTTACTGGAGCTGCTTCTCTCCCAGCAGGACTGAGCACCTTCACCTTCTTCTTTCCACGCTTGGAATCAAAGATCTCCTGTATTTTTAGTACCAGCTGAAACCCAAAGTAGAAGCAGAGGTTAATGTGGGAGTCCAGAGAAAGGTCCAGGTGCCAACAGGGGGGCAGCCCAACAGCCACTATCCAGAACTTGGGAAAAGCTGCCCAAATCCTGCAGGAACCCTGGCTCAGAGCTTCTAGGCCAGCTTGCTGGATAAAGAATGAGCACAGATTTCTGCTGCAAGAGAGGGATCACTGTCAGCACAGCTCAAAGCTGCCACCAGACCCTACAGGCATTCTGGAAATTGTCACACTTGCTTTCCCAAATAGAAGTGACAAACTGTTCTATGCAAAGGCACTTGCAAGAACATCTTAAAAACCCACAGAGGACTCAGAACACGCTCTCCAGCATCCCAAATCCTTCCAAGCCCAGAAAAAGCAGAGCTCTCTCACTGTAGCTTGGGGATTGGTTTTTGGGTTGGTTTTTGGGTTTGCTGCTGTGGCTGGATGTCAGCTCAAGTCTCCTCAAGCACAAGTGAGGCACAGAACAAGGCTGCTCCAAGCACAGGCCCTGTCCCAGGTGTTGTACCTGGAATGACCTGGGCATGGGGAATGTGTCCCTGCCCACAGCACAGGGTGGAATGAGGTGGAATTTAAGGGCCTTCCCACCCAAACCATTCTGTGATTTTGCACAAATGCAGACAGACAGTGGGACAGAACAATGGGTCTGTGCTGCAGGACCACACACCTGGTGAACTGGAAGGAAAAAAGTTGGGAAAAAGCACAGCCCAGTGCAGACCAAGCCACAGACATGAAAGGAGGGTCAGCACTTTGACAACTTGAGTTAATGCTGTTCATCTTCCTTCCACTGGTCACAAGAGCCTTAAACCCAAAGTCCTGACGCTTTCTGTGTCCCTGTCACAGCTCTGTGCTTTCTCCTCACCTGCCAGTGCCCCAGGGGCTCCTGGCTCCCCCCATCAAAGGCAGCTTTCGCTTCATGTGAAGAGGGATTTACCCTAAATGCAGGGAGCAGGTCAAGTTCATTCCTGCCTCAAGAATTAATTAAACTGAACACAGGAGGGTGGGGCCCAGACATTTGTCATCACAAATACTGCATAAAAAGAAATATATTAAAGAGAACCTGTTGGTTCAGCTCAAGCGTTTAATCCCCAGATCAGCAAACCAGGCTTAGGATCTCCTTTTCCAACTGATTTCTCCCCATTTTCTGCCTCAGCCAGTCCTCCCAGCACGAGGAGGCTGCAGGGAACAAACAGCCCACAGCAGAGAGCAGAGCTTCTCCTGCCAGATCTGTCTTCTTTCCCTTTTTATCCAGCCTCACCTAGAAGATCTTCATTTCTGTCCTGATTTTTGTGCAGTTGAGTCACCACCCTGGGTGTGTTTAAGGCAGCCATGTGTTTCTCAAGCAAAAAGTTTTATCTTTTTAGACCCTAGTCCTTCTCTCAATCTCTCAAGCCATCTTGGCTCAATTCCTCATGAGCAAAGACAGTAAAGTGCTCTTCCTGCATGTAAATTGTTACCAGATTTTTGGAAGAGGTTTGCTTTGGGAGAACATTTTATTTTCCCTCTCTAAACGAAAGATACTCTCCATCACAGCATTTTTATAATCTTGCCATGTCCTTCCTGATTTTCCAGACCTAGGGTTTGTTTAAAAACACAGACAGGGGTTACTTGATACTCTGAAGCACTTTAAAGGTTTGAAAAGTCCTTTGCAGCTGTCCAACTCTACCTCAGAGTCTTGTGCAATCTGAGCAAATACACGTGATTTTCAGATGAAATAAAGAGCTGCTGAAGTGAAATGATTTTACCACAGCAAAAATAAGTCCTTGCCACTACCACAACTGGAATTTGAGTCCCATGCACAAAGTGCCACCACAGTGGCAGCTGCAGCTGCCCTTCCATAGCACATGGTGCCTTTTATCACTGAGGGATGCAAGCTGGTAACCAACACAAGGATCTGGAAAGGTTCCAAAGGCACCAAAGGAGAGTCAGAACAGTCCTCTGTGTGAAGGTGGATTAAAAGCCTTTCTCACCCCTGTGGCCTCAGCAGAAGGATTGTTTTTGCAGCCAGGCAGGAGGGAGAGGCCAGAAGGGACAACTGTGTGAAGGCTTTGTGAAATGCTCTCATCCCTGAGAGCTCCTCTTCACCTTTGAACTATGAAACAGCTGTTCCTGATGCCATTGCAGAACTCCAAGCCAACATTCCAAGTAACCAAGGGCCCCACAACCACTCCATAGCTCAGGGCCTGCAGTGGAACACAAGGATCAGTCTGGGAAGTCACTGGGAGCGGGGGACAGCATTACAGAGCTGCCCCTGTAGCTCCCCAAGAGCACAAACCCAGCACCCTCACACTCCATGGAAACACTGGGAACAAGGCTTAGATGACAAAGCACGAGGCAGGGCTTGTGTTCACACACAGCCCTGACCTCCAGGTCAACACTGAGCACTTTGTCTGCCGATTCCTGGCCAACAAAAACACCACTGTCCCAGCTAGAACTGGCACTCAGATCCCTAAACACCAGCCCTGCCACTTGGAGAGGGAATGGCTGGAGCAGCAGAGCCAAGCAGCAATCACCTGCCAGGCACACAGCTCTGTGGCCATTTACAAAGCCCTTGCAAAGCAGCAAGAGCTTGAAATGCCAGGCAAGAAGTGAAGTTTCACACTTCAGTCTCACCCAGGGCAGGTTCTTCCTCCTGCTCGCAGCCTCCACTGCTCGGAACAGCTTCCACTCAGACAGAGTGACAGGCAGGGAGGTCTCCTTCCCCATCTTCCCTTGGAAGCTTGTCTGGGAGGGCTTCAGGTCCAGTGTCTTGCGATTGAGGAAGGAAGGTTTTGGGGGAGGCTGGAAAACAGAAGCAGGAGAGATAGTTAAGTGTGAGATCGAGCTTTGGTCCAGGGTCACAGGCAGAGGAGTCAGATTACAGCTGGTGAATCTGCTCTGCCAAGCTCTGCATCCCACCCTCCCACTCCAGCATCTCACCAAAACTCTCCTGTTCCCACTCTTTTGCTCCTTAGCATCTGCCAGGGCTGTTCACTATTTACATGACATATTATTTCCATTAATAACAAACAATAAAGAAATAAGGCAAACCAACAACTTGCAGTGTGGGCTGTGAGGCTGGGGTGAGCACAAACGAGGGCCCTTGTGAGAATGCTTCTGCAATCACCTGACCCTTTAATCCCCCCACCCTACCTTGGGAGCCCTGCTGACGCTCCGGGGAGGGGGCAGCTTCCACACAGATGGGACCTTCCACAGGGGCAAGGGCAGTGCTCTGATATCTTCATAATGGTTTTCTTTTGTAGGGCCTGGAAAAAGCATTGGATGGGGGATTTATGAAAGGAGATAAAGCCCTGTATTCTTGCCAGGGATATAAATGGGGAGAGCGTGCAGTTGTCTGCCAAGCTTTAACAGAGTCTGGGAGACCTGTTTAAAGTTGGATGAGGTTCCCACCACATCATTCTAACCCACTGCCATCAGCTTGGCAAACTGGACACGGACTCAGCAGAACAAAACACTTCTTCCCCTGCAGAGCAAGCAGCTCTATTGCAAAGCAGCTCATTTTGGCAGTGTCCACACTGATCTCCGTGCAGCACTCAAGCAAAGCATTCCAAGAGCTAATAAAGAAATCAGTTCAGCACAGGCCAACTCCAGTGACCTCTCATGACATCTGTAATCAGGCTGCTCACATGCAGATGTCACCAACACCAACAAAGAACCCCAGATGTGGAAGACCTTAAAAGACCCCGAGCTGGAAAGGGCCTCAATGCATCCTCACCTCCACTCCTCCCTCCCCAAAACTGCCACCTTTGCACACAGTGAGGGCACCCCCAGAAGCACAGGCACATACAGATAATGTCCTCGTAGATGTTGTCCTCGGACTGTGTGTAGACCAGCCTGGATCCTGCAGTGCCATTTGTCTCCTCCCGAGGTCTGTGGGAGCTGCTGGCTGCCGGCCGCTTGCGGAAGCCCTGGATGTCCTCAAACTCAAAAGATTTCCTAGAGGAAAACCAGTGGAACTTCTTCTAAAGGCACCTGCTTGAGCTGCTGTCCGGGGTCCACACACAGTGTGGCCCTTCCAGGGACCACCCAGCACACGGATGCTCCACTCTGGACTCACATTCCCAAGGGATGAGGTCTAAGCCCCTCGCTCCCGCCCCGTGGGATGGGGGAAGGAATCGGAGGGTAAAGGAGAGAAAACACGTGCATGGGTAGAGATAAAGACAGTGTGGAAGGCAAAGCAAGAGCTGCACAAGAAAGGAAAGCAAAGCAAGGGGTTCATTCCCTATTTCCCTCGGCAGGCAGGTGTTCAGCCATGTCCAGGGGCTCCGTCACGTGTAACGGTGACTTGGGAACACAAACTCCCAGTGTTGCCCCTCTTCCTGCTTCTTCCCCAATTTTTACGGCTCAGCACAACATCCCAGGGTCTGGAATATCCCTGGGATCAGCTGGGGTCAGCGGTCCCCACTCTGTCCCCCCCCAGCTCTGTGTGAGCACAGCTCACACACTGCTCTGTTACCAGTATTTTCATCACAACCCCAAAACACAGCACCACACAAGGGGCCAAGAAGAAAATTATCCCAGTCAAAGCCAGCACACCAAGTGAGTTCTGCTCACTTACTCTGGGACATTTGCTAAGTTAAAAAAGGAGCTGGAGGCTCCATGGCCAAGTACACTCCAAGCAGGCATGGCCAGACCCATCCTGTCAGAGGCAAGACCCCAAACCACGTTTTGCAGACTTGGAGCAGCTGAGAACCAGGGCACTGCTTCCTACTGGGCCTCTCCTGCTCGTGCTCAGGGTGTTCACGCATCTGTGGGTTGGCATTTCCATCCACTTGGCCACTATTTTGAAATTAGGGCACAGAAGTCACAAGGGAGCTGCAGGGATCTCACCCACCATCCTCATAAAATTTGGGTTGTTGCAGCACACTTTGCCACAGTGGAAAGTTTCAGAACCTCAAGCCACATCTCTGCTGGTACTGTGCACACCAGCCTTGCACAGGTAGCTCACCTGAGAGCAGGATTTGCATCAAGCCACCTCAGAAGGGTACGGGAAAGAGGGAAAACCAGCCAAACCTACTGCAACAGCACTACCCACAGCTGCCAGCCATAAGCAGCAAGAGAATCCTTCACTCTCAGGAAAGCCAAACACTCAGCAGCCACAGTGCCCCAAGAGAAAACTACTCTGCCATCCACAAATTGCAGCTGAGGGCAAGCAGCAGGCAGGGAGCAGGCAGGTCTCTCCCTGGGGCCAGCATATTGTCACTCCACTCTGTTCTAAAGTGTGGGCTGACATCTGTTTGGAACCTGCAGCCTTCTTTGCAAGACTGTCAGCAGCAAAAGCAGGATGCTTTCACCCAGGAATATCCTTTCCCCATGAAAAGAGGCATCATCACCAGCAGCACCTCCACAAAGACATCATGCCAAGCAAGCTGCTTAAACCCATCTAGAAAGTGATTTAAGTACACATTTGGGACATGAGAGATGAATAATGTACCTCTGGGCTCTCCCTCTGATCCTCCTGCTGGCTATTTTCTTCTCAGGGTTGTTGGAGGATGACACCAGGTCCCTTCCACACTGCTTTTGCAGGGGAGCCTCCCTGGTGGCACTGGCATCTCTACAGCCACCAGCACCCTTCTCTGCCAGGTAGCGGAAAGTCCTGCGGGGTTTGGGTGGGGGATCAGGAGCTGGCTCCTCCTCTTGCCCCTCAACCTCAGAGTAAATGTTCCTCAAGCTCCTCTCTGCCCTGCAGAGAGTGTCCACTCCTTTGATTTGCAGTTCTCTTTCCGTGGAGCCGGGGCTGCCTCGCTTCCTCTGCAGGTCCAAGGGAACAGGAGGGGCTCTGCCAGGCAGGAGGGGATCTGCTCTCCTCCACAGAGCTTGTGAGGTATAGAAGTTGCCTGGGGGCAGTGACACCCCTGGGGCCAGGAAGCCTGTTTGCCCCTCTCCCTTCTCCTTGGCTCGGGAAGCTGGGCCAGCACAGTCCCCAGTCTGCCAGCAGCTCCGTGCATCTTCCCTGAAATCCAACCCCAGGCTCTTTGGATCGTTGGACCCAGCCTTCCTGCCATTCTCTGTGCATTCTGGCTTCACTTTGGGTAGTGCATTGCAGCTGGGGTCATACTTTACTCCAAAGTCCTTCGGCTGCTGCTTCTCCTTGCCGGGGCACCCCCGTGTCCTGCCCTCCCACTGCGAGATCTTCTGCTTGATGTTGCGGCAGTGGCTGCGGGACAGCGTCTGCACGGCTGCCCGGGAGAAGCCGCTGTCCCCAGCCCCCGTGGGGTGCATGGCAGGGGCCAGAATGCTCACACACAACCCATGCCCAGCCCCGGCCACGTCCTCCCGTGTCCTGCACACATCAAAGCCGGCGCGACGCTCCAAAGCGCCCCGCGGGGTGGGAGAGTCCGGGCGGCTGCTCCGACCTGCGGGCAGAAAGGAGAACCATCAGCAGCACCCCAGGCCCGCTGCTTCCCACCCCGAGCTCCCTCCCAGCTGCTCGCTGGCAGTGGCTGCAGAACATTCCTCCCCACATCAAATCCACCACGTGCTCAGAACAGCCTTCCAGAGCTCGCTCCCCACGGAGGCTGTTTGTGCACACATCTGGGAGTGAAAGGGAGCTGAGGCTTCACCGGCTTAAAAAACAAACACAACAGGCACAAAACACCCCGAGGGATTCCGAGCATCCAAACTCAAGGAAATCATTTAATGGCAGGGGAACACAGCAGCGTGGATGGCAGCCAGCCCTTCTGCGGGAGAGCAGCTCCTCCTGAGGCTCAGCAGAGACAAATCCCTGCGGCACCGAGCCCCCCACTCAGCAGAGACACAGCAGGACTCGAGGCACCAGGGCAGCTCTAGAAAAAAGGGAACCACGTCTGCTTCTCCAGAGAGGAGCTGCTGCTTCACACAGGATGAGAAGAGATGTGGTGGCTGGGGAAGAGCATCCTCCTCCTCCCAGAAGTGCTCTCTTGCTCCACAGCACAAGTGAAAACCTGCCTGGTGTTCTGTTTGTCAACACCTGACCTACATTTGCCGTCCAAGAGACGGGAGGGCAGTGGTGCCCAGCCTGTGGCTTGCAGCCAGGGGAGTTTCAAAAGGCAGAAGAAACAGGTGAGTTCTCATCTTCAAGAGAAAAATCAGCCCGAGTTCAGATCAGCAGAAAAGGAATGCTAGAGAAACACTTTTGCTTCTCCTACCCAAGCAGAGCCTGCACAAACAGTAGCTGAGCTTTTTGAGATTTCCCACACCTGTAATCCAGAGGATACAGCACACATCCTCCAGATAATCCAGCAAGGAATGCAGGTGAAACCACCAGGGAGAACTGGGGTGGCTTTACAGACCCAGCACCTGCAGGTCCAGCATGGCCTCAGCACACATTTCATGTGTGGAATCCTCAGCCTTGGAGCCCTTTGGCTCTACCTGTAGCTCACAAGCCATCCCCAGTATTCCCACATATGCCAGCACAGGTGAAAACTCATCCTGGACAGAAAACAGCTGCCCATAGGCTCTAACAAGCCCTGTTCCTCCCTTTCTCTGGGCAATTATCCCATTTCAGAAGTTCCAACCCTCCAGCTCTATTTAACAACCTCCATTTGTATTAGGAGACAAGTGTTCAGCTCAGGCCAGGGGCCACACTGGCTTTGGTATCATTCCGCTGGCACCAAGACATCCCCCTGCAAAAGGCAGGGAAGCAGCAGCATTCCACACAGGCAGAAAAGCAGAGGATCCCTGCAGAAAGCAGCCAGACCTGCTCCAGGTGGGAGCAGGGGCCAGAGTCACACCAAACCTGTGCTCAGGCTCCAGCTGACAGAGCCAGGCAGCTGCCACTGCCACCCTGGGCACGTGTCCTCCACAGCCAGTGCCACCACACCCGGCCAGCACTGAGTCACCACAGCCTGGCAGAGCCAGGGATGGGCAGCAAACCAAGCTGGGAGACAGAGGAGCTCAAACCTGCCTGGCAAGGGGCCATTGTCCCACTCTCCAGGCTGGGTGTGGAGAGCCCCCAGCAGAGCACCCTTCCCACTGCTTGTACCACACCTCAAATTCCAGGGCTCGGGGCTATCCCTGGAGGTGCTGATCCGCTTGGCAGAGGCACCTGCAGTGCAATTAAAAGCAAAGCCCTGGCCTTGGCAGATCGACTTCACAGCAATTAGTGAGAAAGCTCACTGGTCAAGGACATCCCAGGCGGTTCAGGGATGGTTTGGGCACACACGGCACCAAGCCTTGGCTCTGTGCTGCAATCTCCCCCTCTGCCAAAGCAGCTCCCTGTCTCCTCAGCGTGGGTTCCTGCAGGCTGGAATTGCTCAGCCCATCATCCCAGAGAGCTGCTGGGAACTCTCTTCTCAGCAGTGAACGGGATAAACCTGGACAATCTGGGTAAGCACCAAGCTGGGGATATTTTCTCCATCATCAGCCCTCTGTCCCTCATCAGCATTCCAGCCTGTCCTCAACGCTTCCATAGCCACTGGAGACCCTCTTCCTGAAGCAGCGAGGGGCCCCTGCCCTCTCCTATAAATAGGCATTGCTGCCAAAACATCCTGAGCCAGGGCAGAGCCATCCTTCCTCAGCCCGTGTCTGCACAGCCCTGATTAGCAGACAGGAAAGCAGCTTTCCCTCTGCTGTGCCACTGAACTGCTGCTGCTCCAGCTCTCCAGGACACTGCCATGGGCCTGGCTGGCAAAGGAGAGGCTCTACTGGGGACAGCCAGGTGAGGAGAGGGGACAGCCAGGTGAGGAAAGGGCTCCAACAGCCTCCTCAGCACTCCAGCTTCACCTCCAGTGCCTGCCAGCTCTTCAAACATGGGATTGCTGGGTGCAGGACTGGCACAGGGAAAGGAACCCAAAGGACCCTGAAGGGTGGAGCAAGGGTTTAGCCACAGCACTGAACAGGTCCAGCCCATGCCCACAGCAGCCAAAGAGAGGGAGTATTTCTCCTCCAAATACTCCAGCTGTGAGCTCCTCTGGGAGCAGCCTGGCAAAACATATGCAGAAAATCATAGAATATGCTTAGAAGGGACCTACAAGGATCATCCAGTCCAACTCCTGGCCCTGCACAGGACAGTCCTGGAGCTCTGGCAGCCCTGGAGCCGTGACCATTCCCTGGGGAGCCTGTTCCGTGCCTCACCACCCTCTGGGGGAAGAACTTTTTCCTGACATCCAACATCCATGAGGACAAACCACTGCCCAGAGGAGGCTGAGTAGCCCTGCATGGCTTTCCAGGTGGGTCCATCCTTGCTGTGACCAAGCTGGGCAGCTCTGCTGGCTGCCAGCCCACCCCACATCCTTCCTGCCACGGCCCACGTTGGGAAGGCTGCAACAAAAACTGCCTGTTCTGCAGCTTCCTCAGCCAGACAAACCCATTTCTGCTTCCCCATAGCAAGCCAGGGCCCAAGTCAAGGCCTAAATGCTCCTGCCCTCTCCCACTGCCCACGTCCATGCTCCCAAGGTAAGGCACAACTGGGAGCTGAGAAACACGGAGGAGAAGCTCAGCCTGGGCCAGCACATGGAATCCCAGAATCCCAGAACGGGTTGGGTTGGAAGGGACCTTAAAGCTCATCTCCTGTCCATAGGCAGGGACACTTTTCACTATCCCAGGTGCTACAAGCCCCATCCAGCCTGGCTTTGGACATGCAGGAATGGGATCCACGGACAGCCGAGCACAAGCTTAAAGCTTCTCCCCTGCTCAGTTCTGCTCCCTGGACTGTCTCTTCCAAAATATCCATCCAAGGAGGAGAGGAATGCAGCTTTCCACCTGCCCAGGCTTGCTATCAAGAACCAGGCATTTAATCTCAGCTCATCACGTGAGCCCAGGCAAGAGCAGAGACTGATCTTTGGTGAAGAAAGAGCACACTGGGGTGGTGTGATCCAGGTTAAGTAACCCTTAAATGCAGTCCAGGACAGGCTAAAACACAGTTCAGGGACACAGAGCTGGCAGAGACCATCTGGGTCAGGCAGCCAGCACTTGTATCAAGCACTACACAAATCATTCCTGCCACAGAACAACCAGACTTGTGACTGCTTCCATCCTGACCTCCCCTTCCAAACTCCTCCTGTGGCCCCAGTGTGCTTCCCAGTATTTCCAGAGAAGCCAAATTTATCATCCTTACCACATTAGGACTTAGGGGAGATCGGTGTAGTCAAGAACACTGAATTATTTCACCAGAAGCGGCAGTTTGGGGGAAAACTACATAATTTCCAGACAAAACATCACACGTTCCTGCCAAAAGACCTCCTCTCTGACCCACGCTGTTTGAAAGCTCCCAAAGCAGAAGAACACAGCACATGACAGGTAGTCCTGACTCTTTTTCCAGCCCTGAAAGCCAGAGAGCACGCTACGCATTTTCCATGCAAAGCCTCAAGACAACTCCGTTTTCTGAAACCACATTCTCAAGGAGAGAAAGCTGCCAGTGCTGTTCCACAATAAATCCCTGCCTGGTGCTGAGGTTGAGCCCCTCCACCAGCCTGGAATAAATCCCTGTCTAGTGCTGCTGGACCCCCTCAGCCCCCTGAGCAGCCTGCAGCAGAGGCACGGTGAGAACAGAGGCACTGACACCTTACCTTGTCCTGCTCCTGGGAACACAAACACCGCCTGGACCAGCCCGTGCAGCTCTGAGGCAATCTCAGTCCTTTGATGAAAGCTGTGCAGTCCTAAACCACCCCAAGAGTCCTTGTCGCCAAGCCTCCTGTGTTAATAACCAAATAAAAGCAGTTTGTGGTCTTCTGCAGCCTAAGGAAGCTGGCAGCTCATTCCTGGAGGGAAAGGACCCCTTCCAGAGCTCTCAGCTGCTCCCATTCTGCTCCTCTCCAGAACAGCCCTGAAGCTGCTCCAAATAACTCTGCCATGCTGATGCCATGGGCAGTACCAAACAAGCAGATTTTATATCAAAATAAGTAACTCTTCAGGAATGCAGTGTGCTTAGTCATTTCCATCTCGATACAAAGCTACTCTAACCACGAGGTATTAACTCCTTCCATGCTGCTGCATCTCCTGCTGAGGAACAGTTCTGCCTCATTACATCCGTGGCCACAGCCCCTGGACACAGAAAATGTGCTGCTAACCCCAATTACACAGCAAAAGCAGGTTAAGTCTGGCCTCTGCCATGGGTCCTAAGACTTTTGTGCTGACCATCTTTTTCTAAAGTGATTAAATTCAACTTGAAATCCAACAAAAAGCAAGTTTTCACTCAAGATATGAAAAACCCCAAACCAGAACACTTCCAACATGTAAGCCCTGAAGGCTTCTGTACCAGAGGGCACATGGACAGAACCCACAATGTACTATTCTTAAAGTCGTGGGGTTTTATCCTGACTCACAGTATCTGAATGCCCACGGTGGCATTACTGGCAACAGCAGTTGACTCAGCCCCTACACCCCGGGCTGGCTGCCAGCCCCAGGAATGCACACAAGAACTGAGACATGAGCTGGGCATGGAGTTAAAAATCAAACACGAACTTATCCTGGAGCAATTCCTTGATGCCACCTTCAGAGGTGAGACTCCAAAGGAAAGTCACAAAGCCTGTGTGGCCACAACCAACCACTCATTCCTTTGGGAAAGGCTCAGCAGCACCGAGGCCCCAGGAGGTTCAAAGGGTGCAGCACCAGAAAACCTCTCAGACACCATCCAGATAATGTGTTCCAGACCTACACACTGACTCATATCCATGTTCTACTATATTATATTATTACAACTGGGAGACTGAGATAAACATTTTGCCAAGCAGCAATGGACAGCACTAGGACTCAAGGTCAGATCCAGGTCACATCCAGGTCAGATCCTCCAGCCACCACTGCCCAAACACACATTTCCAGGGGCTGGTTTTCCTGCAACTGCTCTTGTACTTTCCTTCCATCACTAGCTGATGCCAGTCCAAACTGACAGGAGGAACTGCTCCAGCACTGCCTGGGCTCTGTCACAGCCAGGTACCCTCTCAGCCAGGCCGTGTTCAGCCACGGCCACTGGAGCAGAGGGGGGTGTGTGTGCAGTGACCTGGGGAAGGCAAGGGGAGGCTGGTCCAGCGTGCCCGGGAGCTCTGTAACCACCCAGCCCCACGCACCTCAGTGCAACAAAGCACAAACACCCAGAGAGATCTAAACCACCCCAGCCCAGCAGTGAGTTATTTGCCCTTAAGAAACTCCGTACAGAATCACAGAGTGGTGGAGGGTGGGAGAGACCCTCTGGAGGGTCTCACCTTCCCTGCTCAGGCAGGGGCACCCACAGCAGGATGGCTTTTGGATATCCCCGCGGGGAGACTCTGCAGCACCCCCGGGCAGCCCCAGCTCCATCGCCCTCAGCGGGAGAAGCGTCCCCCGACGGTCAGCGGGACCCTCCCGCGTGTCCGGCTGCGCCCATCACCGGACAGCCCCGGCTCGGTCCGCCCGGCACCCTCCCCGCAGGCATCTGGACGAGTGGGGGAGATGAACCCACCACACCTCCGGCTCCCCTTACGAGCTGGGTCTCCTCCCGGGCAGCTGGAGCGGGCACCTGCTTCCTCCGGCCCGTCAGACACGGGGAAGATGCTGCACCGGCCGCTGCCCGCTGCCCGGACACGGGGACCCCTCGGGGCCCACAGCCCCGAGCCCGGCCGCGATTGCGGGAAGCCCCAAACTTCCGGAACACCCGCCCGTCCGCCCGCCCAGCTCAGCTCCCACCCGGTGCCGCCGCCCCCCGCCCGTCTCACCGCGGCCTCGGCCCGCTCCCGGCCCCGCTCCCGCAGGACGCTCCCGGCGCGCACGGAACCACCTCCCATTGGCTGGTGTAGCCATCACTCAAGCCGCGGTCCCGCCTCCTCCCCGCCCCGGACCACGCAGAGCCGTTTCCCGTTGGTTGAGGTGGCCGTCACTCAGAATGAGGCCCCGCCCCCTCCGCGCTCCGTCCCGTCTCTCCGCGGCCTCGGTCCGCTCCCGCTGGACGCTCCCGGCGCTCACGGAGCCGTCGCCCATTGGCTGCTGTGGCCGTCACTCAACCCGAGATCCCGCCCTCATCCCGCCTCAGGGTCACAGAGCCACCGCCCATTGGTTGGCACGGCTGTCACTCATGAGACGCCCCCGCCCCCTTCCCCTGAGGCCGCTCGGAGCCGCTTCACAGACGGGGTTTTACTGCGCTGCCCCCACCCCGCCGTCCGGCCCCCGCCTATTCGTTCTTCAGCCCCTCGGCGATGAGGTTGAGCTCGTAGCACCAGGTCTCATAGCGATAGGCCAGGCGGATCTGGGCCACGTTCGTCTTCCGGATGTCGTTGCCTTCGGGCCCGTCTTCCCGGTAGTTTTGACCCAGAAACTTCACTTTCTCCTGCCAGAAACAAAGACAGCGGTACCGACCTCAGAACCCCCGCTGGCAGCGCCCGAAGGAAGCCCTAAGCCCGTGGGCAGAACTGGTCGCCATTCTCAGGCCGTGAGCAGGACCACCCCAGAAGAACACAAAAATCGTGGGACAGGACACGCTCCTCGTGGGACAGGACACACTGCAGGACACCCCACGTGGGACAGGACACCCCTCACGGGACAGGACACACTGCAGGACACCCCACGTGGGACAGGACACCCTGCAGGACACCCCACATGGGACAGGACACACTGCAGGACACCCCTCACGGGACAGGACTCCCTTCGTGGGACAGGACACCCTCCTCATGGGATGAGACACACTTCAGGATTCCCCTCGTGGGACAGGACACCCACCTCGTGGGACAGGCCGCACTGCAGGACGCTGTTCCTGGCGATCTCACACATGTCACAGGTGCTGAGCTTGAACACCTGGGCGGCAATGGCATACTCCTCCATGAGGGGCTCCTGCAGCACAGGGTTAGGGGTCAGCAGCCTCTGCCAGCACAGCCTGTGCTTTGCAGGGGCTGTCCCAGAGCTCACAGAACTACTGAATCACTGAGACTGGAAAAGTTCTCCAAGCTCAATCCAGCCTTCAATCAACACTCCCATGCCCACCAACCCATATCACAAAGTGCCACATGTTCTCATTTTTTGAAAGCTTCCAGGCACCACTGCCCTGGGCAGCCTGTTCTGATGCTTGACCCCTGTTTCAGTGGGGAAATTTTTCCTAATATCCCACCTGAACCTCTGCTGGTGGAGGGGAAGATGGCACAGCATATGCTGGACCCTCTGCAAGTGCCTCTGGATTCCAAAAAGATCGAGGCCCACCCAGTCCCAGCCCCACAGCCCCAGTGCTCAGCTCACACTGTACCTTGGTGTAGTGAAACTGCATGGGGTCATCTGTAGAAAGGGACACCATGAGTCCTTTCTGGTGGAAGTCAAGCAAGGGATTCTTGGCGTACTCCAGGAAGAGGCTGTTGTTGCTGAGTGGGGACATGGCAATGGGAATTTGGGCGAGGAAGTACAGATACTGCAGCACCGGGCTCTGCAAAGACGAGCAGAGGTGCCACATTAGGGATAAACTTGCTGCACCGTCCACCTTTCCAGGGTCATTCTTCACATCAAGCCAGGCCCCAGCCAGGGAATTGTGTGCAAGGAAAGAGATGGACAAGCCAGCAATCAATCCTTCAGGCCAAGAAACACAAGAGGCCAAGGAGCTGTCTGATACCAGAACTCAGCTGGCTCCAGTGATAACAGATACTCCAAGATAGGTCTGTGAGTCTAAACCCCCCCCAAAATCTAATACATTTCTCAGCCACACCTCCAAACATGCCTGGAGAAACCCAGAGAACCATTTGACATTTGCCTGAAGCCAGGCTGTGTCAGTGTGAACTGTGAGCGCTTCTCCTGCTCTGCCATGCCTGGGCTGCTCCTGGCAGCCTGCTCCACGTACCTTCTTGAGGTTGAGCCCGTGGGAGATGTTATCTGCTGTCATGAAGGCTGCCAGCAGGTGTGTGATGGCCCCGGCCTCGCCGCAGTGCGGTCGGAACAGGAACGTGTTCATCCCACGCTGCCTGGGCACAGGGAAGGAGCACTCAGAGCAGGCAAACGACCTGACTTCAGGCCCAGCTCTGCCCCTACCATGAGTCCACAAGAATCCAGCCTGACCTGGGAGCACGTTGCTCATTCTCTTTTCTCCTCTGTGCATGCAGTAGATGCGTCTCTGCAATCCTAAGCTTTCACCCCAGTCCATCACACTTCCTACCGAGGGGTGTTTGGATTGCTCTGGGACATGATGCTCCAAACACAGAGCGAGGAGAGCCCCACTTCTTCCACACCAAAAATCAAAGGAACAAAGCAGCCCTTTGGCAGATCCCAGGCCTCACCTGCGCAGGTTGTTCAGCACCAGGATGTTGGCATACATGTAGTAGATGTAGTAGGTGTAGGATGGGTTCTTCTGAGTAGTCCACTCCTCTGGCTTTGGGCTTTTAGTGCTGAACATGTGCCCACTGTGCTTGGATTCATCATCCACGCTGTCAAAGCCCGTGATCTGTTTGGCAAGGGAATGAAAAAGGTGCGTTTCACACTCCTCACCTCATTGTGCCCAGGTGGGCTTGCTCTGCCCCACCACAGTCCAGGACTGGGAATAAAGCTCACACCTCCCCAGGAGGTGAGTGGGCAGCAATTCTCAGCCCCACAGCAGCCAGCCCAGGGAGTCTGATCCCTCCCTGCACTTCTGGCCTTTCCCAGCATGAGGCAGAAGGACCACGAGCCCACTGATACCATTTTCTGTGCCAGGGCCAATACCCCACTTCTTGTGCACAAACAGGAATGTGAGTTCTCCCCACAGCTGACAACATCAGCAGGTGACACTCACGTGGCGTAGAAAGACACTCAGCTCTTTGTGGGCTTGGGGATTGACAGTTGCCTCAAACACAGGAACAAAGATATTTTCCAGCATTTTCCCAAAGTGGGGGAGGAAATTCTTAGACCTGAACACATCACTGTGGACAGAGACAGGGAGTAGTTGGTACCAGAGGGACAACACGGCCCACTTTCCCCATACCCTTTCAGGGATGAGGGATCTGTAAGGCACAGTGCTCCCTCAGCCCCACAGCACGTACTAAATCCTGGGGACTTGGATCATCCACTTCATATTGGGGGAATAAACACGGTGGGTGTTGAACCACTTGGCCAGTTTTGCCCACTCCTCAGGCGACCGCCCGTAGATCGAGAGCCGGGGCTCCGTGTGCTGGTACTTGGCATCCTCCAGGTCAGAGCCAACCTCCTGCAAACCAGAGCACACCATGGCAAGGGAAGGCACAGCAGCACCACAGCTTCAGCCTGTTCTCCTCCCCTCCCTCCATACCTTGATGATGGTGGCAAAATACTCGCCGTTGATGGCGTTCTCTGTCTTCAGGTAGAGGTCCCGCAGCTCGCTGGCCCCCACGGGGTTGTACTTGTCATTGAACTTGTCAAAGCGCTGGAACGTCTGCCGGCCCTGGAGCACGAAGAACAGGCTCAAGTACTGCCCTCACAGTTTGGCAGGGAGCAGGGACTGAGCCAAACCACCCAAAATGGGAAAACCAGGAGCTGCCGCACCCTGACGCAAACGTTAACGCACACAACACGTGTGGGTGCACAGGGAAAAGCTGTGCGTGCGAGAGCAGCCTAAGAGTGATCTTACAGTAAATGTCCCACCACTTACAGCATGGACATCCAGGGAATCCACTGTCAGGTCGTAGGGGTGCAGGTTGAGCTGCTGGAAAAGCTGTTTCAGGGTGAGCTGTTTGCCCTTGGCATCGTAGACCACGCGGTCCGCATCCACTTGGTAGGATTTCTTGATGAAATGCAGAAGGTGCTTCTGGTTCATGCAGGCTGCAGCATGGATGTGTGTGTCCACCTGGGACAACAGAGGGACAGCTTCAGGTTGGGATGCTGGGGTACCATCCCAGAGAGGTAAGCAGACCCCTCAGGTGAGCACGTTGTGTGGGGAGCAGGACTCAGCTCAGCAGGTGAACACAACCAGAGGGCACAGCTTTGCCAAGAGCATCGCAGGCAGCACATTCCCATTCACAGGAGCAATGCTGCTACTACAGACAGGGACTCCCAACAGCCAGTTCCCAGGGAGGGGCAGGCACTGTGACAGCTCCTCTCCAGGGTCCCTGAGGCTCTAAGCATTGCCCTTTACCTTCCTGCAATTGTAGAAGTCCCGGTGGGGGTTGTTTTTCAGCTCCTTCATCTCCTCCATCTCATTGAGCATTTCGTGCACTTGGAACTTGGATGAGAGAAACTTGAGGCGCCGGTGAGAGTAGGTCTTCCTGGTGAGAGCAAAGGGCAGAACAGTCACTGGGCTCCTCACCCCTTGGCACAGGGACACAGATTCCAGCTGGGGTGGAGGAGCTCATGCTGGCCAGCCCTGCTTCCCTAAGGTGCCTCCCCTGGCTCAATTACAGAGCTCTGGCCAGCTGGGAGCCTACCTGCAGGTCCTGTCTCCAATCCCTGAGTGCCACTTTGCTTAAGACCCAAGTCAAGAGGGCTGACAAGGGCCCAGGGCACTTGGGTAGCCAGGTGTGTCATCAGCAGGTTCCTCCCTCTTCCCAGGAAGGGGAGGGGGCTGCCCTGACCTCACTCTGCCCACTGAGGCAGGCCCTGGTGGGTTGTGCACTTACACAGGCCCCTGTGCAATCAGGACCAAGAGGAAGTTCATGTCATCTACGAAGTGCTCGAGGCTGGGGTAGGGCAGGTCCTTGGGCTCATTTCTCTCAGCCGCTGCCTTGTCTGCATAGACATAAACTATCCCATCCTTCATCTGGACATGGTATCCCAGGTCCTCGGGGAGACTCCCAGTGTCAAAGGGATCCTGTCCATCCTTCACTGGCGGGGTGAACACTGCACCAAAAGGAGAATTCTATGAGGCTGCCAGCCCAAACCTCCCAGGCCTGCCTTGCTCCCCCACCCCATGCAGCAGGAGGGACACCCCACCACTGTGACACCAAGGTGGAGGCCCGGGCAAGTGCCTTCCACAGCCCTTTCCTGAGCCATGCCCCATACTGGAGCCAGCAGAAGCCCCTGGGGTGCCTGGAGGTACCTGGGCCGATATCACTTGGTTTCCAGGGCTTGCCCTCGATGGCACGCAGGTACTGCGAGGGTGTCTTGGGGAACCTCTGCACCGACTGCTGCATGTTCTTCTCCCGGATGCACAGTGCCCGGTACAGGCCTTGGCACACCACTTCAAAATCCTCCACCGTCACCTGCGAGAGAGTTGCTGCTGAAGGCAGCCTCACAGCTGGGACACAGGTGTCCCAGAGACACCCTGGTGCGCCCAGGTGGAGGGAGATTTTGGTCGCAGCAAGATAAATGTCAAAAAATGGTTTGGGCTGGAAGGGATCCTAAATCCCATCTTCTTCCAGCCTCTGCCATGGGCAAGGACACCTTCCACTATCCCAGGTTTCTCCCAGCCCAGTCCAACCTGGCCTTGGACACTTCCAGGGATCCAGGGGCAGCCACAGCTTCTCTGGGCACCCTGTGCCAGGGCCTCACCACCCTCACAGGGAAGAATTCCTTCCCAATATCCCATCTACCCCTGCCCTCTGGCAGTAGGAAGCCATTCCCTCTTGTTCTGTCACTACATGCTCTTGTAAAAAGTGCCTCTCCAACTTTCTTGTCATATCATATCATATCATATCATATCATATCATATCATATCATATCATATCATATCATTTCATATCATATCTCATATCATATCTCATATCATATCAATCATATCATATCAATCATATCATATATCTCATCCTATCATAAATCATATCATATCAATGTCCCACTGCTCTGCCTGAGCAGGACAAGGAAGGGATGATAGGCAGAGAGCCAGGCATGGCAAAGGGAAGTTCATAGTGGCAGAACCAGTGAATGCTGATGTCAGCCCCTCTTACATTCCTCACTGCAATCAGTAAATTGGCCCTGAAATGGAAGCCAGGCCTGGGCAAAACATTGAAGCTATTTTTGGAGCCCAGGCTGAAACTGAAGCAGGAACAACAACATACACTGATCCGGTGTGTCAAGGATTTTTGATTTACTGCACAGACAAGTGTTTTGATCAGTCAGAAGAGGCTGGAGTGGAGTAGGCTGGGAAACCAGCACTCCCAGCTAGGACAGTCATGGCAGGGGGAACATGCTGAGTGCCTGAGCAGGGAGGGGTTTCCAGATCCCCTCTGCTCTGCAGCTCCAGGCTGAGCAACCCTCCAGCAAGTTTTTAGAAGCAGCACCAATGTAATAGGCTGAGGAGGAGAGGGAGACAGGATTAGCATGGGATGTGATAACAGTCCTGGTCAAATGGCTCTAGGTGACCCTGCCTGTCCCAGAGGCTTGGTGACCTCCCTCAGCCATTCTGGGATTCTTGGATGTGCACAGACCTCAGACAGACTGAGCTGTGAGCAAGCAGAGAGGATGTGGCAGAGTGAGTACAGCCCGCCCTGCAGGCCTGCCCTGGAGAATCCCATGGGAAGCATGCAGCACCCCACGGCTCTGGATCCTGCAGGGATGCAGCAGGGCACCCCCAGATACTTGTGAGGCCCAGACTGAGCTGGGAGACACCCTTTCCCAGGTAGTAGGGTGTACAGACTGCTGGTACAGACTCCTGTGTCACTGGGCACTGCTGAGGGACAGGCAGGGACCAGCAGGGGTGACCAGCACGGGAAGGGAGCAGCCATGGAAGTACCTACCCCAGAGGCATAATCCCCAGTGATCTGCACCCGCTGGAAGTCAGGCACAGTCTGGTACTGGGGGCAGGTGGAGTTGGCCTCATCAGTGACAGCCTGGCTGGGTACAGACCTGGGAGCCAGGGGCAGTGCCAGTGCAATCGTCTTCAGATGGATCAGCTTCTTCCTGCTACAGAGGAAAGGCTCAGGCCAACAGCCCCATTCCATGGTCACACACAGGTGCAGGGCCAGGGACTTCCCACAGCCCTGTTCTACCTGTGCACAACACGAATCAACTCCCTGGCGATTTCTGAGCACAACATGAATCAGCCCACCAGTGATTTCTGAGCACCTTAAACAGATGCTGCCAGAAGCACAGCCCACAGCACACAAAATAGCCTCAGGCTTTGGAAGTTGCATCTTTCCAGAGTCCCCGAGTCTCCCTCCCCAACAGCTCTGTGGCCATTGCTGTGCTGACACCCAGGGAACAGGCCAAGGGTTTCTTTCTGTCCAACAGTGGGAACATTTGGAGAGGAAGTCCTGGAGTACCTGACAGATGCCCTGGGATTATCAAGGATTTATTCCATAGGTGAGCTGTGCCCAAAGGCCTTGATTTACATCCCCCCTGTTTGCTCTGGCCAGGGGCTGCAGGCTGTGCTCCTCTCCTTGCCCAGGCTGACAGGGACTCACCGCTTTTCCACCATGGCTCTGGTCTCCTGGAGCATCATGTGCAGGGTCATTTCCTGGCGGGAGATGGGGCAGATATCTTCCACATCAAAAGGAGAGATTTCTCCCCTGACCTCCTCATCCTTCACCTCGGAGGCAAAGACCTTCTCAGCGAAGGAGCGCATGGACTCGTCCATCTCTGCAAGGAGCAGGAGTTCAGTGTCCCCCAGGGAGGTGATTCCCAGCCACTGGAACAGGCAGGTGCCCCTTGCAGGCAGCTCCATGCTCAGCTGCCCTTTCCTCATGGCCTTCACACCTCAGAGAAGACTCTGAGCCATCTCCCAAATTTGCAGCAAGGCCGGGCCACACCTGGTGGGCTGCAGACATCCCTTGATATCACCAGTAGAGCAGGAAGAGTAAATGCAGCCCAAGAGTGCTGCCAAAAGGCCCAGAGAGCAGCAGGACCTTGGGAAGGGCAGTTCTGGGAGCATGCACTGGGTGAAAGAGGGGAAATTTGGCAGAGCCCTTACAGCTCCAGGGAGCCTGAAATCCACTTGCTACAGCAGTCAGGGGGAGAAAGAGGTGTGGGTGGAGGGGGCAGAGCTGGCAGCCCAAGCACTCAGCTCCCACCATCCCAGTGCAGCTGGGGAGCCCCAGCTGGGCACTCCCAGCCCACCACGTGTATCGTGCTGCAAAGGTGCCAAAGTCACCATTGGCTGGCTGGAGCTTTATGGAGGAGGACAAGGAAGGTTAAAAGCCCTTCCACTGCCGACAAAACACCATGAAACAAGAACCCAAGGGTTCTGCTGGCAGCATCTCCCAGAAGCAGATATTTGCATGGCAGCACAGGGCACTGACAACAAGTTTTGGTAGCTCGACATGCAGCAGGGCGAGGATCAGTGCCCAAGAATGGACCTCGCCATCGAGTGTCACACAGGTGAGGACCACAGCAGAACAGACAGAGGGTTCTCACCAGCACTCAGGGTGCCAGGAGGGTATTTAACAAATGGCATCTTTTGGTGCTGTATCAAAGGACCAAAAGCTGGGACCATTCTGTGTAACATCGAGGGGCAGAGCTGGCCCTGCCAGGAAATAGTATTTTCCAGCTGCTGAAGGATCACCATGATCATGTAACTTGGTCAAGCTTGGTTCCAGTGATCATGTCCAGGCAGAAACACAGCAGAGCATAGAGAAACCCAGCAATACTCACCCTTGTGTTCTGCTGTTTGAGATAAAACAGAGACAAAATAAAAGCTGTTGTGATCAGCCCCTCAGAATCTGAGCCTTTTTGCCTTACCACCTCATCAACCATTAAAAAGGAATTAGCAAAATACAAGTTTAGCCAAAGCCTTCCATGCCTTCCACTTATAAAAGAATCATAGAATCCCAGAGTGGTTTGGGTTGGAAGGGACCTTAAAGCTCATCTGGTGGGCAGGGACACCTCCCACTGTCCCAGGGTGCTCCAAGCCCTGTCCAGCCTGGCCTTGGACACTTCCAGGGATCCAGGGGCAGCCACAGCTTCTCTGGGCACCCTGTGCTAGGGCCTCCCCACCCTCACAGGGAGGAATTCCTTCCCAAGATCCCAATGTTTTGGCTTAAAACCATTCCCCCTTGTCTTTCATTCCCTGCCCTTGTGAGAAGTCCCTCCAGCCTTCTTGTAGCTCCTTTAGGTACTGAAAAAAATAAGGAAGGCAGAGAAGAAGTTGTCACTTTGAGGAATGCAAAGATGGAAGTTCTGCATTGCCTGTCCCACAATGGAGCCTCGGTGGTGCCTCAGCGTGGAACCAACCCCACTGCAGCCACATCCCAGCCAAGGCTCTGGCACAGCTGCTGCCTGACACAGTCTCTGCTTTCCCTGCAGTGCCCAAGGGGGAGCATTTTCTAGAGCCCAGATCACCTCACTCCACAGCAGCAGGGACTGACAGGTACCAGTCCTGTGCTGTGACTGAGCTGGCCTGGAAGGTCTCTCCCTGCACCCACAGGGATGCAGCAGGGACACAGGAAGGGCAGCACAGCCTTCCCCTACTGACCAAGCCAGCAGACATTTCAGTGACTCTGAGCACCAGGCTTGGCTGTTTTCTGCCCTTGACTCGCCCTCCTTTGTGGCCCTCAGGTCATTTCAGAGATGCCGACTTCCATCCCCCTGTGGTCACATCTCCCCTTATTCCCTAACGGGATCAGACAGCTGAGCCACTGCCCTGCCACAGATCCCCACTGCTGCTCAGACAGGGTGGCAGCAACAACTGAGGGTGCAGCCCCTGCCTTTCCATCTGAGGCAGCAGTTCAGGCTGGAGCTCTGGCATCACAGCTCACCAGCTGCTGACTTCCCAAAGCCCAGCCTGCGGAACACACTCCCTGGAATTCTGACTCCACGTTTTCATTTGCCAGTTAATCTTCCCAGAAATGCTTTGCTTGACCTTTCATCTCTTTAGTGGATGAACATTACACTGAGGAAGATTCACAACCTCCTGCTGATGGTGCAGGGCCAGGCTTTAACACCAGCTTCGTGTGCTGGGACGGTGTGTCTCACACCGCAGCCCTGCAATTCCAAACACGCTCCTATCAGGGCTGTTTGGTGCTGTTATCACTCAGGGCTCTGCAGTCACCTGTCACATGTCCCTCTGCACTGTCCTGCAGAGCCTGGCTGGCCCTGCTCCTGCTGCCCAGCTCGTGCTCCCATCCCCTCGGGGCTGTACCTCCCCACATCTCTGAGCTTCACCAGGTTGACCAGAGATTCCTGAAATCCCTCTGACCCTTCCACAGGGATTTAATGGTTTCATTACAGTACACATTACACTGCAGGAGAGACAATATTTTCCTTCAGCACAAGCAGAGCAAGATTTAAACAATACCACAATTTCTTTGTTGCACTATCCAAAACCACCTCCAAGCAGGGAGAGAAATGCCCAAAGGCCCCAGTGAGGTCCCCTGGACACCACACATCCAAATCTCCAAGGCTGTGGGCTAGGAAACTGCCCCGTGGCTCCTTGGCTCACACTTGGCTTTCAGACCTACCTGGAATTCTCACCCGAGACATCGTAGCAGCGTTTGCAGAGCCTCAGTAACACCCCAGTGTCCCCGAGCACGAGGGGCCAAGTGACTGCCTGGCAGCCCAACACTAATTTTACTGCTTTCCCTTCCCTGTAATCAGACTCTCCCACTCTAAAAGGAGAGTGGAGATCAACTGTGGGACTATTTAAAGTGCAGCCACCACCACTTGCACTGAAGCAGGTGAAAGCAGAGATCAAATTTAATTGATCTTTTTCTTTAAGTCAGGCTTGCATTTTACATTTCCTGGAGTGTCACCTGGTGTCTGGCCAGGTTTCTGCTTTCCTGAGCAGCTGCACCTTTCTGATGTGGTCTGTGGACGTCAGTCTTTTAGGAGAGACTAAACCTGGTGCCTTCTGTGCTGAACCAAAGGTTTAAGGAAAATTCCCAATCAGAACAGGGGCTGTGGATAGGTACAAACCATGTGCTCTCACCTGAGCTGTTCAGAGATTTTTCCTGAGGGTGGGGTCTGTTTGAAAGCCTGCATTTTACCAACAGGGCTCACTTCTTCCCAGATGAATACAGCAAATGAAAGGAAAGTGTAGAGAGTCCTGGTTTGTTCCTGAGCTTTTCAGGAACTGCTTTCAACAAGTTTCATGTCATAATGTTGCTGTGAGGATCAGTTCTGTGTGTGCTGAGACATAACCAAGGTGTATCTGAGAGAGACCAGCTCTCAGTCCAGCCCAAGGTGGGTCAGGGAACTCCTCTGCCTTAAGCTGCAGACGTGGCTTGGGCCTGGCAGAGCAGCTCTCAGGTTGGGAGGCACCTCCTGCCTTCACTTTAAGCAGGTTGTTTCCAGCATAGTGGCTTTGAGGGCTGTACCCTCCTCTGGGGTGTCCTCAAACCTTCTTCAGATCTCACCTGCAGCTGGAAAACGCTTCCTGTGTGAAGAAAAAGGCCAGAATTTGTTGTGTCCTGCGTGTTGCCAGGATAACTCTGAGCTTCTGATTCAGATCCCTGGTGGGAAGTGGTGGAGCTGAGCAGATCAGGAGGATGAAATAGTTTTGATGTGAAACAGAGTCTTTCCCTGTTTGTTTGTGCTTTGATTCTTGTTGGCATTGAAAAAATGCCCTGGAACAGGAGAAAGCATTTGGGCACAGTCAGGCTCTGGTTTAAAAGGTGGCTTTGGTCACAGCATTGAAGGGGACAGGAAAACCACCTGGGACAGACATTATTTGGAATTGTATGTGCATCCAAGGGGTTCCTGTGCCACATTGTGCAGGAACAGCTATGGAGAGGTCTTGTCCAAGAAGAAGACTGGAATAGGTGAGAGAGTCACCTGCATAAAACAGAGCTGGAAATAACAAGCCATGGGTTTTGTCCATAGGGAATCGTGTGGCACAGGCAGTGAAGTGAGCTGAGCTGAGACCTCAGCAGCACCTCCAGCTGAGAGGATTTCATCCAGAAACTCTGTGGAAGAGATGTGCCCACTGTTTGATGGGCACAGCTTCAGAACATGCTGGGTGACAACTGAGAAATTCTCCAGAATTTAGGGAATTTTACCCCCACTTCCCTGTTATTCCCCAAAAATATAAATTTCCCTCCCTCCAAACTGCAGAGGTGCAGCACCAGGGATGCTGGTAAAGCTTTGGTCTCCCTCTTATGCTGATAAAGCCTTCAGATTTGAATTCTTCTTGTTCTCACCCATCCCCAAGTTTGAGAGTTCCCACACCACATTCTTTTTTAACTGTTTTGTTCAAGGTCCATAAAAACTGGCTCCTGCTTCTTTGCTGTCCCACAAGGACTAAATCTGCCCTTAACTTTCCTGGATGTATCAATATCTTGGGATTCACATCTGAAACCAAAAGTAACCTTTAAAATACAGAGGTCATCTTCTTGCAGAGAAGAATCTCGATCATCTCTTGATCCCTCAGCTTTTTTAATCACAGGGTCAGCTTGAGTGGGCTCATGGTGGAAATCTGAGTAAAGCCTGGGCACACTGTGCTAAAGTTAGACCCAGAGCCTGTGCAAACTCAAGGACTGACACAACCAACCTGTCTTCCCCCTCTTTTTCAGCTGGAAAGTGAATGATTCACACCCAGAGGCTTTGGAGAGGCTCTAAACTCCCAAACTTTCATCTCTGAGCTGCCCTCATTCCACCCAGGTCCAGCCAAGGGGAAGTGGTTGGACCTGGCAGGAATTTGGCATTTGGGTTATTGGGCAGCATCTTCCCCAGCCTGCCTGGCCTTGCATGCACAGCACAGGGACAGCTGCCCAAACAGAGGCCATGGGGCAAGATTTGCTAGGAAATGGTTTAAATTCCTGCAGAGGAGGAGCATGAACAGAGAGGACAAAGTGGAGCTCACCAGGGCACTCCTGGCTGTGCTGGGCCTTTCACCCAGCGCTGGGGAAACTCCCAACAAATCCTTCTCTCCCCCCAGTGCTCTCAGTCATCCCCTGCACAGATCCCCCCAGGGCTGCTGAAATCAGCCTCTGCTCCAGGGCACCACCAAAATCAGCTCCCTTGTAGGAGCAGGTTGTTACAGGGGAACTTTCCCAGCAAGCCAAGGATCCCTTGGGTTTTTAGCACCCACCCCAGCTCAGGGTGTGAATCCTCTGGGAACAGCTGGAGCTACAGAGGCAGGAGCTGCCTGCCCCTGTTCCTGGGGGTCTGTTCATAAATTTGTGGTACAAAACCCAGGTTGCACTCCAGGTTTCAGATGCCTGACATGTCTGAGGAGAAATACACTTGAAGCACATTTACTTACTGGGTGGGCTGACACAATTTGCCTTCTTGCAGGAGGAAAGCCAACAGGGAAGTATTTTAGAAGACCAAATCAAGCAATTTAAAAGCCTAACAGAGCATGATTTGGGCACAGCAGTAACTTAATAGCTGGTTTTGCCATTGGAGTATCAAGTAAAGGAGCTTCCCTCTCTGTTTTTTAATGTAAGTCAGCATGAGAGACCCCACTGCAATCAGAGATTCAGCAGCAGCAAGATTGGTGAAGTCACTGAAACTGGACCCAGGGCCTGGGGCAGGTCTCAAGGCCACTCTCACTGCTCATTGATGCTCCAGGGTGCATCTGTGATGACCATGTGAGTGCATCTGGAGCTGACCATGGCCCATGGCAGAAGTGACAGCTGGAGCAAATCCCACCCCACAGACAAAGCAGAGGGCAGTGATGAACTTCCTGAAACCCACCCGTGGATCCCATGCCCAGAACCCAAAGAAAACAACCAAAGAATTCAAAGTTTATTCTTTAAAAAAGTTATTTAAGAAGCAAAATAATTTACTTCAAACCAAAAGAGATGCATTATTGGAAGCAAATAATTAAACAAAGTAACAACAAATTAGCCCTTGGGTTAGAAGTCCAGATCCTAACATTTCCCAACCATCCTGGGGGTTACAGCCAGGCAGACACTCAAGGTTTGGGGTTTTTAAGGAGCACAGACAGCTCAGAATGGGATTCAAACTCCCACTGCTCTCCTTCCCCCACAGGCCTGAGGCTGCTTGAAATCCAGTTCTAAGTCTGAGCTGCACTAAAATTATGGCATCTTAAACATCCTGGTTAAAATTCAAAGTCCTACCAAGGATCTGAGCAGAACAAGACCACGGAGGGGGGACACAAAGAGAATCAGCCACAGAGTTCCCCTGGCTCCTTGGAGAGCTGTGCTCAGCCACAGCAACAGAAACATTTATCACAGTCATTGACACTTGGAAGTTCTGAACAAAAGCTTTACCCTTTTTTTTATATTTTACCTCAAAAGTTGTTTATGTCTGTTCTGCCCAGTCAGGACAGTGAAATCAGCTTGGCACCAGTGCAGAGTTGTGCTGTTCTAAATAACAATATTTGGACCAAATCTACTAAACCATCTTTTCCTGGGATCTGTCTTGTGCAAAACCTTCTGTCCTTATCTTCTAAGTAATTCTCCCAAAAGTTCACAGGGTTTTGTCCTTCCAGTTCTTGGCTGCCACCAAACCCACAGCTCTCTGTGAGACAGCCTGAAACAAATTACAACCATTCAGTTCACACTCCTGACTAGGACAACACCCTGAGGTTGTATTTTTTGCTGGATTTGGAACTACACTGGTGGAGATGGGACTATCACCCATGCAGGTCAGCTCTGCAGCATCCTAAAAACTGACAAAATCCCAAAACCCCCTCTAAAGGTTCCAAAGGTGACATAAATACAGACCCATCCTCACCTGGGCTTTTTCCCTTTTCAGGTTCTATAGAGCCCAAGAGAAAGAGAGCAGCAAAGAGAGAGCAGATACATTTTCCAGTCAGTTCCCACATATTTCTGAGAATTCCCAGCTTTTGGAGCCACAGCTGGGACATTGTAATGCCACCCAGGGCACTGTGGAGCACAGCTGGGATGAACCCACACCCAAATAATTCTCCAGACTGACCCCACAGCCTTCAAACACCAAACACCAGAGGCTTCCCATGGCCACAGGCAGCTGTGCTCTGAGCAACCCAGCTTGCCAGGAAGCAAACTCCTGCATTCCCAAGAAATCAAACCCCATCCACGGAGCTGGATGACAGAATGTCACAGCATCCTCACAAACCCCACACTGCCCCTTCCTGCTGGCTCTGTGTGACCTGATGTGCACCCCAAAAGCTTTCTCTCATTTCCCAGGGGTGTTTTTGTTAAGTGGGTGCCCACGTGTCACACATCTCTTCAGGAGCAGCCATTCATCTGCTGCCACAGGGGGAAAACTCTCCCTGACAAAGCCTTTTCAGCCCTGGCTGTGCAGTGGTGGCAGCTCTGTCACGTTTGACCTGCAGCAGGAGATCAGTCATGGGATGGTTTGGGTTGCAAGGGGCCTTAAAACTCATCCAGTGCCACCCCTGACATTTTCCAGTGTCCCAGGGTGCTCCATTCTGGCCTGGGACACTTCCAGGGATGGGGCAGCCACAGCTGCTCTGGGCAACATCAAACAAACTGAACCCAAGCCACAGCCAATGGTCCCCACAGTTCTGCCCCCCACTGTGTGTATGGTGCTGGAAAATAATATTTCATGTTAAAATTTTTGTGGGTTTAATTCTTATCAGTGTCACATCAGTCGAAGTTAAAAGAAATGGAGAGAAGTATTTATAAGGATTATCACAGATAAAGAAACGTGATGCAGACTGAGCCTCTTAATTCCCAGAAGAGAATTAAGGATGTAAGTAGTGAAGGAAGCAATATTAAAAGGACAACACTCTTCCCTCTCTGTTTACTCATTTCTAATGACCACTTGAAATCGAGCACTCCAACTTAAGGTGTGTGACTGACACCAAAAACTGAAACTGAGCCTCCTGCAAGTGCCCTGCTCGGCTGGGCTGGCACTGACCGAATGCTCCCTCTGTTGGCTGAAGGCTCCTTCCTCCTCCATCGGAGGAGCTGGGAATTCTGCTCTCCTGCCTGAGCACACGGAGCAGAACTCAGTTCGAGCAGCACAAGGACCAGGGAAGGACAGGGCATTCCAAGGAGCTTTTGCAGGTAATGAGGGGAAGATGTTTTGTTCTGGGAAGAACTCGCTCAGCTCACAATTCCCTCAGCTGGAGGCTGTCAGAGCGAGCCCAGAATCCCCATCAGTCTGTCCCACACCTTCTGTGGAGCCATCACTGGACTCATTTCCTTCCTCATTTTGCAGGGATGCTGCAATCAGAAGCTGGCTCGGGTGTCTGTGGCAGCTCTCGGCCTCCTCCCCTCCAGCACAGCATCCCAGAATGGTTTGGGTTGGAAAGGACCTTAAAGCTCATCTGATTCCAGCCCCTGCCACAGGCAGGGACACCTTCCACCATCCCAGGGTGCTCCAAGCCCCGTCCAACGAGGCCTTGGGCACTGCCAGGGACCCAGGGGCAGCCACTTCCTGCACCCCTGGCAGATCACCCCAACCCCCCACCACTCCTTCCCTGCCAAGGAAACTCCAACTACATTTTACAGTCCAGAGACATTTTGAAGAGACTCTTTACAGTCTGTGGTAAGAAAATAATTCAGAATAAAACAATTTGCAAGTTACAGAGAGAGCTGAATACCAGCTGTCCAAAGCAACCTCCAGTTACCAGATTAATTAGTGAGAAGCTGCCCAGAAATGTTGGCAGTTCATGTTAAAAATGAACAGCTGACAGGTTTGGTCCAACTTGGAAGAGATCTGAATGCTGCAGGAAAACAATACAGAATACAAACTGTTCCACCCACAAAGAAAGGAAAACACAGATGCAGTGTGTCCCCTCCCTTGTCCAAGAGACCTTCCAGCCCCCAAATTCCTGCTGGAGGATCCTGTCAGGCACAGATCACCCACACCACACTTGCCTGCTTGAGACAATGAGCTCCCAAGAAATTCCAGTCCTTGGGGTTTTCCTCAACCCAAGGGATAACTTCAAATCTTCTTAGCAAACAGGCACTTAGTTAGGAAAGGTTTTCCTTTTTATTACAGAAATGGAGGATCAGGTAGGTGGCACTCCTGGCACTGGAGATGTTGCACTTTGCTGTACAGGTGCCCAGAGAGCAGACACCCATCTGAGAGGGGACAGGGGCACTCCTGGTGGCATTAACTGTGCCACTCCTCTGACAGCACTGCACGGAATCCAACAGACAGGGAACACACAGCACTTCTAGCTTTTACTCTAGAGGTAAAGTGTCATCTTTTTCACAGCATTTAGTCTCTATAGTTCACTTTTGTGACTGGTTTTCTTCTTGAACAAACCCAGGTAACACAGTGAGAAAAGAATCCCAGCACATCCAGAGATGCTGCTGCTCCGTGAGCTGAGCAGGGAGGTAGATGCCATGGATGTTCTCTTCAGATGGAGCACAGAAAAGGACCTTGTGCTAATTAACTCTGGTGCCCAGAGTCTGTCACTGGCACCAAAACACTGCAGGGCATCAGCAGGAGAGGCAGCACAGATCGGGGCTCGTCCAGCAGCTGCACCTGAGCCACGTTTTCTTGGCATCTACAACAGAAAGGCACCTCCAATTAGCACTAATTAGCTCTGTCCCGCTCTGGGGTGGGTGTGCAGTGCAGCAGTGCCAGTCCTGAGCTGGTCTGTCTGTTTTCACAGTCATGAGCAACATCTTTTAGGGAACTGCTGAAAGGAATTTCACTCAGTTGGGAACTCAACTTTCATTACTTGCACCACTTTATTTGGTTAATCCTGGGATGAGCATGTTCCAGAGGAACACAGCTCGAGGGAAGCTGTGCAGGAGTCAATCACTCAGCTGCACAGCTGTGCACAGCCCTCTTTCAAGGTGTTTCTTCAGAAATTACACTTTCTCCAAGCAGCCCAAATGGTTTCCCAAAGGAAGGAGATGGAAAGGAATGATACAGAAAATCACACCATTGAAATCGGTGGAAATCATGGAATGTTTTGGGTTGGAAGCAACCTTAAAGATCATCTTCTTCTATCCACCCATCAGCCAAAAGGGTGACGTGAATGAAAATTCCTTCTCTTAAGCTTTGGCACCAACTTAGAGGGGAAATATTCTTTTTTGAGAATTGAAAATACATTGTAGAATCCAAATCCCTGGGAATCAATAGGTTCTGTAATAGGAGAAAACCCCACCTACAGCAACCAGCATTTCTAAGCCACACTCAGCAGCTGCTGGAAGGCAAAGGGACAAGAAGCCAGTGGAGAAGTGGAATTCCAGCTCACCTTTTCACATGACAAGGCAGGACAGTCCCATGCAGCCCTGGTTCCCATCCTCGCTGCTGTTGAGCTTCTTCATCCGGTACTGCCGGATCTCTCTCACCAGGGTGTAAAAAGCATCTTCCACACCCTGAATGCAAACACAAGGTCAGGTATTTCCTTCCCTGAAGCTTTTGAAATCACTGGTCTGTCCATACCAGAACCCCTTAATGGATTTGAAAGACACAGTTCCATAGGAAGAGCAGCACCCAACTCATCCCGTGGTTCGTAAGAGGATGAGACTCACACTGATGCCCCAAAGCCTCTCCTTACAGCCCTGACTCCTCCTGGGGTAACAACCATTAAAACAAACATGGAAAACCTCTGAGGGAGGTTCCCTGCAGGAAACAAGCTGCTCCTTGCCTAATCAGCTCCGTTGCAGAATTCTTAGAATTCAGTTCTTTAGGATTTCCTGGCTGCTGCTCAATAATTGCACCTTCCCTGCTCCATTCCCCTGCTCAGGCAGAGGAGGGCTGGCTGGCCATGGCCACGTGGCCAAGGAGGCTTTGGAGAAGCCCATTAGTCCAGTCTGGAGAATTCTGTCTGCACACATAATCTGCTAATTGGCTTTCATTAAGGAGCCAAGAGAGCCGAGCAGGTCTGGGGTGAGCGAGCTCAGCCTCTGACACTCCTCAGTGAGAGCAGCTGGAACTCTGCTGCTCCTCCTGCCAGCACTGAGTGATGCTGGAATTGGCTGGAATCAGTTTTTTAACATAATCTGAATCAGTAGAAAGTAGGTGGGTTTCTTTTTGTTCTGTGTGTTCTGTGAGACTTTACAATAAGGTATTTATTTATTGTCATTAAAATGTGGGTTTTATTTAATACATAAGTATTGTTTTTTAGAACTATTTTGCAGGTATTTGTTTCTTATGGGGAGTTTTTTATGGTTTTGGAGGTTTATTAAGAAGGATTTTTGGTGGTTGTATTAATTGAATGTTTCAATATTAAAGGTGGAGGTTTTGGAACTATTTTTTGGGCATATGCTATTTTTTCTTATTACATAATTTCCCACAAAACCACTGTAGGTCTCTTTATCTCTATATTTACTGGTTTTAGTTATATTTATTATTTGGAGTATATTTTTTTTCCCAGTTAGTTTTTAAGTTTTATTTAGTAACTTCAGAGGAGTTGAAATGTTTTTATTCTCTGTATTATTTATCAACATGACCCACTGGAAAGGAAGCCAGGACAAGTCTGAAGTGATTCCTGTACTGGCCCAACTCAGAACTCTTTTCAAGCTAAGAGTGAGTGGGGGAATAAAAGCTAAAAACTAAAAATGGGTTGAAAAATGCTTCTCCTGTAAATAAGGCAAAAGAACATGGAAAAATGTCATTCCTGCATTTCCCAGGAAGAAGCCAGACCCCGAGAGAGCCCCTCACCTGTCTCGTTTTTGCAGAGGTCTCTATGAAGGGGATTCCATAGCTTTTTGCCAGTTCTTGGGCCTGTTTTGTGTCCACTGTTCTCGTGGGCAGGTCACACTTGTTCCCCACCAGCACCATGGGCACATCATCCGAGTCCTTCACTCTCTTGATCTGTTCTCTTCAGGAAGACAAATTTGAAGTAAAAAAAAAAAAAGTTAGGAACTATTTTCTAAATATAAAATCTGGCTTAGTTCAACATTCAAACATATTAAAGCTGGGCAGGACCTCAGGGGTCAGTGGCATGGCCAAGCACTTTGTACACTTCATTTTCTGTCCAGGGATAACTCCACTCTGGATTTCTCACCCATTTTCCTAGAGATGCCATTCTATAGCTGCAAAGGGCATCTGATCACAGAATCCCAGAACAGCTGGGATTGGAAGGGACTTCTGGAGATCACCCAGCCCAACCCCCTGCCAAGGGAGGGTCACCTGGAGCAGGAGACACAGGAACACATCCTGGTGGGTCTGGGATGTCTCCAGAGAGACTCCACACCCTCCCTGGGCAGCTGTTCCAGTGCTTTGCCAACCTCCATGGAAAGAAATTTTTCCTCATGTTGAGGTGGGCTCCTTGTGGTTTAGTTTACGGCCATTGCTCCTTGTCTCTTGCTGGGCACCACAGAAAAGAGGCTGACTATTCTCTTGGCACCCCTTGGAGATATTTATATGGATTGATGATATGAATAACACAACAACCCTAAAAACTGTCCCAGTCTTAAATGACTAAAGATGGTGCTGAGGCCCTGGCACAGGGTGCCCAGAGCAGCTGTGGCTGCCCCTGGATCCCTGGCAGTGCCCAAGGCCAGGCTGGATGGGAATTGGAGCAGCCTGGGACAGTGGGAGGTGTCCCTGCCCATGGCAGGGCTGGCACTGGATGAACTTCAGTCTCTTCCAACCCACCCCTGTCTGTGACTCTATGTACTGGCACAGAGCAGTGACAGAACTTTCTGAAACAAGTGAGAGATTTAATATTTGTGTGTTATTGAGCCTTCACTGAGTCACTGCACCGCTTCATTCTGCCGGCGCCCCGTCCCCTGCTCGCTGCCCGCGGGGCGGCCCCAGCTGCACCTGTAGAGGTTGATGTCGGCGAAGGATTTGCTGTTGTTGATGGCGAACACGCAGAGGAAGCCTTCCCCTGTCCTCATGTACTGGTCCCTCATGGCGCTGTACTCCTCCTGCCCCGCCGTGTCCAGGATGTCCAGCAGACACGTCTCGCCATCGATCACCACCTGCTTCCGGTACGAGTCCTGCAACACACGGGCACCTGGGAGTGAGCACTGCCCTGCTCCACCCCAGGGGACAGGGATGAAAAGTAAAAATAATGATAAAAACACTGGTAGGAGTGAGAGAGGAGCTTTCCCAGCTGTTCTAGAGAAGCTGTGGCTGCCCCTGGATCCCTGGAAGTGTCCAAGGCCAGGTTGGATGGGGTTTGGAGCAGCCTGGGAGGACAGTGGAAGGTGTCCCTGCCCATGGCAGGGGGTGGAATGAGATGAGCTTTAAGGCCCCTTCTAACCCAAACTTGTCTGGATTTTTTGATTCTCATCCATCTCTGATGAAAAACTACCAGTATCTAAACCGATAATATTTTAAATATTACCTAAACAATCACTTTTTAAACCATATTCAAGCTATCAGATTTTAAATGGGACTCCAAGCCCTCTCATCCTTTGTTACAAAACACAGAACTCCTGTTGCTTTAAAGAAAATCCTCAATAAGAGAAGGAAAAAAAGAGTACCATAAATACCCTCACTGTGAGCAGAACCTGCGCCCTGCACAGACCCGTGCTGGTCTTTGGCTGCTTTGGGAAGCCCGCGGCAGAACGGGGCAGGAGCCGCTCCCGGAGCCCCGGGCCGGGCTGGGCTGCAGGGAGCTGGTGGCGCATCCCCTCCCGCCCGGCCCGGGCAGAGCCCTCGGAGCCTTTTCCTCCCGCCGCGTTTCGCACCCCGCGGCTCTGAGCCCGCACCGGCTCCCGCACCCGCGGCCCCGCGCACCTCGATGGTGGGGTCGTACTCGTCCACGAAGTGGTTCTGGATGAGCTGGATGGTCAGCGCGCTCTTGCCCACGCCGCCGGCGCCCACCACGACCAGCTTGTACTCGGCGCGATCGCCCCGCGCCGCTTCCGCCTCCCGCCCGCGCGTCACCGCCCGCGCCGCTTCCGCACACGCGACACGGGCGCGACACGGGAACGAGGGACACGGCGGGACAACAGAGGGACACGGACCCAGGAGGGACGCGCCGGGACGCGGCAGCTCCGAACCGGCAACGGCACCGAGCCCGAACCACGGGGCTTTAAACGGGGAACGGCACCGGTCCCGCATCCCAGAGCTCTCTGCAGGGGGAAGGACACCGAGCCCGCGGTTCCGAACGGGGAACGGCACCGAGCCCGCGGCCGGGGAACGACAGGGAACCCGCAGCTGGTAGTTTTTAATGCGGGAATGACACCGAGCCCCTCGAGGTTTGAAAAGGGGTTTAGGTCTGTGGTGCTGCTGGAGTGCTTCGCAGAGAAATCCTTCTAAGGATCTAATCCTTCTAAGCTCTCTAAGGTTCTGTGAGAAATCCCTCTTTCCCATGCATGCTAAGTAAAACCATGTTAGAGTTTTGTAAACTTCTGAGAGTTTGTATTTCGGTTAGAAAAACAACTGTCTGCTCTGTGCGGGGCTTGGTCAGCCCCTCGGGGGATGGCTGGCCCCAAGAACCAATTACTTTGTGTCACTTAATACACTTTGCAAAGTACGTTATAAAAACCCTGGAAAACTTAGTGAAGTTTGGCTCGTAGGCCGCTTTTCTGCTAACTCGGATTCAAGTGGTTTTTTCTACGTGCCTGTGTTGCACAGCGACTTAAGTCAAAGTTGGTACTTTTAAAAGAAGTTGTTAATGAGCAGCTGCAGCTGGGCAGCTCTGGGGCAGTAACTGCATCTCGAGCATGGTGCTCTTGGCTCATCTTTTAAGGGTAAGAGGCCACAAGCCCAAAAGGAAGAGGCCGCGTGGCTCAGAGGCACCAGGAGTGAGCAGGAACTGGGGAAAGGGAATTCCAGCAGTGGGGATCACAAGCACCGAGCCCCTGACCCCCCACTGCAAACAGATCCCAAAGAGAACTGCACCTGGGGGGTGATGGGCATGGGAAGGGACGGAGAACTCATAAATAGGGGGTTGGGTACTAATTAACAGTTACATAATTTGTCATCAATGAATGTTGCTGTGTTTGGTACAATGTATAAATAGTGTGAAGTGTTGATGATGGGGAGCCTTTGGGAAAAGCTCCCTTCTTTGTGCAAACTGGAATAAAACACAGAAATCTCTCAGGGTGGTGTGAGAATTGGAGCTGCCACGAGCCCCTGATGGGGACAACACAGGTCTAACACAGCCCCCTCTGGGAAAGAAGAGGCTGAGCATAGCAAAGCTTTTTTCAAAATCAGTAAAACTTTATTCTATTTCCATTCTTTGCCATTAACAGAAAAAAAATTGGAGAAAGCAATGTTTTGTTTTACAAAGATAATGCATCTCCCAGAGAAGAAAACCCTAAATTGAGAATAGAGGTAACATGGAAAAAAAAATAAACCAACCAACCAAAAAAAAAAAAAAAAAAAAAAAAAAAAA